>PVJD01001119.1:0-302932 GCA_004026545.1 Mormoops blainvillei
CTAGTCAAACAGAGGATAAATGAAGGCAAACAAGTGAGTTTCACCTGCAAACACTCTTTTAGGCTGGAAATTTTAAGATGTAGTTTGTAACTGAGGGTGTAAAGGAAATAACGGAAGGGCAGGGAGGGACTAGGGAACGTGTCTGAAGGCCAGGCCCAGCCTGTGGGAAGCGTGACCCTCTCGGGGCGTGTGCGTGCCGAAAGGAAAGCTATCGGCAGGGGCTGCAGTGTCCACCTTTCTGATTCCACGTCGCCGAGGGAGCCTTGGTCCTCATCTGCGGGGGCTCCTGGTACACGATGACCCAAAGGTAAACGAATGGACCAACGGTGGCATTTTAGAAGGAATGTTACATGGCGACAACAAAAAGGACAGGCAACCCGGGTGAATCTAACAGGTATTTGCAGAGTGGGGGGGAAAGCTGATACGAAAGGTTACACGTGTGATCCGTTAATAGGAAGTTCGAGAACAGCTAAGCTGAAGAACAAAGTTGGAATAGTGTTGAACATGGCGGGGGCGGGGTGCAGGGGCACGTGTTCAGACTGGGAACAGGAGGAGGAGCCCTGAGGGCACCTGGGCAGTGGTGGTCCCAGAGCTCAACCTGGGCGGGGCTACATGGAGAAGCACATGTGTAAAAAATCATCAAGCTGTACGCTTTATGAACCTTACAGTTTTATCTCCTATTGAGAAAAATAAGAGCACATATATTCCTATTTAAAAAAACAAAAACACAAACCGGTGAGCCCAGCGCTGACTGCAATGCCAGCCCTCCCAGTTCGTAGGTGGCCTGCAGCTCATCCAAGTGTGGTCCTCAGCTGTCCAATGTGTCAACAAGAACAACTGTACTCACCTGCTGCCTGCTGTAGGAATGGGACAGGGAAACAAAGAACAAGCTAGGAGGACTCTTAAAACCCTAGGTGGAAAAGTCACACACAGAATAGGTAAACTATGAACGGTAGTGTAACTGCTCCATTTAAGATCTATGCAAAATGTTATCCATTTGCTGGGTTTCTAATTTTAACAGATACTCTTTTAAAAGAAAAAACCAAACTCGCAAAAATAACTTTTCATTAGCCAGAAACAAGCTCAAAGGAGAGGCCGCCCAGGGTGGTGGCAGCATGCACACCCAGTACCCACACGGCCGTTACTCACTGAGGCGGTAAGACAAGAGTGGTGGGCTGGGCCTTCGGCCTGCGTTTTGCGGAGACTCCCATCTGGTTAGCAGAACGTTTCAACGACTGTTGATTCAAAAGGCCAGACGCCAGGCCTGCGTGGTACTGCAACTGCAGAGAACAACAAAACAAAGGGGGAGAAAAAGACCGTTTGGGACAGGCAGGCCAAGGGCTATGACCCTAGCAGTACTTGCTACATCTTCCTCCTTTAGGGCATTTTAAATCTTTTCAAATGCACCTACTAACATTCCCTTCAAGGAATGTATTCAGAAGGAGATAATCAGAAAAACAGGAAAAGAAACATGAACAAAGTTGCTCATCACAGCATTACATAATGATGAAGAACTGGAAACAACCTAAATGCCCAACAAAAACTGTGAAATTGGTTAGAATATAAAAAATAATTTTACTTCATTTTGTTGAATCGAAAAAAAAAAACAAAACCAAACAGGTTACACTGTAAACAGAGAGACACTTAAAAAGATTCTAAAATGTTAATAGTGTTATTTCTAAGTCATAGAATTAGAGTAATTTTTACTTCATTTTTGCTACTATTCATATATAGTTTATGTAGACAGTTTTAAAGCGATGTCTTTTTTATAAGAAGATCTATTCATTCTTAAAGATAAATTAGTTCTGGAAACTCTTGCTACTGCCACGTCGTGCTTATACTAAGAATCACATAACCCGCAGCACTACAGCAGACCAGGGGCACAGCACTGCTTCTAAACTGATTCCAACACACCCGGGGGCTAGGGTTCAGAAGCATTGGGCCACCTAACCACTGTGTTCGGTGGTTAGGACACAGGCATCGACCATACTGAGCTCAGGAGGAGATTTTACCACAATACATACAAACGGATAAACACACTGAGGAGAAAGGGATTAAGAAGTTAATTTCACTCCTCGTACACAACTGGAATACAGTGGGCCAAGGAAGCAGCGTGCTTTCAAATGGGCGCAAGGCCAGCCTCCTTTGCTTTGTTCTAGGCAAACTGCTGAGCTTCGAGGTTACTTCAGAGGGATCATTTTACTTCCCTAGACCTCAATTTCTCTATTGGAAAAGAGAAGTAATGCTGCCTAATTCTAAACCAAACAGGACTTTAAAAAATTCCACCTTGCCCTGGCTCGTGTGGCTCAGTGGACTGAGCGCCAGCCTGCAAACCGAAAGCTCGCTGGTCCGATTCCCAGTCAGGGCACAGGCCTGGGCTGCGGGGCCAGGTCCCTGGTTGGGGGCGTCTGAGAGGCAAGCACACACTGATGCTTCTCTTCCTCTCATTCTCCTTCCCTTCCCCCCTCTCTAAAAATAAATTTAAAAAATCTAATTATATCCAATTTGACGTGTGACAGTGACTCCTATCTTCCTCTTTTTAAATCCCATACTTTTGTGTTTTAGATCATAAGAGTTGTCATCAATCTGTCTATAATAAAATTATCCTTGAAAGGTATTCCAATTTTAAACAGATGTAAATAAAACATTCAAATGTGAAAATGCCAAGCTAAGAATTTGGATTGAGACCATTTATAACATCTAGTATGTTTCTTCTTCCTCTCTCAAATTAAGCAAGGTCTTTCAGACATTTATTTAGAATTAACTGAACATACAAATAGTAATTCATTCTGAAGCTCTGAATCAATTTCTTTTCCAAATGCTCTTCACAGGATAGATTTCCTCTGCAGAGTCAGCTACATTACAGCTCACGGTAATGAAACTGGTGACCACCGTTTACAAGGGGCTGGGCCCCGGATGCAAAGGCTAATAACGTTTTGAAAAATAAATGGCCTCCCCCAAAGCCATTGGGCTGCACACAAATAGAGAATGAAAGAAAACAAAACCAAATGAAATGATCTGCTTCTTGAAAGTGGCTATAAAATGAAGATATCCAGTCACCCAGTAAGACTGAAATGTCTGTGTTTGGAGTATCCATATCGCTTTTTAACAGCCTCCTGATTTACGTGGTCGATTTGCGGCGGGAGCCTTATGGCTGCACAATACAAGACAAAGATATATCACATTCATAATAAAAATGGAGCTCCTCTCAGGGTGGAAAAGGGGGGCATAATTTGGCTTTAACAACTCATCTTAGACCAATGAATTTTGCTCAAATTTGTTTTTCTCCTACAGAGTTCTTAAATGGGAAATCAATGGCAGCAAGGGACAGTACAAGTTTGAAAGACAATGTTTCAAAATGTCAGCTACTTGGATTTCGATCTCCCCCACCAGAATTTGCAATGAGTGCAATATGCATGGGGCTTTATGGAATTAAAGGGAAAGACAGCTTGGCAGGGGTCCCCTCCTGGCTCAAGGAGTCGGCTCTCCTTTTGACTCTCCTCCGCTTTGCATCTTATTAGGGTCCATTGCAAGCTCAGCCCTTCCAGCCCTGCTGACTCTTTTGAGTGGAGAGGCTTGCTAACTGTGCAGAGTGGCAGGACGGTTCTGTCTACCTGGCATCATTTTGAGCACTTGTTCAAACAAACAAACAAGAAAAACAAAACAGCAGACATGTGTGCCAGCTGCGGTCTGCCTTTGAACGGGCCCCTTTGCGACCACCGCCACCCTCGGTACAGGCCGTACCTCCAAGAATGCATGTGCGTGGAGGGACTCCTTCCCCAAAACAAAACCCGCTGACTCACGGTGATGAAGCCGCATTTGTTAATCACATATACTTATCCCAGTTTCCAGGAACACTGCTCTGACTGTCAGGATCTATAAGGGGCCCATTAAATATTAACTGAACCATCTTTATAATGGGAGAAAAGGTCAAAGTTAATAAAACTGACAGGCAGCGCCTGTCCAACTGGATTTATACATTATTTAAGCGCCAAATACTCCATTCCATGAAACAGTTTAGATCCGAAAAGACTCGTGGAAAACGTTCACTCGATGGTTTTAGAACAGCAGAAGGATGTTCAGAGCTAATCCACAAATTAACATTAAGAACTTATCTCTCCCCCCAAAATACTGCCATGAGTTTTTTCAAATATAGGTTCTGTAATATTGCCTATAAAAACATATTTCAATAAACATACTTTGCTCCAAATACCTGTGGCATGGAAAGAACTCTATTACAAAAGGCAACTTATCAAAGTTCAAATGTGATTTTTCTATCCAAGATCAGTTCTCCACTAACCAACAAGAATAAAATGAAAAAGGAAGAAAAAATATGTTCTATTCGTTTAACTCCCACGTCTGACAGCTGTGGGGGAGAGGGTCTGTGCTCCAAGCTGGGAGCAGGGGGGTCTTTCATGCGTGGTAAGTTCTCTCTCAGTACTGACGGCCTTTTCAGGGTTCTCTGGATTTTGAGAACATTTCTCTCAGTTCCAACTTTGCTCTATGCTAATGTCCACCTTCCACCTCCTGTGATGGACCTAGGATTTTTCTGTCAGTTCTCAGCCTAAAGCCCTTTCTAATCAATTCTGTCTGCCAGGCTCCTCTATGCACGGGACAATTTCAACAACTCATGGTGATCTGGGGGAAACACCATTAAGAATTAGAAAAACCTGGGTTTGCTGAACATGTTTAACCTGAGGGTGCTAGGAGACAAGCACAGGGAGCCCAGCGCCACCGGCAGGACCGTGAGCTCCACTGGCCGGACTAAGTGCCTGTGTCACAGGGAGTGACCCCCGGAAGCTCTGCTCCTGCTGTGAGCCGCACGGCATGCACAGGGCACGCCCTTCACCATGGGACAGGCCGTGCGCCCTCTGCCAGGGTCCACCCAGCTCTGAAGTCTGATTCGTCCGGACCCCTACATGGTGGGGTTGGTTTCCCCGTAAAGCGGTGAAGTGCTGTCCCTACAATCTCACATAAGAAGTTAACAAACCTTTTACCCCTGGGAAGCCTGGGTCTTTACAAAATCTGTTTTTAAAGAAGTCTAAACTATTAAGGCCAAGTTCAATTAGCTTTAATATGCTTCAAATTACAAACACCATGTACTGGAAGGAAATAGTAAGAAAGAAAATTATAAAAAACAGGACTCAAATGCAAAGTTTCTGACGTAAATCTTGGCTCAAAAAATCAGACGAGCAGTTACGTGCCCCCTTAGTCTTCTGCGTCCTTCAAGTTTTCCACGTTGTTCTAAATGCTTCTACCTGCTCCAAAATAGTTTGAAAAAATATATGCTCTGCAAGGGACAGAAGTTTGAGAGGAAGGCAGAAGGAAATTCACATGCTGGTCACATTCAGTGTGCTAATTAAGCTAGGGGCGTTCAATCAGGCCTAGGACTTACAAGCGGCAGCATGTGCTGGGCCCTCCCCTGGGCGCCGCCGCTCCCCAGGCAGCCCCGTCCGGCCCACGCCACATGGCCCGAATCCCACTCGGAGAATACCTGCCATCCAAAAAATCTCAGGGCTTATAAGCCAGATGAATCAAGGTCTGATTCTTACCACCAGGAAAATCATTACTTCCTTCTCTATGGTTCACCAAAAGCTTCCTGGGGGGCGGCGGTGGGGGGGTGGTCTCTGAAGGCATGGTTCACTTTATTTGTAAAGATCACTTTATGGATAATCACACACAAGTTTCTAAGGAGCACTAGCAAGACACGTCGATCCCTCTACTGTCTGGAGCCTTTGGCTGGAGAACGAGATACAGCTAAGCCGTGACAAGCCCTGGCTGGCTGAGACCAGAGGGCCCGCAGTAGAAGGAGAGACCAGGAGGCGGGGCAGCGCTGCCCTCTCCACACGCCAGGCAGGCTCCCCGTGGGGGGCCCGTGGGGCCCCGCACCCAGCAAAGGCAGCCTCGTGTTATTTCTTGGTCCAGCAGTGAAGCTGGCCACCTAGGGAAACCTTGTAGGCGAAGACCTTGCTAATGGCCACTCTGTGTTTCCACGACGTCCAGGACGGAGCCCTGCATGCAGGTGATGCTGATGTATCTGTCGACTGACAGGTGGGCTGCCAGGTGAAGGCCACGGCTCTGGCCTGGCCTGTCGCTGTGGCCAGTCCGGGGAACAGAATGGCTCCATCGGACAGTCCTCCCAGGGCTGGCCTCTTGAAAAAGCCACCATGTGGCTTTGCAGGTGCTCACTGTCATTGGAGAGCCATGAAGGAATCCCTTCTTCCTCTAACTGCCCAAAAAGTGGGTGTGTCTGACCCCCGTGCAGACCTGAGTCCAGGCAGACACGCCCACAGGGGCTGCGCGTGGATGGTTTTGCAGCCAGAGAGGCCTCAGAGCAGCCACCCCCACCCCCAGTCCCATCTGACGCTAGAGACGCCAGCAGCCATCTTCAGAGGGAAGCAAGCCCTTCAGCACAGGCCTCACAGGCCGCTTTCCTGCGGGACGGCTGTGCCGCATGGCTCTCCCTGGAGGCGCTGGCTGGCACCAGTTCCCTCTGCTCCAGCAGTGGCTCGTCCTGGGCAGGGACCCCCAACTGTGCGCCGCAAGCTGTGACGTCAGCGCCACAGCGCTTGCTGGCTCTTGGCACTCCGGTCTCTTCTAAGCACTGTGGTGTCGCCTATGTTTCCCCTTCTGACTCCAGTCACGTCTAACATGGAGAGTTTGGGGGAAGTTCTGTATCTTACCATTTTAAGGTTTTGATATCATTCAGGGTTTTAAAAAATAGAACAACTTGGAGAAAAGAAATCTAGAAGTCACAGAAATCTCAATATTGTCAGAAAACCTAAATTCTAGACTCAGCAGGAACACAGTTAACCTTCCCAGCAGCTGGTTGATGTGTGCTGGGACAATAACGCCATGGCCTAATGGGTTTTTATCAATTCTCTCACTGTCCTGAGAGTCCGCATGCATAATCTGTTTTTATTAGGGGTTCTCTTTGAAAAGTTGCGTAATACACCGTGAGAGCAACGAGAAAGGACATGATCCATGTAGAGTCACTGAGTCACCTCCCCCTCAGAATACTGGCTGGAACAGCCACAGCTGGGCGGCGATGGAACATGCCAGAGCTCACGGCCCCAATCTGAGGGCCCGTCGCACCCGTGTGGCTGGGATGTGTTCAAGAGTCTCAGGGGCGGGGGCGGGGGGGAGAGCTAATTTGCGATTCTCATACAGCCTACTTCCCCTACACCATTAGGCTTTCGACTAGAATCAAGGCTGGTGCACACCCAGGAGCACTTCATCACGCGTTAAGCTGGGAAGACCTTTGCCCCTCGTTACTGAAGCACGTTTTGTCTGCGGCTGATGAGAAAGAACCATGCGTTATCACAAAGCCCCGAGGCTCCTTCTGGACGTAACTGGAGGAGAGGGACATGTGAGCTCGCCTGGCGTCGTCTATGCCTAGGAAACAGGTACAGAAAAATGCCTCGAGTCTAACTGTTTTGCTTGGATTTTTTATCTAAATATTAGATAATGGTATTAGCTTCTTTCCTTTTATCTCCTAATGCTTCTACCAAACAGCCAATATTTTTTTTAAAAGAAAAGCCGCCTTAGATTTGACTTTTTATGGGTAAATGATCTTTTTATTTGGTCAAAATGACATCAATAAACCGTAACAAGGAAGCCTCCAACGTATCTGCCTGCTCGTTCCCTATTGGGGAGCTGGGTTTTAGGCCTTTTGACCGCTGTGGAAGCAGAGCCCCAAATCTGGGCCGTGCTTCCTGCTCAACTACAGCATCACTGACGTGCCAAGAGCCACTTGGGTTTCTCTGCTCCAACACACAACTCCTCAACTGTCCCGACTTCACAAGCTGTCAAAGAGCTGAGTGAACAGAGGGCATGGGTGGCAGTGTTTTCCTCCTTTCTCAAATGGCTGTGATGTTTGGGGTCTTTGAGAACCGTTCCCCAGGAGCACCCCAGAACTCACACCTTTATTAACAGGCCTTTCTGACAACTGGGCCCGTTTACACTGCAGCTGCACGCGTGTCACACACATCAAAGATGCCGACCAGAGGAAGAGACAGCACTCGTATCTCTGAGCAGATTCACTAGCAAAACAAACTGTGACTGTGGCTAAAAATGGAAGAGACGACCTTCACAGGGACAATTTGTAAAGAGAGAAAGATGACAAAAGAAAGTAAAACGGAAAAGATGAGCAGTGAGCACTGAAAGAAAAGGCAGATGGATGGGGGACACATGCATTCATGTTTCCTGTCTCCAGCTGGGCAGCTCTCATCTCACCCCATGCACGCCCCGATTTGCACCTATGGTCCCAGAGGGTGGGGCACAGGGTCATAAAGAAAGACCTCGTTGCAGGGCCACCTGGCCACTTAAGAGGGTGCAGGCAGGCAACAGAAAGAGCATCACGGCAGAAGTCTGACAAGGCAGCAATGACAGCATCCGACCAGACTCCAAAAGGACAGTGACAGTGGGTGGGAATGGGCCCTCTGAGGAGGGACGAGATGGTGGCAGCGCTGTTCGCCTTTGCTCCTAGGAGGGCAAGGACTGAGCCTGATGCACCTGGAATAACCCCCCGCTCACACGCTGCACTCTGCTCCCAACAAAAACGAGATGTGTGTTCGGCCCTTCTCTGTTACTGACCAAGGCAGAAGTAAAAGGGAAGGACGATACATCCTGGAATGATCTTCATCCTTCCACAAGGAAAGCCAATCGATAGCCGTTGTTTTTAAGCAAAAGTATACGTACATTTTTTATATTCAATATTATTTTGTATTAGTTTCAGGTGTACTGCACAGTGGTTAGACAGTCATGTGCTTCACCAAGTGTCCCCCCAGTATTTCCAGTACCCCCCTGGCACCACACACAGTTATGACAATTTATTGACTATATTCCCTACGCTGTACTTGCTGGATACTAGTTTTTTAAATGCATACTTAAGGCCTGGATCAACAGTCTAAAAAGTAAAACTAGAAGAATGTCTAAAGCCTTTTCTAACATTAAAATTCTATAATGTTATAAATATTTCTCTATGAAAATGCAGTCTGAACTTGACTTCCTAGTATAAAAATCAACACTGGTAAATTTTAAATATACTTAGATTATGCAAACATTTCACTAGGCACCCAAAGTCTCTAATTAAGGCCATTACTGATGGGTAGGAAAGGGCTCTCTGTGAGGCCTGCTGCCTGCCTTTGGTTGAAACCCAGTGCAAGGCCAGGCACCTAACAGGTACCGAATGTTTACTGGCACACAACACTTTATTCATGTGCTATTTGCCCAAACATTCCCACGGGGCACACGGGGGAGAGCTGAGTATCCCATAAAACAGATACACCCCTGAACACTTCTTTTCCCCCTCAGAAGAAAATGGAAGTTCTTCAACTGAGAGATGAGTAAAATGAAAACCACTGGATACTTGTACAGCTCAAACCCAGAGACTAGATGCTAAGCATTAGTCATCTGCCTAGTTATCACAGAAAAGATTTCACTCAAGAAACCAGTAAACATGATTTTTTAAAAAATCACCCATCTGCCAAGCATAAAATCACAATTAGGTTATTATCAGCTTCTTTTCCGAGTAGTAAAAATGATTCCTACGTGCCTGCCTCCCCGTCAGTTCGGATCCAGGTGTGGCAGTCTCCTCACCTGGGTCTCCGCCCACCCGAGATCAGTCATACAGGTCCCAGCCTGCACGTCACCTGCTCCAGAGCGTTCTCTGGCCCCCTAACCTATAGGCACCTCTGGGTACTGCACCCCCCACCACGGTGTTTTCAGTCACAGTAGCAGCCCAAGGAGCTGTCTTATACGCACTGTTTTGTTTCTCTGCTTAGTGTACACGCCCTCACCTCACCACCACCACCCTCCACAAGAACAGACCAGACGCCCTTAGAACACGGACCTCAGCTGTGTTCTTAGTCACTACTGTAGCTCCAACACCCAGAACGGTGCTTGGCATATTACTGGCTCCATAAACGGAAGGGAGGGAGGGAGGGAGGGAGGAAAGAAAGAGAAAACGCTCGGAAGCAGCCTGTAGGTACTGCAGAAGCTGTACGCAGCCAGACCTACAAGCCCTGCCCACATGAAGTAAAAATCCATGCTTGCTTCCAGGGAGGATGGATTTTTTACACCTCCTGTGGACTGGACCCAGCAGATGGTTGGGAGGGGCCACTAAGAGCACTGAGCAGGGAATGGTGCAGTCAAAGGGCACTGTAACCTTCGAGTCATTTCTCAAAACACAGCCAGACATCATCTACATCGGGATCATCTATAGAGAGTTTGTCACAGCAGGTCACAGCAGAGCCCCACCTCGGATCTCCAGGTCAGAACCTGTACGCAGGAGCCCAGGAAGTAACACGATGGGAAGCATCCCAGGCGGTGCTTAGACACACTAAAGTTTGAAAACAATCATAGTACAATCTCAAACATGTTTGTTGATTCACTGACTGATTCAAGAAGGCGGTCGCTGCCTGGAACACACCGAGAACACGCCACAGAGGGAACCTCAGCGGCGCCCGCTGGCCCAGCACCTGGACGGGGGCTCCGTGGCCAGCACGCCACCCCTCCAGGTCTGGTGGGAAATCGGCAGCTCTGTGCACATAGTTGAGGGGCGGTGGGGCAGCAGGATATGGACAGATGGTGGAGACTAGAGTACTTTTAGACCTCGGATCTACTCTGGTGCCAAACTACACTTGAAACGGAAGGCGCAGTGTAAGAGCCTTCAAATAGTTAAATTTTCAATCTTTATAAAAAAGAAAATCCATCAGATTTGATTGATAAGTGTACTTTTTAAAACTAAGAGTAAAAAAGTGAAGATTGGCAACATTTTTCGCCATATAATTTGCTTTCTTTGCCTTTTTCCACAGCACGGCCCATAAATCAAAGAAATGTTAAAGAGGCACATACATCACCAACTGGCATTTCAAAACTATTTACTGGGTCTTTAACGGACACAGGCCAGGGTACGGAGAACCATGGCCGGGGAGGCCGAAATTAACTCTCCAACGCTGTCAGAGAGTTAATTAAGTTTACAAATAACACTCCAATGAGCAAATTATGATATTTAATAAGAACAGCCTCAGCGGAGCAGGGTTACAAAATATGGAGGGGGTGGGAAGGAAGACAAGCCAACAGAGTTCTTCAAACAAGAATAATGTATATTTGAACAAGCTGCCTGTCTATGAGTAAGCACAGAAATCTGGAACAAGGTGGGGGAATGGTGTTTTACCAAGTAGGAGATAGGCTTGTGAGCTGCCGTGGGCATTACCCTTGGGGAGAAAGAAGGGGGCGGGGACGTGGCCCAAAAGTTGAAGGTCAAGGCATGCAGGCTATGTGTGTGAACTGCCCCTCCAGGTGGCACAGAGGTCAGGAAAGGCGGATTTAAATGGGCTGCAGTTTTCCGCACAAACAACACAAGGGTCCCCCGAAGGCAGAACACAGTGGTCCCGGTCCTCGCTTACTGGCAATAGGTTTTGCGACTGTAAGCAAACTGAGTAACGAAAATCAATTTTACCACAGCATAATTAATATAAACAAGAGTTAGGCTCCTACAGCACCTCATCAACATTATAATGAAACAATTTTGAATGCAACAATGGTATTCGAGGACCAGTTTTACTGGAACCTGAGGCCCCTGTCCCGCTCCAAGGACAGAAGAGATGTGGAAAGGCTCTGGCTGCTCTGACAAAAGCCCGCAGACCGGGCGGCTTAACCCCCCGCCGCTGTTTTTCATGCCCCTGCCAACTGGAAGGTCACGGTCCCGGTGCGAGCAGATCTGGTTCTTGGAGAGGGTCCTCCTCCTGGTTTGCACATGGCCGCCAGGGCACCATGTGCGCACACAATCTTTGTGTGTCCGCAGGGTGAAAGAGCACTGGTCCCTCTTCCTCTTCTTGTAAGGATACTAACCCCATCCCTAGGGATCTAGCCTCCTGACCTCATCTGATTACCTCCTAATACAATCGCAGGGAAGTGTTGTGGGGACACAAACGTGCAGTCCACGGTGGCACCAGCCTGTTGAGTGCCTGGCAACGTGCTCCCCCCCCCCCCCCGTTCCCAGGAGCAGCAGGGCTGTCTGCACTGGCCCCAGGGTCGAGCTCAGTCTCGGGAGGACCCCCTCTGTCCCTCACCAGAGCACAGCCTAGCTCTGCTCTGTCCCCGCGCAAGGGCAGTGGCTCTAATTCTAATGGAGTTGCTCCTGCTTTGAAATGCTGCCACCACCCACCAGGTACTCTTGCCCTCAACCGTGCACCCCAGCAATGCTAGCTGCTGAGTGCCCACATAACAGGGGAGCTCCCCTGGGAAGGAGGGTTCAAACTGCTTGTCGGTAAAAGAGAGGGAAAAGGGTCAGTCTTGTCTTCTCGAGAACTCGGTGTTTTATTTTCTCTCCCTCTCCTACACAATGAAATATTAGCATCAGAGAGATCGTCTCAGAAAGCATGCTGGGGACCCAGAGATACATTACTCTATTTCAAATCGCCCATGTACAAGTGTCTGCACAAATTTCTTTGAATCATGCAATGAAAAGGAGGCCCTTCATGGAAAATGAAAGCCCATTACATCAAAATGTGCTTTTTAAAATACAAAGTTAAGATGCTGCAAACCTATGTGTGAAGGAAAGCAAAGTGTATTCAAAACAGGAGCCAGAGGTCCTCCTACTGCACACAGGGGGATGAATAGTCAGGCTCGCCCGCTCCCCTCCTCCAACGCCTAAGACGACAGCAAAGGAGTAGGCCCGGGTGCATGCCCGCTCCGATAAAGAGAACAGGAGAGGAGGTGACAGCAAGAAGGGAGGTCAACGTGACTGTGGAAGACCGTAAGCAAATGGACCAGAGCTGCCTCAGCAGAGAGAAGTGCACGGAAAAGGTGCCCTGCCCTGGGCGGCGTCAGGAAGGCGGAGGAAGTCGGCAAAGGGAAGACGGAGCCGGACTGTAGGGTTTCCGAAGGCTGCGGAAGGGGAGGAAGCCAGGTTGGGGGCGAGATGAAATTAGCCGGACTCAGGGGTGGCCAACCTTTGGGCGTCCCTGGGCCACACTGGAAGAAGCAGCATCGTCTTGGGCCACACATTAAATATACAAACACTAACAAAAACAAAAAAAATCTCATAATGTTTTAAGTAAGTGTACGATTTTGACTTGGGCTGCATTCATAGCCACCCAGGGACGCGTGTATGTGGCCCACGGGCAGCCAGCTGGACACCCCTGGTTAAGTCTTCTATCTACACCCAGAAGCCAGGGGGCGTATTCTCTGGAGAGGCTGACCCAGAGCGGTTCAGGGCTCAGAGACAGCTGAAATCTGGGGGACAAATCTGCACTCCAAACGGCGAGACAGCCCCCACACCCAGCCTTCACACAGAATGGTAGTCATAGAACACTCCATGGCTCAGCTGTGAACGATATTTTATAGTCCTAATAATATAAAAACTGAATATCAATTAAGCAAATCAATGGCAGAGGGGGAATATGAAAATTAAATCTTTATCTTCCAGAGTGGGGTCAAAGATGACGCCTAGAATAGCAATTTAAACAAGTGACTTAGAAAAGTACAGGCGAGCACCCAGAGGAAGAGCCAGAGACGCTGAGAGGCAGTCCCTCCGGAGAGCGGCCTGCGAGACAGAAGCGAAGCGCCAAAGCTGCTGTTGCAAGTCTCGCAGGGTGGCTTATTTGCCTTTCTGTGCCCTTTGATGAACATTAAAACTGTACCGGGCGGGGGGGTGCTTCCAAGTTAAGCAGGTCCTGAAATGTAAGTCCCTGCACGCTACAAAACGTGCATCATCACCTGGGGACTATTAGTTTGCTCCAGTAACACTTAATTTTATTTCATTTTACTGCGACAGCTAAAGGTTTTTACAATAGCAGATGCCTTCCCTCCCACACATCAATTAATGTGCAAATCCACTCAGGTTGTAGAAATAACGAGGTGCGGAGATTTTGCACCGGAGAGCCTGCCATCAGAAGGTGGACGTGGTGGGCGAGGTGCTGAACGAAGCCGCTGACAGCTCGCTGCTTGCCAGGCTGGGGTGGGGGGCTGGGGTGGGGGGCCGTGCAGTGGACCAGCCCCAAGGCCCCACCCGGCTTCAAGCTTCAAATTAACATGAAGGGCAGAATGGCACCCACGGTGAAGACCAAAGGAGAAATTCTGGAGACACACAAGGCAGTGAGAGAGAATCTACGCCTCATGGGTTCGGGGCTCCTTTTTATAGGTTCTCATTAGGGGTTTACCAAAAAAGTAAAGTTTTTTGAAAAGCAATGACGTGGCACTCTGAATTCAACTTTGGTCTATAATTTGGCAAAGTCACCTATTAAATCCACACGTTTGATCTTTTTCCTTCTTTCTGCAAGAGCTGAACCCAAGTAACCAATGTTGTTTCCAAACAGAGCTTTAGAAAGAGTTATGCCACTTCTGCTCTGCCAAAGAGCTGTTTCTTCTCTCGCTTTAACTTAAATCTTTTTTCAATGACCTAAATGGTAAGGTGAACAAGAAGTCACTTTTTCACTTTCACCTATGCAAATAACATTTTGTGAGGAACACATGATTGGCTGTGGATCTTAACTGCTGGAGGGGCTGCTGGGTCTCCGGGGACAGAGCTAACCGGCAGGGTCACTATGGTCCATCTCCCAGGTTCCGCCTGCTCCAGAACAGGTTCTTCTCCGCCCAGCGTCCTCGGTGGTCTCCCCGGTCCCCTATCCCAAAGCCTGGCGGTGAAGCCACCCTCCTCAGGCGCAGTGCCCATGCCTTCTTGCTAGTCTGGGATGAACTTTTGTGAACAAGCATTTCAAAGCCTTCCTGCTTTGAGAATTCACCTTTCCAACAAATTAAACAGCCGTCTACAGCATCCTGGAAGGTGCAACAACACCACGTTTCCTCTTCCTCACGGCGCCAGCCCGGAAGGAAGCGCCACTCCCACAGTGCCCTTCCGTCCCGCCCGCCAGGGGCAGGCCCCGTGGGTGCCCGCCTCCCTTGGCACGGCGCTCCGTGGACAGCGGCCATCAGAGCCTTGGTTTTGAGGACATTGTCTTTACACACTCACGAAAGCAACTGGAAGTTGCCTTGACATTTCTGACCCAGCATTGTCTATAAAGGGCACAGGTGAACAATGTTTAAGAAAAGATCACATACAATAATAGGTAAGGCACGAAGATCCCTGGGCTGCTGTGTGGGGCGGGCTTCAGGCTCAACACCACAGGACCGAGAAAACGCACGCTTTGCTTTCCACACCACACAGGGCTCAACAAAGTGCCATTAAAAGGCCACCAGAGACATTTTGGGATCTACAATCAGTTGACATTTTTTCTAAGAAAATTCAAATTTGAAAAACTTTGGTACATTTAGTCTTGTGAAGTTACCACCCGCCTCCCCTTCCATTCCCCTAAAAAGGGTGAGAAAATTCGTTGCCGAAGGTCACCACTCCATTGAATGTCATCAGAGTGTGGCATCTCAGCCCATACGTCTTTGTATATGAATCTGCAACTGTTCTGGGATCCCGGTCGCCCCTGCCGTAACCAGGTGGGTTATGAATGGAACGGCTTTCTTCCTAAACTCCGCTTTCCTTCCTCCTCATTTTTGTCAGTGTAGCTTAGATCCTCAGTGCTTCCCCTGGGCCTCTGGATTCTATCTGGCAGAAAAGCAAGCAGAACACACCTTCCTTCCCCTACCTGCCCCTCCCCACTCAAGAATCCAAGGGCATTCCTAACTTGGTGATTAAAAATGCACTTTTGATTTCAAAAGTTCAACCACAACACATTCTCTTCCTTAAAAATTTTATAGCATCTACACTTTCAATTTAAGATTTTTCATTCATGCTAGGTGAGCCTCTTCTGTTCTATATTAAATGCAAGGCATGTGTGAGCAGCCCTATTAATAATATAACCGTGCCAATCTCAGAGGCGGCGACACGGCCGCAACGCACAGTCTGCATGAACAGACGCGGGCGGCGGGCGCCCGGCGGTCGTTACAGGCACACGGGAAGAGGGAGTGCGGCTGGCCGCGCCGCCCCGCCCCGCGCCCCAGCTCAGAGTCAGGAGGGAGTTTCCCTTTCTTCCCCGAAGGCACAGCACATCATTAGCTCTCATAAATACACACAGGTCTGAAGCAGAAAACAAGTGATTACCTTTGTTAGATGCAAAAGGAAAAGGGAAGGTGAGTTTAAAAGTGTTCCCGGACAAATGAAGGTTATAAATTCATCGAGCACACCAGGCTCAGAACTGAAGGTCGCTAAAGTCGCAGATTACGAGGGTAAAACCAAGCCCAGTTTGCGCGTCTCCAAGAGCCGGTTTCCCAACAAAGCCTCCCCTGCGCTGTGATGACATCCCAGAGCTCTGTCCCAGGGCGCAACCTGGGAGACATTCTCCAGAGGTGTCTGCAGACGACTCGCACGGTCCCTCCGCTCCAGGCCCGACAGGGATCTCAGAAGGATGGCTTGGGTTTGGCATGTTCTCCCGCAAGCCTGCTGGACTACACGCTCCCGTCTTCTCAGCAACCTCGCCCACCCACCGGTGCGCTAGGCCTGGGCCCGCCTCTGGCCCACAGCAAATCCAGGCAGTCGGCCTGCGCCCTTCTCCTGCTTGGCTACGAGCACAGGTCAATGGAGAAGACTCGAGACAGGAAAGTGCTGCGTGTGGGTCTTCATATTAGACATCAGATTGCCATGTGTAAAAAGTAGGGACTGTGTGCTGAGGCTTTAGCTCTGAAAACGACCTGCGAAAACAGCCCGGTTTCCTCACAGCGTAACTTCACCGGCGCCCGCACGGCGCCCGCACGGCGCCCGCACGGCGCCCGCACGGCGCCCGCACCGCGCCCGCACCGCGCACGCACCGCGCACAGCGGCCGCCGGCGAGCGCAGGGAGGCGGAAGGGACGGGCTCCTCGTCTACGCGGTGAGAGCCTCGCGAGCGCTCGCGGCCGCTGCGTGCGGGGCACCCAACGCCCACGACACGCTAGGTTAGCTGCTCTTACAAATCCCACGGCCCCTTGGGGAGGGAGCTCCGGAGGTTGATGCGCCCCAATGAGCCCACACCTGCAAGTTTAATGACTACGCTGCACTGCCTCGCCAAGTAGAATTCTAGTCATTCAGTAATGAAAGTAATAAATTACAAAAGTGCGTACTGCGACACTACCATGCCTGGCACCGCTCCAGGCACAACGCTGGGAATAAAGCGACCAACCAAACAGACTCCCAGCCTCGGGGAGGCAGCAACCAAAAGGAGTAAGAAAGGCACGCGAGTGATGACGCTGAGGCTGCCGAGGTGGGGAAGCGCCGAGGGGGCCGCGACCTCGGCGTGACCTCCGCGGGAGGCCGGGCCCAGAGGAGCGGCGCCAAGCGCGGAGGGAGCCGACGTCCCTCGGGGGAAAACAAGGCCACGCCTGCCAGAGGAGGCGGCGCAAATGAAGACGGGGGCTGCCGTCCTTCTGACGCAGGGAAGAGGCCCGAGGTGGGCCCCGGGTCCTGGGCGGGGGCGGCGGCGTGCTGCGCCTGCTTTGCTGCTCTTCTTGGGCACCCGGGGGATCCCTGCCTCCCGTTACTCCACGTCGGCCACCCGGCCTGCCCCTGAGCCCGCACCTCTTCCTTCTCCAGCTCAGCCTGTGAAAATTCGCTCCCCGTGAGGAGTGCTCCTTTTGACGCTTCTCACTCCACACACGTTGGTCAGAAGTAAACACATGGCGACGGACTTCTGTTCACCCACTGGATTAGCGCAGGTCTAAAAACGAGGTAACATGGAGCATGTGGCGGGAAAACAGGCTCCTGGCCTCTGCTGGCGGAGTGTAAACCGGTACGACTACTCTGAGGGGCAAGGGGACAAGCCCCATCCAAACGGTCAACGCAGCTGCCTTCGGGCCAAAAGCTCTCCCTTGAGAAACTTACGTGCACCTGGGCAAACCCTCCACCCCTGGGCATCTGCCCTAGCGCCGGCCACGGCGATGAAAGACTGAAAGGGTCTGGATCCCCCCGGGGTGGGCTGCCCGTGGCAGAGCCCCAGGGGGCGCCGCTGAAGAGCAGCTGTTCGAACCAGAACGAGCCAAGGGGGGTTAAGGGTGAGACGCTAGCCTTCCAGGAGAGCGCCTGTGGTAACTGCCCGGGGGCCGGGGCTGAGGGCGTCCTTGTTCCTCAGAGTGAAGGGTCAAGGCTAATTTTACAAACTGAGGGGCTGTAGAAACCCTGTGTAGGGCGAGTTTATTGGTTCCATTTTTCCAACAGGAAAAGCTGAGCATGTTTTAACAATAAGGTATGTATGTTGCTTTTTTTTAGTCAAAATGCTATTGCACACTTAACAGACTAGAGTGTACACATAACTTTTATATGCACTAGGAAACCAAAAACTCCGTGTGACTCAGCTTACTGTTATATTGCTTCACCGTGGTGGCCTGGACTCGGCCCTCAGTGTCTCTGAGGGACGCCCGCGTAACATCCACACGTGCAATGATGAAGGACATGCAAATGTAGTGAAGGCAGGTAAGCGTACACAGAGTTCTGTGTACTCCTCTTGTAACTTTTCCAAGAGCTAGGGATGTTTTCAAAGTGCACAGTGTACGGAGAGTGCAGACGGTGGCCGGTCCTCGCCAGGGGAAGCTCCACGACACCCAGGCCCTGGGACCCCTTCGAAGAGGAACACGCAGCCACATTGGCACCAGGGCAGGCGGAACAGGGGCAGCAAAAGACCCCTGTCCTGTACGTGGGCAAGAACGAAGCCAAAGCCTCTGTTAGCCAGAGCCCCACCAGCCCACACAGTCCGCTGGCCCAGCTGCAGAGACACCACAGCATGCCATGACACGGGTCCTGAGTCCGAGGCTGGGTGGCCACCTTCCCAGGGCTGCCCAGTGTGAGCTGAGTGTGAGCAATGGCTCTGAAAAACCTGCAGCCTCCTCAACACAAAAGAAAAAAAAATTACTTTCGTGTGCAAGATTAAAGCAGAAAAAGAGATGTTTTGAAAACATGTGAAAAAGCTGGAGGACAAAAATACTTTCTAGCTAAGATTTAGTACATAAGAACACTTCATTTTCCTAAGCATTTGGATTCAGCTAGAATGCAGATCCTTCGGTTAACGCACTGCTGTGTTTAACTGCATCAGCAGTGAATCAGTGTGCCTCAGATGCCGGCACCCCTGCTGATCAGAAAAGAGCACCATGACGCGGCGTGGCTCTGAACTCACTGCCTGGGTGGTCCTGGGCAAGTGATCCGACCTCTCCTCTCCCCGGTCTCCTCGTCTGTAAAACAGGAATCATACTGCGTAGACACGTCATGCGCTGTCTCTGGAAACTGAAACACAGCACTCACTGCAGCAACAGTCATGATTCTGTTTCCAGGCCGGGCCAGGGATGCAGCCTGAACCTCAGACAGCTTACAGCCTGTACATACAGATGGAGTGCCCTTAACTAAAAATGAATGGCCTCTGTGAGAAACGCCCCAACGTCTGAAAGGTGCCAGGGCTGGACGCCTACACCAGAAGGACGTTCCAGCCAAAGGAAGAGCCTGGGAAAAGGCGGAAGCGACAGGGGCCTTAGCACGTTGAAGAAAGTGCAGGAAGAACGTGTGTGAGAAACGGTCTATGCCAGTGCAGGGACAGGTTAAGCACTCCACAAAGGGCAGTGGGAATAACGGATGCTACCAGAAACTCAGCATGCCCTTTACCGCCGGACTCACACAGTCCCCCACTTGTCACAGGGAGTGGTCAGCTAGGTCTCAGTGCAAAGGTGCACAGCGGAACCAGTGCGCTCCTAACTCGCCGGCTCACTGCGCCCGGCCGGCTATACGCTGGCGGCTCTTTGAGGCCGCGTTGTGATTTAGTATCACCTGCCGGAACAAGAGCAGGAACAGTAACAGCTGCCGGAGGTCTGCAAGTCCACAGTTTGGTTAGACGCCCCGGCACTGGCTCGCCCAGGCTCAATGACTGGCCGCGGCATCTACACAAAACATGGGCAGGCGAGGCTTTTAAAACAGTGGTTCTGGTGGTTCTACCAGTGGAAAGATGAGTGACTGGCACACGAAACAGACAGCGAGCAGCTGAAGCCCACGGAGCGGCCGGTGATTCACAGTTCAAAATCTAAAGCTCGGGGGGCACAGAGAACAGACGGCTGCGCAATATGCAAACACATCCACGGCGACAATGGTCTCAGGCTAGCGGCGGTGGCACTGAGAGCAAACCGGGGCCGCCATGCTGCTCCGGGGAAATGACAACAGCGTGGCTCGGTGTCTCCGGGGAGCATCATGGGACGAAAACCGGCGAAACAGGCATGGCTCCCTCCGAGCAGCTGCAGTCTGGGCAGAGGGACATGTTTCTCACGCATGCACTTTGGTGGACACGGCATGTTCCCGCATCAAAAACGAGCTGAGAACTCAGGTGTCTAGACGCAGTGATGTCACGTCACCTGCCTCCGCAGTGCCAGCTAAACCCTGCTGCCCCACAAATTCCGCATCGGGGTGAGGCGAGGGCGGGTGGCTGATACGCCCTCACGACTAAGATGCAAAGAATCCACAGAACTTATAGCTGGGGGGATGTGACATTTCACATTTAGTACACACAGCTACTTGATTTTTAAAAGGCCCAAAGAGAAAGTACCTTCGCCAAAGCAACACATCCATTTCTTTCACTCATGCATTCGTTCATTCATTCACTCAAAAAATATTTCTGGACCACTCCCTAAAATGTGCCAGGCTTCTTCTAAGTACTGGGGAAACATCAATGAAATAACCAAAGAACACCTCCTAGCAGAGGAAGACAGACAATGATCTCTTTTTGTTTTTGTTTCTTTTAAATGAAAATATATGGCCCTGGCTGGTGTGGCTCAGTGGATTGAGTGCCGGACCGTGGACTGAAAAAGGTTGCCGGTTCGATTCCCAGTCAGGGCATATGCCAGGGTTGCGGGCCAGGTTCCCAGTTCGGGGTGTCCAAGAGGCAACCGATCACTGTTTCTCTCACACATCGTGTTTCTCTTCCTCTCTTTCTCCCTCCTTTCCCCTCTCTCTAAAAATAAATAAATAAAATCTTTAAAAAAAAGAATAAGAAAATTATGTGGTATGTTAGAAGACAAAATGTGTTCCACTTTTTAGGCTGCGCAGTGGGGGGTGCTGCAAGTGGGGAATGCACGTCAAGTGCGGGGCTGACTGAGACGAGGGCTTCGGAGCACAGAGAGCTGGACTACTTGGAGGAAGAGCAGTCAGCTCAGGCTGGGAAGATGGGGCACAGCGTGACTGTTCTGGAACCAGCAAGGAGGCGGGGAGGGGTGGTGAGGAAACCACGGGCGGGGGTAGGTGTGGAAGCCCACAGCGAGTACACTAGCTTTTACCCTGTGCAAGGTGGGGCACTGCGGGGCTTCAGGCAGGGGAGTGATGCGACAACTTTCCTTGCCAAGGGACATCTGCCTGCTGGTCAAGAAGAGGCTCTAGATGCAGGGAAAGACAACAAGTCCAAGGTAGGGCCAACAGGACTTGAAGGTCAACTTAGCTTGCCAATGGCTTCAAATGCAATTAAATGGTATTATTCTAGTCCCTTTGCTTTCAACTTGGACTTCCGGATTACAAGCAATGCCACAGATCAAAGTAACTCCCCATGGAAGAAAGAGTTGATTTCTAGATACAGAACTCCAAGCATAGGAGCAAAGTAAGAATTAAGAACACAAAGAGATCTGTGGATGTGGCATTCAAATGCTTTAATTTTATCATCACACGTGTCATTTACTGAGTGAGTGCAACGTGTCAGCTGCTTTGCTGACAGGCGGGAGAGCTCTGGGCTGGTGACGAGTATAGCTTGGGGGCCAGACTTCAACACCACCCAGCCAAGTAATGGATGCCTCCTCTCCCATGAGAAAGACAGTAAGAGCTGTACACATGCCTGAAGGCTGCTGTGGGGATTAACTGTGTGAATTCGTGCAAAGCACCTGGTCCAGAGCTCAAAGAGTGCAAGTGCTCAGTGATGTGGCCGCCGTGGTAACTGGCTGCAGCAGCAGCGCATTCTCGCGCTGGCCACTGGATGAGGGAAGAAAACAAGACAGGCCCTCCAGGTAGTGGACACAGAGCAGTATTCACCCCCGGGCCGTCTGACGTCACCTCAGCAGAGGAGCCCTACTTCAGAGAGTCCACATGGAAGGCAAACGAAGGCACCGCTGTCTCAGGACATGCAGCGGAACCAGGAGGCGGCATCCAGCTGGCCCAGAGTCCCTCCAGGCTTCTGCGGGCCTGGGGACACAAAGACACAGAAGCCTGGGTCCCACCTCAAGGGGCTTTCACAGAGACGCCTGTCACCTCTGTGACCACAGGTCCCGCCCTCAGAGCAGATATTACCTCTACGGCCTCACTTCTAGCTCTGAAATTTCATGACCCCATGTTTGTCTTTTACGTTTCACAGGACCACAGAAGGGGGGAAAGCATCAATAAAAAGTAGGACATTTTGATAATGTGAAAATAGACAACATACTTGTATAGTCCCCCTTCACACAGACTTATGATGAGATAAATTTCACTCATACCACCACACCAATATCAGCTCCTTACCTATCACTTTTCAAAATGCTGTCAGATACAAATCAATTATATGTGAGAGGCCATCTTGTCCCGATCAGCGTCAGTCCTCACACTGGGCCCAGCAATACTGAACAAAACCAGGGCCTTTCAAGACGTCAGAGCCTCACTGCCTTCCCTGGGGCAGGGAAATGAATTATTAAATGATGAAAAGCCAGTGCCGTCACCTTTTCTGCTTTACTTCCCTACGGGAGAGTAGTTTAAGCCAAACTAGGCAAGAGATTGTGTGGCCGGTTACCTAAGAACAGCCGTTTATAAAAGGTACAGATATCACAGTGGAGACGGGGGTGGGGGACCATGAGGAAAGCGGCTGATGGAGCCCAGGTGGTTCTACAAGAGCAGAAGGTATCACCTGACGGGGGCCTGCCCATGCAAATGTCACGAGAAAGCTATAAATAGGGCTTTAAATCTATACATTGGGCAAAAGTGTGATGCGGCAAATAAATACTAAGACAGCATGTTTACTTTTAGCTGAATCCCGACGGGAACAGGCGGCAAAGCTTAGCTACACCCAGGCCTTTCAGCCCATTAAGACTTAATCTGGATCAAGGACACACAGGTCCCAATAAGAAACATTGAAGGAGAGGAAGTATTACCCTTCTTAGGCAGGTTTTTGTCTCTTCTGCACACCCCTCCCCCGCATGAGTCCCCCTCCACTCATACCCCTGGCCCTCCGGGACTCCAGCAAGTCTCCTGCTACAGTTATATCTCCCCCTGGTTTTGCTAATTTTGGAAACAGAGGATGCTTACCTCAATCATTTTATCTCACGCTGAGGTAGTTTACAGCTAAGCTGCACCCACAGCCAGGACGAGGATTGGGCCACCAGGGCTCATGGCTCCAGGGGATGCCACTCACAATTTATCCTGGAGCAGTACAAGGCAGTGACCCTGCTGGCATTAGTCATGAGACCAAACCATGCACAGCAGAGAAGAATAAAAGGGAGGAAAAGAAAAAGAAAATCAAGTCGTAGAGAAGGACCAGAGAAGGAACAAAGCAGAAAGATCAAAGGCAGGTCAAAGAGGGCCAGCAACAACTCCTTGGCCTCCCTTAGCATCTAACCTGGGCTTCCCGTGGAGGCAAAAAGGGTTGGAGTGGCTCGGCTGGTTGGAGCGCTGTCCTGTAAACCAAAGGGTTGTGGGTTCGATTCCCAGTCCGGGCACATGCCTAGGTTGCGGGTTCGGTCCCTGGTTGGGGCGCGTACAAGAGGCAACCAATCAATGTTTCTTTCTCACTTCAATGTTTCTCTCCCTCCCTTCCCCTCTCTCTAAATCAATATGCATGTCCTCCCGTGAGGATTAAAAAGATGAGGAAGAAGAAGGGATGGCAGGCAGCAATGAGCTGACAGAGGAGAGAGGAACAGTGAGTGATAGGCTGAAAGCAGCACAGCGACAGCCACGGTGGAGCCCAGATGCAAGTGGGTCTAACTGGGCACAAAGACTGCAACAGTTTGGAACTCTCATCACTCTCACATGCACTCTCCCTCACCCTCTGCTTGGTGACCTGGGTGCAAGGAGCAATTCTATGGACAACGGCCTCTGGAAAGAACAGGCATGGTATGCAGGGGGAGCGGCATCAGAAACACATTTCACTTGGGGGCACTGGGCAGTGAGCCGGAGAGCAGCTGTCCCAGGACTGGGGCACAGTGCCAGCGGCTCATGGGCAGCCCCTCCCCGCCAGGGCTGCAGGAGCAGTCCCACGTGGAGGCAGGCAGCCTGCCATGCTCGTGTGCACGTGGACAAAGCTCTAGTTAAGCGCTAACCCTTACTACCGAAGAATATACAGCCACAGGATTTTTTGGACCAAAAACAAGATTAGGTTAAAAAAAATTTTAATATTCAGTGTGGCTTAAAAACTTAGGACCGAAGTCCAAATTAGTACCGTCTGGCAAAGGAGAAGGGGAGGGGGGGTGTTCATCCTGAGGCAATTACAGGCAGACATGCACGGGTCTGGCCCATGGCAGCATCTGCCACAACTTTCTTCTTCTCAAGAATGCAAATGACTAAGATAGATCAAATACCTACTTTGCTTAAATACTCTTCATAATGAGTTTCTTTCCTTCTTTTAAGGATATTTGATGTTGGCAGCTGATGGATCTTGAGTTAAATTGTTTTAATTCAAAACAGCACCATCTGTTGTCAGGATCTGCCGGTTCAAGAGAGGAGGCAAGAAACAGTACTGCTGGGAGCCAGCGAAGGTGACAAAGGAAATGACTGAGATGTGTCTGCAGAAAGGCAGGTGGGGGTGGAAAGAGCACAGCCGGTGGGGGCAGGGGCAGAGATGGGATTCTCGTCTCTGCTCAGCCTCTGAGTGGCTGTAGGATCTGGGGCTCAGTTTCTTCCTCCACAAAATGGGACTAAAGATGTTGCCAATGGCAACGGCAGCTACCTCTGGTAGCTACAGCTACTAGAGCACGCTGTGCGCCAGGCACCGAGATATGGGTTTTACATAAATGACCTTGTTTTTATGCAATGAAACTGTCTTTATGCCCAAGAGGGTGTGTGCTGATGTCCCTATTTTACAGGTGTGAAAACCATACTCAGGTCAAGTCACATGTCCAAGGTCACACAGTAGGGAGTGGGAAAGCCAAGACACGTGTGTGTGTGTGTGTGTGTGTGTGTGTGTGTGTGTGAGTGAGAGAGAGAGAGAGAGAGAGAGAGAGAGATAGAGAGACAGAGACAGAGAGAGAGAGAAGGAGGGAGAGAGAGAAGACTCCAGGGACGGCACTGTACCCAGGACACTGCACTGCCCGGTGGCCTCGGGGAGAGAAGGGCCCCACTCCCGCCTCACCGGCGCCCAGGGCCTAGCAGCCAGGGCCTGTGCCCGCCCGGAGCCATCACTGCGGCAGCACTGAGGGGCTCTGAGGCTGGCCTTTGGACCTGCAGGTCGACTCTGCTGTGCCCAGCACTACTGTAGGACAGGGCTTATCGTACTGGGCTCCACTTTCAGTCTGCATCTGTGATCTGAATGTTGATTTGAGTTGTAAAAATTAGTGAAAAGTGAACTACATCCAGTGGAAAATCCCCAGCATTTGACTTTTTGAAAGGCTAGCTAAGTGTCTTCCAAGATACATTTCTTCATGTGGAAACACCATATTTACATCACTCTGCCAGCTCTGGACATGAGAATGGAGGATGGGGTCTACGCGGAACCTCCCCGGCCGGCCGTTTACCTCCTGGGGGCAAGGCAGGTTTTCTAACAACATCTGAACTAGACCAATGTAAACCTCTCAGGGTTTAAATAGATGGATGGATGGATGGACGGACAGACGGACAGATAAAAGCACAACTTCCAAGCAGCAACTTGCATCCACTCTCCAGAAGTCTGTCCGGCCAACACGAGGAGGGCGACGTCACGCTAAGGCAAAATGAGAGGGCGGTGCTTTGAGCGCTAGTGTCACAGTTACTGTTACTGCTAGACCCTGAGCCGCTCGGTCAATCTTTTAAGGCTCAATTTTCCCCCCTAAATAAAGGAAATAATAAACTCAAAACTGAAAATCCAGAACACCGCTGGAGGAACTGGGGAGGGTGTCACCAGGAGGGAGGGGCCCACAAGCAGCAGGGTGGGGGCTGCTTCCAGCTGTTTCCTCAGCGAGGAGTGGGTACCTAGGTGTTCACTTTATTATTATGTATGTGTTTCATAAATGGATTCCTATTTTATACATCAAACCTTTCATAGTTTAAAAAAGGAAAAAACTCTTCTGATTCCCCTACTGTGGAAGCAAATGAGAATATATGCTATCAGAAGAGAGCAACTGAAAGAAATGACTCATTAAAATTTAAGTTAACAGATTTTAAAAGGAATTCTAACGGCCAGTAACATAATTTATGATTCAGAAGAAAGACTCCCAGGGGTAGAGGACCAGCAGCCGACAGCACAGTGGGCGGGACAAGGGTCTCAGTGAGAAAAACAACACAGCACCCACCTGAAAGGGGCACGAGCGGGGACTTGCAAAATCCAAGTGAAGCCGCGCGAGTGCCCCCCTACCCGGCCCCGCCCCGGGGAAGAGGCTCCGGTTCACACCAGGCTCACACCAGCACTGACCAAGAAATGGGGGAATCCACATGCACTTGGCCATTGGGGGTCAACTGGCAGTTAATTTCTTCCTCATATTTGCTATCTTTCCCAAATTTCTGGAATAAACCTGTTACTTTCAAAATTTTAAATGTAATTTGTAAAGTGGCTCCTAATGTAACCAAGAAAAAAGGGAAGAAAAGGGAGAGACGGAAGGAGGGGGAGGGGACTCCAGCGCCTGTCGGCTGTGGGTCCTGGTGCAGGTCCCCGACCCCCCCCCCCACCCCGGCGGCCCCTCCTCCGTGACAGAGGGACTGGAGTGCATAAATTACAGAGTGGCTTCCAGGATTAGAAACAATGTGAAACACCGAGCACAGCATGTGACCATTTATAAATGCACAACAAATGCTCTTTTTATCATTCTTACATCCATTTTTGACAGCCACCACTCTCAGGGTCTTTCAGCAGAAACGCCAAGAGGGAGAGGGAGATGGTGCCCAGGTCTATCCTACGAGAGGGGATGACGACACGGGTCTCGCCTCCCCCGCTCACCCGAGGCTGGTGCTCTACGGCAGCCTGTCCGCCCACTGCGCCACACTCTCGGGCTGCAAGCTGACCATGCCTCTGCCTGCCTGCTCTGCAGTTGGATCTGCTGACCTCACGTCTGAAGGACAATCCTGTATCTGCTTAAATGATCAAAAACAATCCACATTTTATCCACAAATTCCATGGCTGGAAAATTACCTGTAGAGCTGAATCAATTTTTTTTTCACTTTTGGTCAGTTTTCATTTAATGAGAGGCACGCCCTTAACAAGGCAAAATTAAAATTCATTTACTTTGGTAAAAATGCATTAAGAACACACAAAAAACGTTAATTTAGAGCGTTGCCTCATGCCATACACCAAAAGTAATTTTAGATCAATTAGAGTTAGAAGTATGAAATCAGATCACAAAAAAAAAAGGGAGAAAAAAAAGATGTGAGCATCTCACAACTACTTTCTTAGTTTAAAAGAGACAGAAGACACAAAGGAAAAGACCAACAGATTTGACTAAACACTTCAAACTTTTATATGTCGAAAGCGGAATGCAACAAAGTCTAAGGCAAATAAAAAACTGAGAAGGTATCTGCAAGAACGAAAAAGCTTAATATTAATAGTTGTAGGAAAATATTTGCACAAAGTATGCCAAGCTATGTTTTCAAGAATATCCCTGCAGCATATTTTCAAGTGTGAAATAACTAGGCAACCTGTCTATCACAGAAGAAAAGTTAAGTAAATCATAGTACACTCAAATCACAGAACAGTGCATGAATGGTATATTTATATGTTATTGAAAAAAGAAAATTATAAGATAATATGTTTAGTAAGATCCCACTTTTTTTTTTTGGTGGTGGGTTTTCTTTTTTCTTTTCTTCTTCTTCTTTTTTTTTTTTTGGTCTCTCTCACACGCAGGAGAAAAGGCCCTGAAGAACGGCGCCTCCGGCGGTGAGCCGTGGGCTGTGTCTGAGAGGTAAAGGAGAGAGGTCCAGGGGAGGAATCCCACCCTAGCCGTTGCTTTTTGCTTTTTAGGCCTCTATGCTGGTTTGCTTGTTTTATTAGAAACAGATATTCTCTTGTAGTTCTGAAGAAAACAGTCCTGTGGTGGCCACTTCTAACTGCCTATTAATAACGAATCTCTTTTACTTTCTTAATAATAAACCCTGAGTTTTTAAACAGGCCCACTGCTGCCCAGCCAAAGACTGCATTTCTCAGCAACCTTTACGGCTAGGCATAGCTGAGTGTCTGTCTAAGTTCTGACCAATTAGCTGTAAACACAAATGTCTGGGCAGATTCTGGAAAAACACCTCAGACGTTCATGGTGAGTGCCCTTTGCTCCTTCCTCACTCCTGCTTCCAGGCTGCCACCAACAATGAGGATGAGGTAGCTGCAGAGTCTGGGAATGAAAGCAAAGCAATGAGGTAAGTGGAACGCAGGTTCCCTGGTGATAAGGAGCTTCCACGGCAGCCCTGGAATATTTTGAGAGGTCTATCTTGTTTACAACCAAACCTGATCCTGATATAAATTTGTATGTCAGAATTTAGCAAATTAATAGGTGATGGATCTGAACTGACAAGTGAAAAGAAGAAAACAGATGTGCCGAGGTAATAAATATAAAGGTAAAAGTTTAATTCTAATCCCTGTGAATCAAGGAAACTAACACAGTGAGCTGCTGTGGCTCGCCTATTAGTGAGTAAAGACAGGGGTGTTCTTGTTTCATTTTCTTTTTCAAATGCTCATGAAGTGCACTGAAACAGACCAACTAATATTGTTATGAATTGTAGGCTGGTCCAGTCATTTCGGAAAGCAAATTGGTAATATGCACCAAGAGTCTTTTAAAAAAAAATCCAGTCCTCACTCCAGGTCCAGTGAGACAAAGCCAGCATCCTGCACCGGCTCTCCACCGAAGGCAGCTACAAAACCTGGACAGGATGTCCGGAGCAGTTATTTGCGGATTCTGAAGTAACCAGTAGCAGGTGAATTACGAAAGAAGACCAGACACCAAAGCACCACTGAACCAGAGATGAGTGAACCATCTGTTTGTTCCCCAGGCCCCCCACAAGCCTTGACTCGCTGCTGCCCCACACTGGCAGTGCAGACGAAGACACTCCAGGTCACTGGAGTAGCCGGCCGGAGCGCCAGACGTTCTAATTCTGGCTCATGGAGCGGGAGGAGGTCACCCAGTGCAGCCCAAGTGGGCGAAGTCACCTGCTGGGTTCCCTGTCCTCTCCATTCTCTCACGCCCAGGCCTTAGAGGGCAACCGTAGCAGTGTTGCTGACATCCGAATAAGTAGCTGCTGTGGGAGCCCAAGAGTGTCAAATTTTGTGGATAAAGGGATATGCTCCTTCCCATCAGAGGAGCTGCAGCCTCAAGAGAGTGAAGGAACACACCCGCCCCTGCTTTTATTCTCTGCCCTCCCAGGGCTTTGGCCCAAACGCCACAGTGAAAAGCACATAACAGAGCAGAACAAATAACGTCCCAGCTCCGGGCCAGGGACCAACGGAGAGGCCCCGAGGACCAGAAAGCACGAGAGAGGCTGCAGGAGTGCTCGCAGAAGCGGGCCTCGCAGAGTCATTTATGAGCGCCACGGGCATGGATTTGACCTTAAAGAGAATAGAAAAGACTTTAGCAACTGAACTACCAGAGAGATGACCACCAAGTCACAGACACGGGTGGCATACATCTGACACAGGTCAGAATGCCATGCAAAGGCTTTGAAAACAAAACTAACATTGAAACCACAACCCACAGAAGGCTGATCTGAACTTGCAGCCCAAACCGAACAGGGTCACCTGCCTGCCAGAACAAAAGCATCCATATTCTCGGTACAATCTGAACAGTCTCCTAACATAATATCAGAAATGTCTAGGATACAATCCAAAAGTACTCGGCAGATCAATGATAAGGAGAAGCTCAATTCACGTAGGTAAAGATACCGCTACAAGGTGTCGAGATATTGGAGTTTTCTGACAAAGACACTGAATAGCTATCATAAAAATGCTCCAACAGGTAAAGGGCAAACACTCTTGAAAGAAACAGAAAAAGAAGGTTTCAGCAAAGAAAGAGGAGATACAAAGAGGAGCCAAATGGAATTTTTACAGGTGAAGGGCGGACACACACCTTAGCCCACTCCGCGCCTTTTCCGCGGTTCGGCCGGTGATCTGTGGTTTCACACTGAAGCGTGTGCGTGAAAAATAAAAAAATCTATACCCTTTGACACGGTGATTCTCCCTCTGGGACTCTGTCCTAAGAAAGTATTCCTAAAACAAAGATAAAACTTCGCACGCAAAGATCTTTATTCTAGCTACATTTGTAACACTGGTAAGCTCAGTGTCTGACCTAACAGGGAAAAATGGTAGGGAAAACTATGAGAATATCACAATTTTTAATTTTTAAATTTTCTGAGTACTATATAATAATACTACCATATAATAGCATAAAAAATTCTTAGGATATAACGGGAACTAGAGCGGGGGTGGTGTTCGTTGTATATGCAGAATGAACTCAACAAGGCTAAACATTAAAACATTTACCTAGAAAAAAGGCTAAAAGGAAAGAATATTAAAATGTTAACCATGCTAAACTTGAAGTGGAGGGATTACAGATGACATTTTTTTCTTCTTTCTGCTTCTGTTTTTCAGATTGTGATAATGAGCACCTATTACTTTGAAAACAGTAATAAACTACTTCCTGACAAAATTTTTTTTTTCTCTCTTGCAAACATTCGCATTCTCTCTCAGGATACTAAGTCATATTATATAAATTTTGCAACCACAGTTTTTCTCTCAAGAATGAAAAACATGTTCCTTGAATGCAGGACTCACAGTCACTCTTGTTTCAGGTCCTCTGGTCGCCCACTAAGGCAAGGAAAACATTCCTCCTGCTGATGGTTAATAAATAATTATTCAGAACCATTCAAATCAGACCAGTCCTCCTTATTAGGAAAAAATTCAATACGACACATTTGCAAGAACATCGCTCCGAAGGAGCTGAGTCTCTGTGGACAATTATAGAATGTCAAGCTGTCACACAGACTGCCACTAATAACTAAACTGTTCTTTTGATTCCTCCTAACTTAAAGGTCCCCACCCTCCCCAACCGTCAAGGAGGCCCCTTCCCCTCCATCTGTTCTACAGCACCAGGCTGCACACGAAAGGCCCACAGCAGAGCCCCCCGGACCTGTCAGCCTGCTCATCAACCGCAGAGCAGCCGGCCCACTCTGGCCACGGTCGTCCTTCACCTGGCACCCCAGTAAGCGAGTGGAGAGCAGGGCTTCGGCAGCACACTGGGGTGTCATCCATTCACGTTAGGGTTTCCATGAGCAAAACAGACCATTTCTGAACCGCAGCAGACTAACTGTGACTCATTTTCAGGATAAAAAATGCACACTGCGTTTCTGCCCTTTAAGCACTTGGTGTAACTGCTCAGTGAATGAGAGAAGAGCGGCTGAAAGCAAACAGCCCCGAAGGCGCGCACAAAGCCAGCTACGGCGCCTGGGCAATCCGGTTTCTTCTTCAATCTTCCTGAAAGGTCGTTAAGCGTGACCTTTAAGAGCGGCGGGTCACCAATCCATTTTGGTGACACAACCTTGCGTGTAGCACAGAGCGCGTGCCCTGCCCAGTGGGGACCTGCCATGGCAGCAGGGCTACCCATCTCATCGTGCAGGAAGAGTTACTGAGATTCATCTCAATTGATTTCACTTGCAAGAAAAACACATCCTAAAACTGCAGCCTCAGCAGGACACTAAAGGTCGGTCTCAGCTTCTTGAGGGATGAACTTGACATCAATAGTTATTAGGGCACATCATACAAGATACACAAGAGAGACGGAGAGGAGATGCTGGTAATCTTACTTAATCCTAATGCGGCCTGAAATCAGGCTCCGCAGACTGTGGGAAAAATCAAGGGAGAACTTCAATCTTCCTGAGGAGAGATGTGTACGTGCGTGCTCTCATCTGCAGCTGGAAGGAAGCAACAGTGAAGCTGTGAATCCAGGGCCCTGGGTGGGGCGGCACCGTGTGAGGAGCCAGGAGGACAACAGAGTGTCGGACGCGTCACTGCTCCTGACAATTCTCAGTGACAAGTCGGTAAGAGCCGGTTGAATGTCCAGCAGGGTACTACATCAGCCCAGCCAGGAAAACATATGGGATCACAGAAGGTTAGACCTGGGCAGGGCTTACAATTAGAGGGGGCAGCCCTGGCTGGTGTGGCTCAGTGGTCTGAGCACTGGCCAGCGAACCAAAAGGTGGCCAGTATGATTCCCAGTCAGCACACGTGCCTGGGTTGCGGGCCAGGTCTCTGGTTGGGGGCAAGAGGCAACCGATCAATGTTTCTCTTACACATCAATGTTTCTCTCCCTCTCTTTCTGTTTCCCTTACCCTCTCTCTAAAAAGTAAATAAAATCTGGAAAGAAAAAAAAACCAATCAGAAAGGGCAGAGAGAGAAACAAGACAATGTGAGCGCTCTGCGTCGACCAGACTGGCTCCCAGGCCTGCATGTCCCCCTAACCGCATGTCCAATTCTCAGTAAAGGTAGAAAACTGAAAACACTGCCAGGAAGAAATGGGGGGAATCCAAAGAGAACAAAAGGACGATAGAATTTCTTCAAAAAACCCCAGAATTGGGAGATACATTCATACGTGTATATACATACATGCCTACACACTTATTAGATTGCACATGGTTTTAATATAAAATTATCCTTTTTTCTTAAACCTAACAACACAAAGAGTCCTGGAGTTCAAGCCCAAGAAACTGGAGAAAATGCTTCTTGCGTATTTATTACCAACTCAACAAATATCAGGGCATTACTTATCATGTAATACAGGACTCAACTAGGAATCAGGGAATATGGGTTCCAGTCACACCCAGATGATAGGGACAACATCAGGTCACATCTGGGTGATAGGGGCAGCGTCCAGTCCTATCCGGATGATAGCGACAGAGTCTCAGAAGCGGGGAGGCCAGGTGGGTCCTGGGGATGGGGAGGATCTGGGAAGGAGTAAAGAGAAAGGGTGTTTTGGAAGAGGCACAATATCAGCAAAAGGGTAATTTGGAAAGGACAAACTCTGTCCCAAGGACAGCAAACGAAGAGTTTGACTAAAGGAGGATGCATGCCGGGCACTGGATAGGTGAGGAGAGGCGGTCGGGGCAGGCTGCAGTCTGAAAGCCAGGCTAGGGGGGCGGCTGCCTACGGCCACCACCGAAGATGGGCGGGGCTAGCGGGAAGGCAGCAGGCTGCATGCAGGTGGTCCTTCACCGCCTGGCTTGGGCTGAAGGTGTCCAACAATGGAAGCCACTGTAAGAGACCGGGTCCAAGCCCTACTGTATTCACAGGGAAACAACACTAGGAAACCAATACAAATTCTACAGAGTATCTTTTTTGCCACTAAAAGGTACTAACAAGCAACAACTGTAGCTGAAAGCCATGCAAAGACTCCAAGGCCGGATCTGTTGCTGTTTCCACTGTGGGGAAGGATCTCCCCAGACCACTCGTGCAGCCCCTCTGCTCCAAACTTGCCCCCCTCCCAACACTCACACCCCATTTAAAGGGACCCCAACCCCATCTCTCTCTAGCCGTTCATCCTGCATTATATTTTGTCTTTAAAGCACTTATTGCCCTGACTGGTGCAGCTCAGTGGACTGAGCATTGGTCTGTGAACCAAACGGTCACCGGTTCGACTCCCAGTCAGGGCATGTGCCTGGGTTGCGGGCCAGGTCCCCAGTAGGGGGCGCGCGAGAGCCAACCACACACTGATGTTTCCCTCTTTCTCCCTGCCTTCCCCTCTGTCTAAAAATAACATAAATAAAATCTTTAAAAAAAAATAAAGCACTTATTACTATCTGATGTTATTGATGTACTTTAATTTGTCTCCCCACCACAATGTAAGCTCCATAAGGGCAAGGACTTTGAGACTTTTTCTCAAGTTGCCAGCATCCAATAAGCACTCAATAAATACCAGATGGACAACTGAAACGATGCACTCACCGCCTCGATCCAAGTTTCTCAATCACAACTTATCCAGGAAACCCTCGGCTCAACACATACACACATGTATGTGCAGGTACATACACCCCCACACACACGCCCTGCTGCAGATGCTCTACTCAATCTATCCTTTTTCAACCAAGGTGTCAAGACAGTAGTTTTTGTAATTGATTGTGAGGTGCACCCCAAATAATGCGTTTGCGACAACAAAGTACATGAGATTGTCACTTACTGGAAAGTTAGACCAAATTCAAGGTCATCCCTGTGGTCTGTCTGCCACTCATTTGCTTTCAGTAAGCTTTCTTGAGTGGGAGAGGAGAGAGTAGAATCATAGCTGGCTGACACACAGGTTTCTGGAAGGATTAACCCAAATGCCACAGGTACCTTATTCTAAAATTTGACAATGTGGGGGGAAAAAGAGGGCTTGTCTCGGCCACAGGCTCCTCCCTTTAGCTGAGGGTCTGCTCTCTTTATCATCCCATCATTACAATCCCAACCGCCGGTGCTTTTCAAAGACCTGCACCGCCCCACCCACATCCCAGAGCTGGGCGTCAAGGCTGTGAGACCGCATGCGGCTTAACCAAAAGCGGGGCGGTGCCAGCCTATGTGGCCTGGGATTCCTTCCAGCCTCTGTGTCCGTGCCGTCCAACTAGTGGCACTGGCTGTATGTGGCTACTTAATTTAAATTTAATTAATATTAAATAAAATTTAAAATTTAGTGTCTCAGTTACACTAACTACCTTTCAAGTGCTCAACAGTTACTGGTGACCATATCGAATAACACAACTTAGAGAGTGTTTCTGTTATCACAGGAAGTTCTATCGGCGAGCACTGCTCTGGATTCCAGAAAACAAGTAGGTCACATGCCACAGTTGGGACAGAACAACTCAGTGGAGGAGGAGACGGTGCCAAAGCAGGTCCCTTCCTTTGCCGTCTTAACTGTGAAGGGACATTCGGTTATGATCGACTGTATAAAAGACAGTAAAACAAAACAAGCTGTGGTGCAGGAAAAGGGGCCCCAGGAGGAAACAGCACGGCCACTGCTCCCTTGAGGACTCATCTCACCCAGCCCATACACTAGCTGCAGCGTGATGTGGACAAGCCACGTGCAGCAAAGCTCTCGCAGGTACTGATGGGCGGCCACCGAGAAGGGAGCGGGAAGGAAGAAGGCGGCAGCAAAGACCAGATCTCTGAGAGGCAGTCACCTTAAGACAATTTTATCCTTTTATATGTCCTTTGAAAGGGGTCAGCTATTTGTCGACAAACTTCTGCTTCACAAGCAAAACAACACATCTTAGTAGAGCTGACATTTAATCTGCAAAGAGCCTCTATCCTGAGGTTTCATAACAAAGATTAATCCCGCGGAGCGGCTGTCTCAAGGCGGTACAACAGGTGTGCTTCTCACGAACGGAAGGGCTGTCAGGAGAAACCCGCGTACCGCCTGGTGGGAGTCACGGCTCAAAGGAAGAGTTACACACACTCGGAGAAGCTCTCAGACTCTCGAACCCCATTCCAGGCCAACTGCAGTTGGCCCCTCTGTCCCCCAGGAGCATGCGCCCAAGGAGGCCGGGGGCGGGGCTGTAAAGAAGACCGCCTGGGAGGAAAAGAAAGCTGCGGGCGGGAGGTGCTGATCTCCCCGGGACAGGCTGCAAAGATCTGAACACAGTCCCGGGGCGGGAGAGGTCGAGCAGGCGACCGCTTACAGAAACAAGGGCAGTAGTGAGGGCTTACTGTGTGTCCAACCCTGCAGGGAGCGATTTATAGACGCCCCGCTCTCACGACAGCCCAGTAAGGTGAACGCTACTGTCAGCCCCGTTGCCCATGCGGACGCTGAGGCCCAGGGACATTAAGCAGCACGCCGGGAGCCACAGAGCTGGGGACTGGCAGAGCGGGCTCTGACGGAGGCGGCCCGCTTCCCAGCCCGGGCTGCCGCTCCCAGCCGCGCCCTGCCTCGCTGCCCTGCTCCCCGGCGGCCCTCCCTCCGCCCCCAGCTCTAGGAGAGTGGCCACGCCTCAGGAGGCGACTGCAGAGGTCGCCCGAGTGAGCGCCCCGGGGCCCGCAGGTGAGTCCTGGGTCGCGCCCAGGTGAGCGCTGGTTTCCCTTTCAGTTGGTATGCATTATAAGGTCTGTTAGAAAACACATACATAATTAATAATTAAATGTCACAAAGCTTCAGATACATTAAGAAAAAGAGCTAACCTAGTTTAAAAAGTATCAGGTAAACAAAGTAAAAATAATTTGGGAATAGGGTTCAAAAAACAAAATCGACACGGTGGCATGGGAATCTAATGTTTTGGATGGCGAAGTTTAGGAATCCAGTTTTTCAAAACCTTAATTCTGTGTTCGGTGTTGTTTTTCACACTGTCCTGTCAAAAGCACAGACGCCTTCCCAGGCAGGTCAATGCCCACACCCCCACTTGTCCCCAGGGGCCTTCACCAGGGCAGTCGCCTCTGTAGCCCCCAGAGCGCTCTGTGTGCCCCCACAGCGGTGGCCCTCTGCTCTGCACCCTGTGCCTCTGCCCTGCCTCCCCTCCGGCCAGGCTGGAAGCACCACGAAGGCAGGGCCTGGTCTTCTCTCGCCTCCCCCACCCCCGCCGGTGCTGAGCACACAGCTCTGCACACAGGAGGCCCTCAAGAGGCATTTCCTAAATGACCGTGTTGGGTACTCCTCCCACCCCCAAATCATTCTCAGGAAAAAAAGATTCGGTACTCCTCACTTCTGTCAACAAACAAAAAGAGGGACAGTGAGTATGCCCCGAACAGCTCTTGAAACAGAGGACCCCGGCAGCCACGCAGCAGGCCGGCCTAGAGGACAACCCGGCACTCCGGCCCACTCGCATCGGCCCGCTTCCCCGTGAGGCTTCAGCCCAAGCGGGGCTGGGCCTTTCTAGGTCCTCCACCACGTGCCCAGCCTTCTATGAGTACTTGACAAACAAACACAGTAATTAACCTTGGGACCACTGAAAACCACACGGACAGTCCGATGAAATTAATATTTACAAGATCAAACAGGATGGCACAGACAATTAAATCGAGGGGGATTTAGATGTGGGTCAACTCATACTCCAAGCCACAAATGAAGTCTGCTATTACGGTGCCTCACACTCACAGCACTGATAAGAGGCTTCCCAGACAGAACTTTAGGAAGGGAGCGCTTTGGACTAACGTCAACATGGAGAGGACTCCCCGCGATCCATCCCTTCGCAGGAGGCGCCAGAGCAGAGAGGAGTCTTAAACCCTCAGAGGATGCAAAAGTCTCATTTTGGTCCGACCCGCACCCACCGCAGTGCACCTGCGACGATTACGAACGCTAAGGAAAGTATCTATGCGTTGAGCCCGGACTGCACGTCAAACATCACTCTGAATGCGTCAGGTACGTTAACTCACTGAGGCCTCGCAACAGCCCCCCGAGGTGGCTGCCAAGGGCAGGCCCAGCTGCAGATGAGGAAGTGCAAAGGGGCTCAATGACTCGCCCCAGGACACCTTGAGGGACATGGGAGAGGCAGAGCTGGAACCTGGCATCAGACAGAGCCCAGTGCTTAACCACCACGTCACACGGTGGGCCTAACTTGGAAAGTTCACCCTCAGGTAAAACTGGCATGACATCTGCTCCCGTTTCCAGCGCAGTAACTGTGGCCTGCCGTTCATTTCATGCCTTTGTTACGGCAACTTCGCGATGCAGGACAAACACTGGCCGTCTCACAGCTTGTCGTCAGAGCTGCAGCACACACGCTCCTGCGAGGGACACCAAGGTTAGCCTTCTGTCTTCACCTGACTGGTTCCTCGTCGGCCACGCAACAGGGCAGAGGAGAGGCCGACCTCAACTCACAAGGTGATGATGTCCTGGAAGCCAACGAGGACGAGAACTGCTAGGTGGAGCATCCCCAACTTCCAAGCAGGCACGAGCCATTTCAGCGAAGCAACTCGCTGACTCTGGGTCCAAAGGGGAAGGCACAGACCCCGGAGCCGAGGACTCACGGCCCTGCAGAATAAGCGGCCTCTGGGCTGGCTTAGCAGGAACCCCTCCTTAAGAACTGCCCGCCCCAATGCCAGGGACACGGCCTCGGAGCCAGAACAGACGGCTGACTCCAACTTCCCTCCTGGAAAGTGAGGCTGAGAGGTTCTGCATCCGGCCCGTACCACTCAGCCACGCTGGTGGCGGGACTCCCGAGGCCGGGTGGCTGCCTTGCCCCGCCGAGAGCACCTGTTCCGCAGATGCGAAAGCCTGACTGAGACCTGCGAAGAAGCAGGGCAAGGGTCCCTGGGTCCTACAGCGCCAGGGTGGGCGAAGGGGTTGCTCTGGTTCCTGACATCTTTCTGGTTCTTAAAGCCAGCCCCTTGGAAGGTCTGGCCCTAGTTCCTGAACACTGGCCCCATAAAACACCCAAGAAATGCCCCCTTTTTGCTTACACGAACTCGAGGGAATCTTTTCCTTGCGATCAAAAAAGTGAGGGAAGCAAAGGTGAGCCCACCCCGCCCCACAGCGGGTCACTCAGCAGGCAGCCTGACCGAGGCCCCCCCCTCCAGGGAAGAGAGGGAGGGGCGGAGGCAAAGGCCCAGAGCTGGGCCCCCTCAGCGGGGCATTTACATGTTCTCTTCTCCTATAGCCAGTCTCCTTCTGCCTGAAACGATCAGGGGTAACTTGGGTGGGACCTCAGGGAACCGAGGAGAAATACAAGAGCACATGGAAGCCGATGGGAGGCCAGACTCCCAACATCCCAGATACTAAGCTAGTTGGCAACCAGAAAATTCTGCCTATACCTAGGATTTTCTAGCAGGTGGTCCCAAGCGTCACTCCTCAAACTGAAGACTCCCTGAATGGAGCACTAGTAAGCCCCTCGAAGGCAGAAAGCCAGGTTTATCTTTCTTCGAGATGCCTGAATCGCCCCTGTCCCTGCTCCACTTTCTCAGCCCCTCCTCAATGACAGCAACAGGGTTGTCACAACTGCAACTTCCAGTGAGTGCCACAAACACAAAGGAAATTTCTATGTTCAAGTGAAAAAAAAAATCAATGGTGATAATAATAGAAAAAGCTGGTTTTCTAGTATTGAGAATTATTTGAGGCTTGACCACCAATTTTAAAGGTAAAATCTTTACATTAGGCTGAGAGAAACAGATGAAATGTGATCATTTGAAAGTCAAACGTAAAGAGCACGACGTAATATGTATCGCAGGGATTCTGAGCCCCTCCCCCGACCACACAGGCAGGCGAGGCGCAGCACTTTTTTCAGCAACTGGAAGGTCATGTGAAGGACGCTGCATGACAAAAACGTCTGCACCCTCCAAATCCACAGCTCTACAACTCTACAACTTCGGTGAAAATGTACCAAAAGCTAAGGATTTTGTAACTAATCCCATTATCAATATATCATATTTCACTTACTCTAAAACCGGCTGAAATCACAATGCATCTTACAATCGTGATGTCAGAAAAGTATCCTTGGCAGCACTGTGTCTTTCTCAGTGGCGCATGAAATAAAGATGCACCTCATGATCAACAGCCTCTTACAGCCAACGACACAGAGGGACTTGGGGACTGTGTCACCGCTCCCCAGGCAGGCCTCCTCCCCAGCCCTGAGGAGCGCTCATGAGCCCTCTCCAGCCCCGCTCTGAAAATCCCACGCAATCTGAAGGGGCGAAGCAGCAGCAGCCCGCAGCAGGTCCTCAGCACAGCGGAGAGAAAGAAACTTAACGCACACGCGAAGATAAAAGAGCCGTTCACCACAAGTGAGATGTGACCTACGGGATCAGAATCCAAACAGTGCTTTTCCTTTCTTAAAAGCTTCTAACTCGAACCACGGTGTCCGCCTCAGAGGGAGGCTGGCGTCTTGGGGAGGACGGGAGGAGGAGAGGCACCCGCTGAATGGCTCCGCAGCCTGGCACCGGGGTTGGGGAGAGGGGACAGGCTGCAAGTTTAAACAGTAATTTGTACACGATTATCCTCAGGCTGATACAAGGTAGTCAGATTAAGTGAATTAATCGGAGTACGACCTGTGCCAGCAAGCTCCAGTGCCTGGCTCCTAAGGCCGAGCTGCCCACGGCTCCGCGGCTGCTTCCACAGCGCCCGATCGGGACTGGCAGGTGCCGGGCAGCCAGGGCACGGTCCTGCACGCAGCCAGACACGGGGGGTGCGCCGCTGGGCTGTGCCAACGGAAGCCTCAAGCACAAGGTCCGTGGCAGCCTGCACACACAAAGCCATGTTTACATGTCACAGCTGCAAATCAATCCTCGGGAGAGCGAATACCGAGGGGCAGCGGGCACGAACATGCTCTGCTCAAAACGCAGCTCGAGCTCTCTGCCCACACGTGTGACCCGGACGCGTGTCTTCTCTCACCGATCTCCTCACTTGGAATTGCTGTTAGGAAGTCAGGCTGGTGTCAATACATTAGTATCAATCGTCGCTAATACATTTCAGCAGCATGCTCCCAGCACTCACTGTGCCCTGAGCTAAGTTCCTGACCAGCACCAGCTCATAAACCCTCACAAACACCCAAGAAGACAAAAGCGAGCACTGTTCCCATTTAAGATGTGAAAACTGAAACTCAAGACAGACCAAGGGGCCTGCCCGGGGTCACACAGTAAATAAACACAGAGCCTGGATGTAATCTAGATGCCTACACTGCCAGGGAGAGAGGGGAGGGGCAAGGTGGAAAAAATATTAACAAATTAACAAAAATTACGTCTCCATTTCTTTTGTAAAAGGGTGATCGACTAGCATGACTGTGATTCCACGTGAAGCAACATCGGCGGTAGAACGAAGGTGTCCCTGCTATGAGGAGAAGTAGCAAGGACACACAATCTTGTGGAAATGTGGACACATGGCCGCTGGCAGCCACAACCAGAAAGAAAATGGGTCAAAGGAACAAGTGATAAGAGCTGACAAAAAGTGGTAAAACACCTTGACCCTGTGGACTGCCAGTTCCATCTACACCCATAAGATAGGGACGTGTCTCAAAGCAAACCCGACGCGGGCTGATTCCTGACCGTCTCCCTCCCGTCGGCGGGAGCAGTAGCACAGGAACAGTGAACCCTGCTGCCCACTGCCTTGGACTGTGGCGCCATGCCATCAATGGCCTCTGTCTCCAGAGCCTTCCTGAGAGGGTCCCCTTCCTGAGCTTCTGCAGGAAGCCTGTATCCTCTCCCTCAATCACACTACGATCACTCAGCTTCAAAATTCAACTTTCAGGCAAACTGTTTCAAAACATTTTCCTTTTATCTTTCAGAGGAAGGCGTTCACAAGTCTTACCTTTGTCTCCTGTCACCCCAAAGTAGCTCCAGATAACACAGTCACCTTTCATTACTAAAGGACTGGGATAAGACTCTTTCTGAACTGATAAGCCTTTCTCCAGCACGAAAGGATAATTTAGGAAGGAAAAGGAAGGGTGGGAAGAGAGGGACAACAGGAGGAAGAGAAAAACGGGGAATATGTGAAGCCGCAAGGGACGGAGGCTGACGGAGGCGGACAGAGGCTGAACCTCAACTTTGGGAATAAGCGATCAAGTCAGAAAGTTCGGCCAGACCTATAAAGGCGGTGCGCTCCTGCGGGCCCTGCTTCTCCCGGCGACAGGGCTGGTCCTGGCAGGGTCTGTCCAGCCTGGGCCACGAAGGATGGGAGGCGACGCTGTGGTGCAAAAAGAACAAGACCCCAGCCCCTTTTGACTTTGGTTGTAAGATTTTGCTTTTTATACATATGCTGAGTAGACAGTGTGCAAATAAAGGCTGATTTGAAGTACTTTTAAACTACACTGTTTTAGCGTAAATATTCTATTATAAAAATTTTTACAGCAAACATGCTAAATCACTACAAAATTTGTTGTAACGTTAGAAGAGCTATAAAGATGTTATTAATAAAATGCTCTGTTTACAAATTTTTTTAAAGAAAAAAAAAAACAATACTTCTTCCTCCATGGCAGTGATTCTTAAATTTGTTGGGCCCACAAGCCCCTGAAATAACAGTGATGAAAGCTAACGATTACTGTCCTAGAAAAGTGTACCTGTATACATTCATGGACCCAACAGACCCCAAATTCAGAGCCCCTGCCTCTTGTGAAGGAACTTTTTATGACATGTATTTTATCAAAGAGAAACAGAGCTGGTCAGGGCTGGGTGGGGGGTGCAACTAACAGGCACAGAATGTGACAGAATTCCGCACCCCCATTGAATGCTTAAGCAATTTCTCTGCTGTGCCTGCCCAGTGCTAGCAGAAGCCACAGGAGTGGGCGGGTATTATCCTGACAGCAAGAGCGGGGCGCAGTTCTGTGTCCCTAAAGGTCTGCAGAGCTAAGTTATGCCTTAGCAACTCAAATTCAAAGCGATACCACCAAAAACAAAACAAAACAAAACAAAACAAAACACCTGAAAATATAATACAGGTGATCAGGGACTTAAAATTCACATAAGAGATTCTCCTTTGTGATTTATATAAATGCTCAAGAACACAGGTTTCATAATAAAGTTAGTGAACCTCTGGAAGTTGCTATCCAAGGATTTCTCCCAAGAGAGGAGCCATCTTCTAACAACGCCTTTGTTATAAAGACACCAGGGCGCTCTCCAGAAAGCAGCTGTCCAGCAGGTGCGGCTGTGCAGGACGCGGCGAAGGCCGGCTACTGAATAAAAGGATCTGCAGCCCGATGACCAGTCCAATCTTCGAGGCCACTTACAACCTGGTGGCCTGAGGCAGGTGGCTTAACTTTTAGGAATCTGAGTTCCTTCTTCAGTAAAATAAGGCAGAGACTCCGGGCTGTTGGAGAATTGATGACATGATGATGACAGCTAACGGAGTAACACCCATTCCACTGAGACCCTCCCATAGGCCAAGCTTTGTACCTTCTTAACAGCCCAGAGGGAGGTCCGATCACCAACCTCAATTTACAGATCAGGATGCAGGAGTAAGCTAGGAGTAAGCTGCCCCGGGTTACAAGGAGTAAAGGGAAGAAGCAGGACTTGAACCCAGGCCATCTGGTCCCAGAGCTCATGCTTTCGACACCCCACCACAGGCCCCTCCAGGTCTGACACTAGCCCCTCCCACGCGTTATATTAGAAACTGTAAAGTGTTCAAGTAAATCAAAGGCACTTCAGTGACTTTCACTGTATCCTGCTTTGCCCTTTTCATACCTGCCTCAAAATAATCAAGATAATTTGCCTTCTGTTTGTCTCCCTAAACTAGTTTAAAAAAAAAAAAAACACCTTAATTTGCATCATCCTTCAGCAAGGGAGCCGTGAGTGGAACATATAAACCAGATAAAGACATCTGGGCGGTAGCATGCCAGGGGACAGGGCGGCGAGGTGTTATCTCCACCCAAGCCTGGAGAGTGGTCCCGGGGTCCTACCTGGGCCCTCCTACCTCCCCTCAAAAACTCATTCTGTTAGCACTGTGGTACTGAATTCTCAGATAGTTAAGTATTCATTTAACGGAAGTGTTTTCTTTTTAAGATTTTATTTATTTATTTTTAGAGAGAGGGAAAGGAAGGGAGACAGGGAGAGAAACAATGATGTGAGAAACATCAATTGGTTGCCTCTTGGACGCATCCCGTCCAGGACTGAACCTGCAACCCAGGCATGTGCTCTGACTGGGAATTGAACCAGAGACCTTTTGTTTTACGGGACAGTTGCCCAACCAACTGAGCCAGGCCAGTCAGGCCTTAACAGAAGTGTTTTTGTTGGGTTTGTTTTCTCCTGTTGAGCCTTGCTGGGCACTGGAAATACAACAGTGAAGAGGCAGGCCGGGCCCCGTCCCCATCCGGTCAGCACTCACAGTCCACTGTGAATCATGCCACAATGGAGGACGGGGCAGGGGGCGGGGGGAGCAGTTAGAGAAGACGCCCCCAAATACCTGACAACAGACAAAAGTAGAAAAATAAAATGAGACGCTGTCAGCCAAACAAAAAAGGGATGGGGCGCGCTGAACCAGCGTGAGGGCAAGCAGGCTGAGCACGGCGCTGCAGGGGCCAGAACCAGACCCAGACCGGCGCGAACTACTGTACGGACTTTGTCTGCCTCCCAGACACAAGAGCGGAGGCATCGCCACATTTTAAGGAGGAGACTTACGTGATTGAACTTGTTTTTTAAAATATTTATGCATTTAAGAGACAGACAGACAGACAGACATCCACTCACTTACGGACTCACTGGTGGATTCTGGCAGGTGCCCTGCCCGGGGAGCAAACCCGGTACCTTGGCATAGGGGGACAACACTCTAACCAATGGAGCCACCCAGCCAGGGCCTTCGAACTTGCACTTTTGGAGGGCACTCTGCAGCTGTGCAGGGAAAGACAGGGGTGGTAAGACAGGGAGGCCCGCGAGGAGACAGGTGCGAGTGCCCGGGCTGAGACAGAAGCTGGCCTGAAGCAGGACGGGCGGTAGTGCCTGCTCACCCATGTAGCAACAGGCACTAAGCACAGAAGCGTCAGGCTCTGTGTGAAGCCCTAGAAACCATGCCTGTAACTGCGGCGCAGGACACGCGAGGGCTCCGGCAGCTGGGGTGCCGAGTGAGTGATACCCAGAAGGCACGGTGTGCTGTTGCTGGGTTTCCAGAATTGCCCAGAGTGCAGCAGTTCCAGCTCCCTCCCAGGCTGGCTGTTCCCTGAGAGGTGGGAGTAAGTCGCTGGAGCTGCCCTCCAGACCACCAGGGGACAGATGTCATCAATGTTCCTTCAGGACCAAAAGCAAACTGCAGGCTTATAAGAGGCCTTTCCCGTTCTGTGACTCATCAGCATAGAGCAACTTCCTGGGAGGCATCCTCTGTGAACAAAGCTTTGAAAACCTTCCTCGAAAGCACTGCACACCCATCACTACGTGACTCTGAAAGCAACGCTTCACCGCTCAGAGGAAGTCTCGGCCGGAAAAGCAGCGTTCCCCGCAAGACATCTAGCGAGGAACCTGCCACGTTCTGGCTCCAGAAGCCAAGGTCCCCGGCCCAGCCTTCTGGCCGAGGGTTCCAATGAGCTGCCAGCGGGATGATGTGGTTGCACTGTCTGAGCCACTGTGAAAACGCATTAAAATCTCAGTGTGAGAGCTCATCCCGGCAATTAAAATGAGCACGGCCTGCGGACTGCTCTGTTTCAGGCTGGGGAAAGACAAGGGAGAGGAGAGTGCTGGCCTCCACGGTCCTGCTGCTTCCTCTAACAGTGTGAAGGCATTCGGGGCCAGCGTTTGCTATCCAAGCTGACCAGCTACCCAGGACTGTCTCTGCAGGCCGGAGCAAGGTGCCTGGGGGTGACAGGCATGGCAGATGGGAACCTGCGGTGATGGAAGGAAAAATAAAACCCAGCGGTGCCCGCCTACTGTGTGAAGGCCTTGGGCTAAGTGCATTCGGGGCTCGGAAAATACGTCTTCAAACTCATGGGCAGGCGAAGAGGGAGACGGCTGGTGAGGAACTACGGCAGAAACCATCACAGTGATTTCTGTACGGAGAATGTGCTTCCGCCTACCCCCACTTCAACAACCGCTGAATCATTCTGGCTCCTTCAGGAGCAGAGGTCGAGAATCCATTCCGTCTGGGAACGCAGGGTGATAGGGCGATTCTGATTCTCCGCCAAACCCCACGGGTGATGCTGGGCTGTGACTCAAGCAGGCACCTCTGGGAGACACGCTGATTACAAAGCGCGACTTTGCTGGTGAGAGAGAAATGACAGGATGGACGGCCGGCGGGCGGTCAGGTCGACGGAGAGAGAGCACAGTGCACCCAGAGGGCCCCCGCCTGGCCCTGCACCTCGGGGAGGTACTGAGAGTCAGTGCATAGGGCCGATCCCACCCACGGGCTCCAGGTATCCAAATGAAATTTAAGCAGACCCAGTCATAAACACAGGGAACAGCAAATGTGTAGCACCCTTTGCTACACAGTCACTAAGCCGCATCTCAAAGGACATGCAAAGAGTTCCCTTATGATGGAAACAGACCACCTGGCCAGGTATGAAGTCAAAGGTATCTGGACTCAGTGCCCTGAGTGGGGTGAATGTGCTTTTCCCTCCGGACACACGTCAGGGGTGAATGCACTGTTCTCTTGAAACCAGTGAAAGCCCCTAAACAAACGCGGCCTTAGGCTGAGTAGGATAAGGGCCAACTGGTGACATGCTACGGGCCACCCAACGAGAAGAGCGTATGTCATTAGCAATAAGCTTGCGCTGTGTTAAGCATATGACAAAATCAAAATGCACCACCCATAAAAACAGGACGATATTTAAGATACCACGACAACCAGACAAAATTTCCTTTACATTCGGACACTGTCCTAGATTAAGTTCAATCTGCCAACGACGCCACCCGGCACTCCCTGAGTTGGGCTACCTTCTGACAGTAAAGACCGGTAAACTGGGGCATATAAAGGCCACTGATTAACGAGGGAAAAAGACCAGCAACAGAGCCAGGGATTATTATTAAAACCAGGTGATTTGACACTTAACTTCTCTGATCAAATTAGAGAACTGGATACACTCTAAGTCCCAAGAAGACTGCATTCACTGTGCGTGGAACATAATAGGTACTCAATAAATATGCACTGAACTGATGGGTCAGATTATTTCCTAGCCAAAAAAGCACACTACTCAAAAGCAGAGTTTGGAGATGAATAACACCAAGCATTTTATAACAAGTGCAACCGTTTTCTCACATGTGAATGTAGCCACACCCCTCAAATCTGCCCTCTCCGTACGAAATCGACCAGGTACAGAGTCATCAAGAGATGGCAGAGCCCGGAATGCTCAGTGGCAACTACTGACAAGTTACCAATAATCAGAGTAGCCTATCGGCTGAAAATAACAATGGTACAATGTAACTCTTCCACCCTAGGACACACAGACACCCACAAATGGGGCAAAGGTACGAGCAACGTGTACCCAGTGGAGGACTCGGTACAGTTCTTGTTAAAAAGGACAAAAAGTGGGGAGTGGCCTTATCGTGACACAGCCACCCTTGGCGTCCCCATGCATGTCGGTAAGGCCTCCAGGGCAGTCCCTGGCTTTTCATAAAATGCCCAGCAAAGAGGCCAGTTAGTTGCTACAATGCCAGTCTACTGCGTTCAGAGCTTAACGCAGCTAAGGGCGCCTGCCTCTAGAAACTGAGGGGCCGGGGCTGCTTTGCTCATGGAGATTAAGGTAATGAATGCCCTGAGCTGTGTCCCACACTTCCTTGCTCCGTGCACAGACTGCAGTGGTCACTGATCACAGGTATCCCTGACGGTCCCCTCTGATGTGTCATGGGGACTGCCCACTGCTCCTGCTTCACTGATGGGACCAGCAGCCGCTAAACCTCGGGGAAAGGCCGTATTCTAATGGGCCTCAACAGTGGGAGAAACCTCTCTGCTCTTCTGGGCATCCGGTGAGTCCAGGCCGCCAAATACCACAGGTCTCAGTCAGAGAGGCAGCAGGGTGGCCTTGGACAGGTGCCCCCCCACACACACAAAACAAGGGGCGAAGGCCAACCTGATCGCCGAGGTCCCCTCGAGATCTAACACTACTTTACAGGAGGCAAAATTCCTAGAGTCTGGAAATACGACGGGGGCGCCTCAGTCACTAAGCACCTACTGTGTCCTAGATTCGAGGTGTCTAAAGACGACGCCCCAGCCCCAACCCTGGAGAAAACGGGACGGTGCTGGAGAGCAAGCAGCCACAGCGCAGTGTGATCAGCGCAGCTGCAAGAGGTGTGGGCAGAACCCGAGGAGACGGGCCCTGCCCGGCCCTGCTGGCCGCTTCTCTAAAGCAACACCTCAGTGGGACCGAAGGAGGTGGGAGAGAAGCACGCAGAAAGGCACAGTGTGCGCCTGGCAGCTGGCACCGCCCGCTGCGCTGGGTCCGCAGGGCAGCATCGAGTGTGTCGAGCAGAGCAGCCACGAACAGAGCTAGAGAGTTCAGAAAGCACCTCCAAGTCACGGGTTGAGGGGAAAATGACGGTGTACTGGGGGGGCGGGGGGGGCAAAAGTTACTGACTTGTCAGTACCTACTGGATGAGCAACCTGTCCCAGGGAAGTGAGGGTCTTAGGGAGTTCCATTCGCTTTGTCGAGTCAGCAAGGAAGAGCAGAGGGCTGAGCCAAAGCCCTGGCCCTGGGACCCAAGAGGCTGCAGTGAGCTGGAGCCTCCCAAAAACAAGTGATGCAGCAAAAGAGCACCGGAACGAGGGCACACAGACGAACAGCAAGCCCCAGGAGCCAAAGGGCAGCACGGTGCACTGGGGGCCAGACAGACGCGCAGCCGCCCCTCCATCCCACAGGACACAACCCTGACCCCAGCCCAGAGGAGCTCTGAACGTTAGGGGACGGCGGCCAGGGAACTCAGGGTGAGGCCTCTTGGCACTCACTTCCCCTTCAGCTCTCCTGTGCCTAATAGCAACATCGACAGTCTGAAAAAGTCAAGGTGAAACACACAGAAGGAGATTAAAGGGGAAAAACACAAAGAATCTAAAAAGGAAGAGGAGAGATTTAGAGGCTTCAGCTGAACCCGTCAAACACTGGCTTCTGACACACTGGAAACAGCTGCTAGCAGTACCTTCTATTTGTAAAACGCCACTAGGTATCCTACCCCAGCGCAGAAACTTCACACACTTTCCAACTCGACTCTCAGGCTAACTCCGGGAGATCAGTGTTATGCCCATTTCACAGCCCCGCAGGCCGAGGCTGAGACAGAGCAAGGCTACGTAACTCACCCAAAATCATAAAGCAGACTCCCCAGAGGGCCTGGGGAGTCAAGCCCAACAGAGTCGTCTCCGGAGCCCGGCAGGTGACACGCACCCAGCTGACAAAGCAGACGTCATTAAAACGTTTATTTTTGCACTGGCCTTCAGTGCGAACACCTTCCCAAAGAAACGCTAGTGCTCCCAGGCTCCCCCACAGCGTTTTCCCACCAGGCCAGTGCGCGGCAGACCAGCCTGAACCCTGGGCTCCGTGCAGGAGGGAGGCCCTGGCGTGCGCCGCCGGGACACGACTCCTCCCCGGGTTGGCTGGGAGGGCAACACACAGCCCTTCTCGGCTGGCTCCTCTGCTGCAGCCCCTCACTCCTCGGTGGTCTCTGCCCAGGTCGCTGACCCTGCCTTTACAGTCCCGTGACTCCCACGTGCCAGCCCGGCCTGGCCAAGCCCCAGGCTCCAGACCACACTCCCCACCTATCACCCTCACCCCCAGGTTTTACGAGGAAAGACCCCGCCCCCACCCACTAATCATACTAATGTGTAAACTGCTGGTGTCTGTGCTCAAGCTTCCCCAGGGAAAAAGGTGCTTCTCTCAAGGAATTTCTAATTTTCAGAATTCCAGGACAATCTATTAAGGTCAAGTATGGGAGGCCTTGAGACAGAGCAGGCCCCACCGGAAGATGGGGCCGCGCCGCCTTGTCGGTCCTCACTGCTGAGATAATAACGCAGCCCCTAAAGAGCACTTGCACGGTGCCAGGTGGGCACTTTATTTCTACCATCTCAACTTCCCAGGACCTTTCCGAGGCAGGCGCAGCCCTCGCCCTCACGTCAGAGCGCAGACGCCTGAGACAGAGAGGTCAGCCCCACGGCTGTCAGGAGGCAGAGCTGGGACATAAACCACAGCTGTCCAGCGCTGGGGCCAGAGGTCTCAACCATGGAGCCATCCTGCCCCCCACCAGTAGATACGAACACGCTCTATTACTGCGCCTGGTAATTGCCACCACCATTTATGTAACACTTAATATATGTGAGTCGTCCTCAGGCGTTTTACGTGCATTTTTCACTTAATCTTCTCTATAATCCTAGGATACAAATACTTACACTGTCCCCATTTTACAGATAAAGGAGCTGATGCTCTTCAAGATGTTCTCACTGGTTCAGGACCCAGAGTCAGGGCAGAGCTGGCTCAGAGCTAAAGCAGCCTAACTTGAAAACTCCTATTTCACCCTGACATTTCTGGCCACATCTCCCTTTACCCCTGAATCCCACGGCACCCGGAATTCCTCTTCTTTCTCCGTTTTTTGTTTGGCTGTGTTACTCTTTATTCTTTTCATAATGGCTCCGATGGCGTAAGAGTTTGGGGGTGGGCAGGGAGGAGAGGATGTAGGGATCGAAGCCAACCAGGGCAGTCCTACGACAGTCGAGCCCACTATGCCAGCAAGCTCAAGTGACCGGGTGCTCTGAAGGGTAGATTTAAGTGAAAGGATACATGTAAGGGTGGCACCTGGCACCTTCCCTAATGGTGACCACTGAGAACAGTACCTGACCCTAAGGGACGATGTTTAAGCTGTGAGGGCACAGAGGCGCCCCTGCCTTCACCGCGCTCCGAAAGGCCCGGTTCTCCCTGAACACGCACCAGAGAGAAGAATGAGCCAGGGCTGGGCCTGGTGGTAAGGAAGCACCAGGAACAGAAACTGGCTACTGCTAGCTGACAAAGTGGGATGGTCCCTAAGATGCTGCCAGGGCTGACTCTCCTCTCCCCAGACAGTTTGCACATCACTGCCAAAACGACAGCTGCCACAGAACACCTGACATCAGGTGCACCAGCTCAAATTCGCCTGACTCAGTCCACCTCAGAAGGCTTCCACCAAGTCCTGTCCCCTCCTGAGCACTGGCTGTCAACCAGCCCTCTTAGAAGGGGCACACCTGGTGACAGAAAACGTGGGGAAAACTGCTAACCTCAGCCATCAAAGACTTACCATCAGTTCACCGACAGACCTCGTCCCGCCCTTCCGAGCCCCTTCTGGAGCCCAGCCAGGGTCTGCACCATGGGTCGCAGCCTTTTCTCTACCGGTGACATAACTAGACTCTCAATAATGGCCAAAAACGGAAATGCCCTCACTGCACTTTATCAAAAATACACACAAACAAACCACAAAAGGGGCTGTAAATTAAAAACTCGGCAGTAAAAGCTTTCATGTATCCTTACATTCATTCAAGGCATTGTAGCTGAGTGCTACTGTATGCCAGGCATCTTGTAGGTGCTGGGGACTCCTAGCAGGGGACAAGACAGACGAAGTAGCTCTCCTTGGGGTCTTAAAAGAAGACAGGGTCCCTCAAGGAAAAGGCTCAGTGCTGCAATTTAAACAATCCCACACCTGTTAGCTCCACGATGCCAAAATATGACGGATTTGAGAGAGACGAATGTGACAGTCACATAGAGCCATGAAGTAACTAGATTCTGATAAGAACGGTTCAGGAAGGAGGCGGAGGAAATGTCTTCAGACTTTCCAATTGAGTAATCTTGGAACACAGAGGTGCTTTTTCTCTAATAAAAATGTAAAATCGAGCATGCAAAACAGGACAGGCAGCGGTGGCGGCAGTTTCCTCTGGGCCCGCGTCCTCCCCTCGGAGTACGTGGCTGCTGGGGTCTTTACTGTGTCAGGGAAGGCTAAAGCCTCAGTCCGCCTTCCAGGCAGATAAACGAGTAGCCCCTGCACGAACAGACGAAAGAAAGTCAGAGCCAAAAATAAAAGCATGGTAACAAGACGCTGGAACCTTCAAAAAGGGACCGACAGAGTTAAGTGCAGTCTACCTCTCAGCATATCGAAGCATAATAAGCAAAAGAAAGTGTACATGGACCACTTTACAGCAAGAACAGCTCTGATGCCAATTATTTTTTGCCCTCATCAAGACAGCTTGTCACCCCTGCACAGAACAATTGTCTATAGGTGCTACGAGTTAAAAGCTGAATTCTTTCCCCAATTCAGCAGGGAAAAAGTGCTGTTCACAGCAATCTGACATCATTTCATTAGATTAGATTAATTTTTAAATGTGTTATCCTAACAATTATGCCAACTACCGCATAATTAATATTCCAACTGACTTTACAAAATCCCCTGAAGAAAATAATTAGTTATTAGGCATGAACGAGACTTTTCTATGGCCAAGAGCACATAAAACAGGAAGTCCATCGCATAATGGGGGGCAGCAAAGCCTCTCCCGCACTCCCCTCAGCCCCCAGCCAGTCGCACGGAAAGCTGACACTGGCAAGTTACCCCTTAACTGCATTTAACATATTAATGCACTTGCTGCTTTAAAGTCTTTGAGGGTAAAATGGTGAACGATGAAAGCCTCGGCAATTAAAAACTCTTTCCATCTGTAGGAGAAGCATGGTACCCACATGTAGTTGTTTGCTGCTTCCATTCCCCCCAGCTGGAAATTAGAATACTGGCTTATTTCTTCAGTTTTTAAAGAAAGGTACAGAAGACATCCTTACCCTTATTTTCCTCTCTTCTTTCAGGGTTCCATTTATTCTTATAATCTACCTGATACCCTTTTTAACCTACCCTCTAAGGTCAGGTAAAAAAGTCACAGTCAAATAGGACATTCTCTACCTTAACAGAAATAAAAAATACATCTTCCCTACAGCCCACCTTTGATTAACTGGCAGGGGCTGCCCAGCCCCAGGGCAGGGTCGTGAGCCCACGCAGGGGGTGGCCTCAGCAGGAAAGAATGCAGCAGGTGACTAGTGATGTCTGCCCTGGACAAGAGCCAAAGTTAGAGGTCACACATACCATGTATTTGCCATGTCCATCCTTCAAGAAACCATTAAAAATTAGTCAAATGGCCTGGCTGGTGTGGTTCATTGGGTTGAGGCCGGCCTGCAAACCAAAGGGTCGCTGGCTGGACTCCCAGTCAGGGCACACGCCTGGGTTGCGGGCCAGGTCCCTGGCTGGGGGTGTGCGAGAGGCAATCAATGGATGTAGCACTCACACATTACTGTTTTCCCTCTTTCTCCCCCCCTTTCCCTCTCTCTAAAAGTAAATAAATAAAATCTTTTAAAAATAAATAAATAAATAAAGCCAGTCACTTCCCCTGGAGTCCCAGTCACTCATGGTTTCGCCACTGGAAAGTCTCCAATCTCTCTAGCATGTTCCAAGAACAACCCCACCCACGTGATACGCTGACTAGGCGTCCACTCAGGCTCTGACTGATCACATCCCACCCTGCTCACCAGGTAAACTCCTGTTTACATGACAGACAGTCCCCTGGGGAAAACAAGGAAGCACACACAGGGCGGCCTCGGGGGTCAGTGCTATCCGTGAAGGGTTGGGCCAGTCTTATGCCTGGCCTTGGCAACTGCAACAGACACGTATAATTTTGTTGTCAGCCTGGCATCCCCTCCTTTTGGGAACTCCCTGTCTCCAACCTCCAGGAGCCCCACTTCCTGAGTTGCAGTGATCCACGCTGGCCAATCAGGGTCCCACCCCCTGGATTTAATGAACTGTCTCGGGGGGCTTCCTCCCAAACAGGGCCAGAACCCTTCTCCAAGGTCTGACGTGGATACCACGAGATCAGCTGGCATAAGGACCATGCAAACCTACAGTTGCTGGGCTGTCTTTCCTCCCCCTTGGGGAGCACCAGGCCAAGCCAGCAAAGGCCTAGAGAGGGCAAGAGAGTGACAGACCCCACACCACCTAGGCACCTGATCCTCAAGGCCAAACTGAGTTTCTGTCACCGGCAGCCCAGAGTTTGGGGGACAAGCCATAAAAGCTAAATGTATGCATCCGAGCCTCAAGTTCTTTCTCTAGCACCCCATGATCAATCACTTCACCCTGGACCTCAGACTCAGTTTCCAGGGTTCCACCTAAAACCAAAGAATATAAATACCCCCATAGAGGAATTCAAAAAAATTCTGCACACCGGACACACTGTCAAGGCTCATCTGTCATCTAGCACCTGAAGGGAGGAGGGCCACAGAAAAGAGGTAAAAAACAATGGGTAACTGATGCGGGGGGGGCGGGGGGGGCGGGGGGGGGCCGGCGCAGAGCAGTTCACCACCAATAGCTGTAAAAACTAAGGAGGTAGCAGAGACTAATAAGAAATGCTTCCAAAATCATTCCAAACATGTATTTTCATTCTCTATCAACAGGAAAAAAAACACACAACAACCCATAGCACCCAAACAAAAGGAACTTATCAGCAAGCAAACTGTTTCCAGGCCACGACCCGTATGGGGCCTGCCATTTGTAGACTACAGTTTAGCGTTCCCTTTACAGCTGTCCTAGGGGTCCCTGCCACTGCCGGCCTGCCTGCCGAAGGGAACCACAAACAGCAAATCCTGAGAAGTATGCACAGAACAATCTCCCTCAGAAGTGGCCCAAAGTAATTGGAGAGTAATTAGCGAGCAACCTAACAGTACGCCAGCGATGTTCTTCCATGTTCTTCCACCACCGCAGGGGGAAGGCGGCTGAAGCGGCACAGACAACAGCGACTGGCCACCAGTCCTTCACCCTCCGGGGGCGATGGGCTCCTCTGAGAATCTGATGAATGCTAGGGAGGCTTCCCCAGGGAGAAAAAAATGCACACATCGCATTTTGTACATAATTTTATGGGGTTTATAAAAGCTGCTTCCCATAGCCAGCCTCCGGGTTACATACACCTGCCTTAGGTTTTTCTAATTTAATTACCTGAGCATCATGAATAAGCAAGCCTCGAAGACTTCAAAGGACCACACAGTAGCTCACAGGGAAATTCTAAAGCTTCCAGCTCTGTAACCTCTCGGTGAATCGAGAACAAAAGACGTAAAAACTCACCCTCACCTTCTGCACCTAGGAAACGTAACACAACCTGGCTCCTCCCGACTGGCCCCCTCCTGACACATCACTCTCACTCACCTTGTTGGACCACTTATAGGCCTGAAGGAGTTGGCTGTAGAGAGGCGTTTTGTCCTGCACGGGGTCCAGGCTCAACAGCCCGCTGTTGTGGAGAGGCTGGTTCTCGGACGGCTTGCCCACCAAATTGCTCAGGCGTTCCAGCTCGCTGAAAGGCAAACAGACAAAGCAAGCCTGAGCCCACCGAAACTCCAGGGCTTAGCCCGCCGCAGGGGTCAAAGGCGGCTCTTCAAACCATCCATCAGAGGTCCCTCAAAAAGAAGTACTTTTTGGAAGGTGAAAAAGATGAGGGACAATCGAGAAAACCCCTAACGGGGTGCTTATTGAAAAGCCAAGCTCTCTGGTGCCATTCCAAAGGAAGGGGCGGGGGTTGGTTAAGAGCAGTGGAATCAGTAAGACTCCCACAAGTGGAACTTAACAACTCGCATTACTCTCTGGAGGGGGGAGGAGACCTGGAATTTTGAAAGGTGGTATAACGCTGCTTCTCACTGAGTTTTCAGACCCACATACAGATCATTACATTTGGCAGAACAGCAAGTACCTGAATAAATGGTGATTATTTGTCATTCACATAGGGATAGATTTGTACACGGTGCTTCACAGATGGTAACACTTAGAGAAGAGATAAAATAAACAAACGGAATGGGAAGACACTCCTGAGGGGGCTGCGTCAAACTGACACACTTCGGTCTAGCAGGAAAACTCTAGAGAAACTGGGAAAGTGAGCCAGTTTCAAGTACATCCCAGGCGCACGCTCAGAGGAGCCGGTCCCAAAGGGTCAGCCAAAGGTGCTCTAGGGACAGCTTCTCCCGCCATGTTTACTTTGGAATCCTCAGCTACCTTCTTCTTGGCATGACTGTAGAAAGATTTAAGAAGGCAAAGGGGTAATGTAAACACTCCTAAATTGTCTCAAATGGTGAAGGTCTATAACATCCTGAACGTGAAGGGAAGCAAATCAGAGAAGAAAGGAGAACCAACGGGTCCTCTCCAGCAGGGCGACTGCTGACCGGCGCTGTGCCAGAGAGCAGCAAGTGATGTGGGAGTTGAGGAGGGGGTGCAGTTTCCTGGCCCTCCCCGCAACAAAGAATGGCAACTGCTTGGCGGAGGGGAGGGGGCAGAGGCACTCTTCATTCGGTCCCCACCTCCTCCTCCATTCTATCTCCCTCTCCCATCTGGTTACTAAGGAGACAAGTTGAGGGGTAAAAAAACCAATCCATCCTCTCCAGCATTCAAAGGAGGGCTAGCTCCCCACACGCCTTTCCCGGTTCAGGTCAGTTCTATAAATAAATAAAATGCAAACATCCTGACATCCTAACCTGCCTGGGAAAGCCTCCCTCCCTTAAGGAAGCGAAAACAACTTGACGCCTTAACCAGCTAAAGAGTGCCTACTATGTGCGATTTACAACCATCCTCCCACCTAACTCTTACAACACCACTTACGAAATAGAAGTAAAGAATGTAACCTGTAAGAAGGCGAAATGTGCGACCCTTACCCTTAAAGGGACCACACATGAATAAATGGGGAGGGGTGTTAAGCCTGAGCTCAGTTCTCCTCGAGGAAGGACCTGAGCGAAGCAGCGGGAGAGCGGAGGGGGCAGGGAAAGGCGGGTCAGGGCCCGTTCGGTCGTGTCCGGCGGGGGGACAGCTGGCACTGATGAGCTCCAGGTCGCGGGGAGGACCTGCGGCTATTCGGCTCGGGGACACTCGGGTTTGGGGCAGGGCTGCGCGGGTCCCGTTCGGCGCTCTGAGTACAGTGTGATGAGACGCGGTGCGGCACTGGGCGCCTACAGGTGAGAAACCTGCCAAGCCGAAGTGAGGAGTGGAAGTTCGTGGGAAAGACGTGTCTCCACGTGAGCAATGGAACGACCACAGAAGGGGGCCCGGGAGGCGGCAGGCAGCCGGGACCAGGAGGCCGAGAGAAGGGAGCCGAGAACGCGGAGGTGGGGGGTCAGGTGTCCCCGAGGGACAGGCAGAGGCCGGGAGGGGAAGAGAGCAAGGGAGGACGGCAAAGGGAGAAGGGCCTCTGCACAGGGAGACTCGCGCGGGGTCGGGGCCCCGTGGGAGCCGGGTCGCCCCCCGACCCCGACCCCGGCCCCTTCAGCCGGTACCTACTTGAGGTCCCGGTTGACCGAATGCAAGTTGTCCTGGAAGTGCGCGATGAAGGCCTTTTCCCGGCCCTCCAGCGTCTCCTTGTTCCGCATGCCATCCTTCAGACAGTCGAACACCCTGCTCACGCTGGAGCGCAGCGCTTGGATGGCACTAATGGCCTGGGAAAAGGCCTCCAGGTTCACGCCGACGCTAAGCGCGTCCGCCATATTGCCGCCGCCACAGCGGGCTCTCCCAAGCCGGCTTAGCGAGCAGAACGCCGCGCGCGCTGATGACGCAGCCTCGAGGGCTTCTGGGAAATGTAGTTTCTGCAGGCCGGGGCTGCCCAAGTGGGCGGTGCGGGAACTATCCAAAAGAGGGTCTCTACTTTAACTACAGAAACTCAGGGATAGAAAGTGATCTTGACTTAGAGGAGTCAGGCCACCGCCCGGATTTCTTGATGGTGACAAGGAAATACAAAAGGTGTTTCCCCAAACTTGCACTTTGGAGAGTTATATGGGAAAAAAATCGCTCAGAGCAATAGTGTCCAAGGAGTGAAAAATGATAACCCATCGAATAAAATGAGTCCGTATTTGTAAATAATTGGGACATCGGGGAAATGTCTTCCCTACAGTAGAATGCCAACTAATACATGTAGAAGGAATGATGGAAAGAAAATCACCATTTGGCAGTATTGGAATAATAATCGATTCGGATAGGATCAAGGGATGCTAAAGCTAGCGCGTGCACGTGTGAGTAGTAGCAGGAGTAGTCGCAGACCATCACCCCACAAGGAACTTACTAACTAAGAATGGAAAAGTAACGACCTAGCGATTTCACTTCCGGGTACAGGTCCTCAAGAAGGGAAAGTGGGCTGGAGCAGATACTTGCGCGGGCATCTCCATAGCAGCTTTGTTCACAACCGAAAGGTAGAGCGACCCGGTGTCCGTCCTCCGATGAATGCATAGCAACCTGTGGTGTATACATACAAAGGCATACTTCTGTCAGCCTTAAAAAGCAAGGAAATTCAGGCACATGCTACCATATGGACGAAACTTGAAGACATTATGTTAGGTAAAATAAGCCAGTCACGAAAGGATAACTGCTGTGTGATTTCACTTATATGAGGTCCCTAGAGTGGGTAAATTCTTAGAGATGAAAGTGGAATGGTGGTTGCTGGGGGCTGGGAGAGATGGGGAGTTAGTGATTAACCAACTTCAGTTGGAGAAGATGAAAAACTTCTGCAGGTGGTGGTGATGGTTGCCCAGCAATATGAATACACTTGATGCTACAGAACTGGACACTTAAAAATGGTTCAAGTGGTAAATTTTATGTTATACATATTTTATCATATATTTTTAAATTAAGTAATGTAAAGCGGGGGGGTTACTGATGACTTCACAGTGGAGAAATCTGGCAGACATCACCTGAACCAAGAGATCAAGGTCAGCATCACTGGTGTAGGGCAAAGCTACCTCCTGAAATGATGCACTGAGAAGAGGGTACCATGACTTCCATGATAGTCCTGCCAAAAATGCAAAACCAGAATCTAATCAGGACATCTGGTGAACTCAAACGGAAGGGCATTCGACTGAATAACTGAGCTATACTTTCCCACCAGACATGTGTCATGAAAGACAAAAAAAGGACTGAGAAACGTTTCTGGAGTAAAAGCAACCGAAGAAACCAGGCGACTCAATGCAACGCATGAGTTGGGATTTTCTTCTGCTGACATGATCAAGATAGTGGGTGAAATCTGAATTAAGGCTGTCCGTTAGTAGTTTGTGGTGTTTTATCAGTGATGATTTCATGATTTTGATAGCTGTATTGTGGTTATGGAAGAGGATAGACTCATTTAGGAAAAATAAACCCTGAAGGGATAAAAGAGCATCATTATGTCTGCATGATAAAGAAAACAGCATGATATGTTTATTTAGAGGAAGATAAAGCAAATGTGGTGAGATAAAAACAATTGTAGAATCTGGATGAAAGATATACAGAAATTATCTGTATTGTTCTTGCAAGTGTAAGATTGAAGTTATGTCAAAATAAATTGTTTTCAATGGCCATCAATAAGGAGCATGGAAAGTATACTCAGAGTCTAAGTGCTAAGAAAGATCTTCAGTTTGCCAGGCTATATGGACTGGGATTATGTTTTGGTGTTTTTTTTTTCTATAAAGCTATTTTTTTTTAAGGTTTTATTTATTTATTTCTAAAGAGAGGGGAAGGGAGGGAGAGAGAGAGGGAGAGAAACAACAATGTGTGGTTGCCTCTTGCACACCTCCAACCGGGGACCTGGCCCGCAATCCAGGCATGTGCCCTGACTGGGAATCGAACCGGTGACCCTTTGGTTCGCAGGCTGGCACTCAATCCACTGAGCCACACCAGCCAGGGCTGGACTAGGATTTTCAAAATTGCGTAGCTTACTTTAAACCCACTTCCTTAAGAATCCGGTTTCTTCTGCACCCTCACTCTTCTGCCCCTAACTCCCAGACCCCCTCAATTCAAATCCTGTAGTTCTGGACAGTACAGATGAATTCTGCTCAACAACTGGGCCCTGAAGTTGCTCCCCGTGAGACAAACAGCTGGCCCATAAACACTGTTCAAATTAGTGGATAGTAGCGTGAGAACAAAAAGTGTCTTGTTGTCTTGGGTTTATATAGTTGCTTTCATTTTGTGACATCTACCTCATTTTTTTTAAGTATTGGCATTTATAGTTTTGGTTTTTTGTTTTTTTTAAGGGAGGGGGTAGAGTTAGGAAACTTCTAGCTGGGAACTTTAAACAAGTTATGGAAGCTTCATGAGCCTCAATTTCCTCATCTGTAATAGGACCGATCATAATACCTCTCTTTATAGAATACGCACGTGACAATACCTTGCAGGCACAGCTCTTGAAATAATGGTTGGTGAATAATAAACACTCAGAAGATCATAGGTGGTAGGAGAGAAGATCACCGGTGCTGAGACCGTTCTCCACGGGTCCATGACCCATGCATCTGTCTCCACTCGAGGACTCTGAGCAGAGTCAAACGAGGTTTAGCAATGGGTCTATTACTTCCAGTTATCTCTAATGACATGACCCAGTAAGTGGCAACTCAGATATACAAGAGTTTGTTCATGGCCTGTGTCCTATCATTCATTCTTTTCTGGTGACATCTTTAGCTCCTTTGGAGTGTAGGTTTTTTTCTTTTTTGAAGATTTTATTTTCAAGTTGGATTTTTTAAATTATTTTTCTTGAGGTGTAATTGACACGAAACCATTTATTAGTTCCAGGTGTGCAACCTAATGACTTGATATTTGTGTGCACTGGGAAATGTCACCACAATGTCTGCTTAACATCTGTGGCCACCCATAGTTACAGGATTTTTTTTCTTATGAGGAGAATGCTTAAGAGTTACCCTCTCAGCAACTTTCAAATATGCAACACAGTATTATTGAGTTGCCATGCTGGCTTATTTCTGTTTTTTGGGGGTTTTTTTAATCCTCGCCCAAGGACATTTTTTCATCGCTTTTAGAGAGAAAGGAAGGGCTAGAGAGAAGCATCAGTTAGTTGCCTCCCAGCCTGGGGATCGTACGTGCCTGGACCTGGGACTGAACCCACAACGTAGGTATGTGCCCTGGCTGGGAATCGAACCCGTAACCTTTTGGTTATGGGATGACATTCCAATCAACTGAGCAAAACCAGCCAGAGAGTTTGCCATGCTGTTTTTAATGCTTTCGTAGAAAACACCTCTTTTACCTTTGCAAAAGTGAAATGTCTATGCACGTTGGCTTGTTTGGATTTTGGCTTCAGTTGGTTCACCCAGGGGAAGTTCATCCAGGGGAAGATTAGAGAAGGAAGACTTTACCGTCGCGTTTACTCACCTCTTTGGGGATCCCTGCAGGCTTAGAGAATGTGACCCCTGCTGTCTACTTTATCCTCAGAAAAAAAGCACCAGTCTATTTCTGCCCACACAAATATCTACCCATAAACACAAGTTTTACATACAATTTTGGGAGTTCGTAGTCCCCCTAAAGCCCAAACGCAGGAGTCGGGCTCTAGACAAGCACCGTGGGGGTGTGGCCTGCAGCCTTGCCTGGGGCGCAGTGGATGCCAGTGTAAACTGAAGCAATGAGGAAACACGATATATTATGTATTTGCCTTCTGGACTCCCCCTCGGAATTGTTTCTTCTCTTTGTCTACTCAGATATCATCTCTCCTCCCTCTTGCTCAGCCCTCCTCCTACCCGCTCCCCCTCCCCCTCCCCCTCCCCCACCCACAGACACAAAAAGATTTTCCTTTGTCTCGGCCTCTGATTCAGTGGTTTAGACTCTGATTGGTGCAATAAAGTACAAACACGCTCTGCTCCCACAGTTATTAGTTTGCAGGATTTCTCAGTGGCTCCGCTCTTCTGGGAAACTCAGAAATTGATCCGTGGAAATACACATTTCCCCTGAACCTAGTAAGGAGTCTGTCATGGTGTCAACAGAAAACTTTTCATTTTGGAAAGGAATGGACAGGGCTTCTCTAAGGTGTCATAAATTCTCGAGAACGTTGGCACATATATGCCTGCATCTCTGTGTGCTTGGAGGATATAAATTACTTTAAAGGAGTTCATTTAGAGAAGTACCAGATTTTAATTATTATGATCTTCTGTTTGGGTGAAAGGCAGCACCCTGCTGCTAATATCTTCCAAAATGAACAAGCCATTAGCTCGGTGCTATCAGCTCAAGAGCATTAGAGTGAGCAATCAGAATTAAAGTTGTCAGTATTTAATTAAAATACGCTGTAGCTCCCATCATATTCAGAGGGCACGTGGTGTAAGCATTCAGGCTGCGAAAGCACCCTCATCAATTAATAATTATTAAGGATTCACTGGATGCAGAACACTGCGTCGGACGGTGGGGCAGAATGTCACCAGAAGGATTTAAAACCAATCTGCCTTGGATAAGCCACAGTGTAACTAAGTCACCTGTCCTAATCAGCGTGGTATAATGCTTAAGACTCTGGGCTGCCCTGAGGATTAAACGGAGGCAGCCTGCCGTCCTGGGGACATGGTAAGCATTCAAGTCCGAAGTTCAGTAAATACAGATATTTAACGTTCTCGACGGTTTGCTGAACAGCTGGGGTGCCAATGATATAAACCAGGCCCACTCTAGCCCCAATCCATGTCACTGAAAATACCGGAAGTGGGTTATGTTTTCCTCCACATTTACCTAAGACTCAGTTCATCATACACTTGTAGATCGCTCAGTGGGTTGGGCATCATCCCACTCACCGAAAGGTCGCAGGTTCAATCCCCAGTCAGAGCACATGCCCGGGTTGCGGGTTCAGCCCCCAACTTGTCGGGCTGCAGGTGTGAGGCAACCGGTCAATGTTTTTCTCTCACATCAATGTTTCTCCCTCCCTCTCTTCCTTCCCTTCTCTCTAAAATCAATGAGCATGTCCTCAGGTGAGGATTAAACAAATAAATAAATGCTTAGAATCAGATTTATTATAATTAATCCAAAGCAAGAATGGCGAGAACCGCCCCCTCCTGTTCCTGTTTTCCTCTTATTTCCTGCCTATCGTGATTTCGAGGTGATGGTGGGGATGGTGACCAAAGTGACCCCGAGGACAAAGAAGATCCTGGAGATCAGGACACCAGCTTAGCCTGGGGCCTCGGCCGCTGCCTCGTGTCTCTCAGGCAGATGAGTTCATTCTTCTGGGGCTCCGGTTCTGCATGTAGACAACAGGGAAGCGGGAGTCCCTCCAGAGAAGACACCCCAGACCCTGAGGCTAAGGGGAGCTAGCTCTCCCTTCAAGAAGGAGGAACAAATCATTGTCCTCGCTGTTCCCTCCGATCGCAGCCACTGGCCCGGGATTCCTGCCCTCCCCATTCATTCATTCGCTCAGCAGCACTCACGGAGCCAAAGGAGTAAATAAGGGCCCAAACGGAGCGTGCCCCCGCTCTCCCGGCGCTCTGGCTTGCAGGGGAGGCGGGCACAAACGGAACATGAGCTGCACTGAGGTTCAAGTGCAGGATAAGAGAGCTGCGCAGAGCAATGTGGACCACAGAGAGGGTGACCACAGTGTCCTGGGCAGAGGGGAGGCCTGGGCCAAGCCTGCCATGGTGACAAAGGGCTAACCAGGTAAGGGCGTGCAACAGACAGTTGGAAGTGCAGCGGGATGTGATTAGACCTGTGTTTTTGGAAGTCCACTCTCTGGCTGTGCAGAAAGTGGGCAGCAGCGTGCACATTTACAGACAGAAACCAGAAAGGCAGGGAGAGTTGCACCTGCAGAGCAGCCGACAAAGGACCACACCCGGGCCATCGTCTTCCCACCCCAGGAAGCCGGAAGGTATTTTAAATATTTTAGTAAATGATTGATTGCCCACTTGTAGGCTAACTTAATCAACCACCAAGCATGTTATTAGGGGCCTCCGCTTACCGCCGTGTTCATATGTGATTAAGTACGAAACATCTTAGGACCAGACCCTTTTACCCAACCCATTAAGCTAAATCCAGGTGGAAGGAAATGCCAGTGGTTTGTACAGTCTCGGCCGCAGCCCCTTTGAGGGAGGAATCGCCTTCTGATTCCATTACTGCGTTATATGGGCACTGTATTTTAACCAGGAGGGAAAACGGACTGCCGGCCGGAAGCTACTGAGCCTGTAACTGTCGTCACCCAACACCCGGGAGCAGAGGGCAGGTGCCAGGCATGCGGCTCCCGGGGAAAGCCAGGGCACGAGGGGTGGCCACAGCAGCACAGGGGGCAGGGGCTTTGTCTCAGGACGTCTCCTTGAGCAGCAGACCCTAGTTCTGGCAACACGCCCTCAGCTCCATGCCCCTCCTCCAACCCTGAAGCCCCAGGACATCACATTCCTGACCAAGAAACCATCATTCGCCTAAGGCAGGAGACTTATTTTTTAAAACGGGTTGTTTTATTTTTCCGGTTACTAAAAACACACTTACTTTGAAGTTTTGGAGACAATCGCAAAAACCTACATAAGAAAGTAAGTTATGCATAATTCTACCACTCAGCGTTCTGGTTATCGCGCAAAGGCATTCTTTCACAGAATTGGAATCGTACTATTTTTGTGCAGTAGAGCTGCAATACTTTTCCCTGTCATAAAATGGTCTTCCGAAACCATTCTAATGACCGCCAAAGATTCCATTCGATAGCTTTACATAAGGTCTTTTTTCTTTTGTTTGTTCAATTTATTGGAGGGACATAAACTTAGACAAGTTTCAGGTGCACGATTCTATGATACATAATTTGTATGTTACATTGTGTGTTTACCACCCAAAGTCAAACCTGCTTCCATCACCATATATTTAACCTGCTTTAATGTTTACTACTCTCTCACTTCTTTTCCCTCTGGGAACTATCATACTGTTGTCTGTGTTGATGACTTCTTGTTTGTTTGTTTGTTTGTCTTATTCATTTATTGCTTTCAGTTTTATACCCCTTCCTAACTTCACGTTATATTACCAAGCAACCATAATCAAAACAGCATGCTATTGGCAGAAAAACAGATACACAGACTAATGAAACAGAATTAAGAGTCCAGAAACAAACTCACATGCATATGGGCAAATAATTTTCAATGAAGGAACCAAAATCATACAATGGAGAAAAGAAAGTCTCCTCAATAAACGGTGCAGGGAAAATTGGAAAGCCACATGCAAAAGAATAAAACTAGACGGCTGTTTGTCCCATGTACAAAAATTAACTCAAAATGGGCCAAAGGCCTAAACATAAGACCTGAAACAATAAATTATATAGAAAACACAGGTACTAACCTTATGGACTTTGGTCATAGAGGGGATTTCATGAATTTGACTCCAAAGACAAGGGAAGAAAAGCAAAAATAAATGAATGGGACTATATCAGACTAAAAAGTTACTGCTCAGAAAAGAAGCCATCAACAAAACAAAACGGCAACCTGCCACATGGGAGAAGATATTCGCAAACAACAGCTCCAACAAGGGGTTAATATCCAAAATACAGAAGGAACTCATACAATTCAACAACCCAAAACACAAACCATCCAACTAAATCTTTGAATCCCTTGTGGTTAACCACCAAGGCTTTTCCACTTTAAACAACACAGCTGAGGACACCCTCACTACACGTCTTTGTGTGGAGAGGGAAAATACTCTCTTCAGTTGATGTCTGTTCACCATTTGGGTGTGAATCACCTTCCCTGTTTGGGTTAATAGGTGCAGCGAACAGCCAACTAGCTGACTTCTGCTCACACCTCATTGGCCAGAACAATGTCACATGGCCTACCTGTAGCTGCCTGTAGCTGCGAAGGAGGCTGGGACATTGAGTTTCATCTTTCTTTCCCAGCCTCAATTAGCACTGCTGTCCAGTGGAAATACAAGGTAAGCCATAAACATGAGTCACATATTTTCTAACAGTCACATTTAAAACAGTAAAGAGCCGCCACCTAGTAGGATGGCTATTGTTAGAAGGGAAAGAAAAGTTGGGGGGCGGACGTGGAGAAATCAGACTCCTTGTACCCTGTTGGTGGGAAAGTGAAATGGTGCGGCCGCTGTGGAAAACAGTGTGGTGGTTCCTCAAAATATTAAAAATAGAATTGCTGTATTATCTGTCAATTCTACTCTGAGTATACACCCAAAAGAATCAAAAGAGAGGTCCCTAAAAGCCAGTCGCACACCCATGTTCAGAGGAGACTATTCATATTAGCCAAAATGTAGAAGGGACCCAGTATCCACTGACGGATGATGGATGAATGAGCTGACGGATGAAGGACATTCTGACACGTGCTACAATGTGGGCGAACCCTGAGGACATAACGCTAAGTGAAATAAGCCAGTCACGGAAGAACAGATATTGGATGATTCTACTTATATGCGTTACCTGGAGTGGTCAAATACTAAAAGACAGAAAGCAGGTGGTTGCCAGGCGCTGAGAGCAGAGCAGACTGGAGGGTTACGGGGACAGACTTTCAGTTGTACAAGATGGAAAGGGTTCCGGAGACGGACGGCGGTGGCAGCCACCCAGCGCCGTGAGGGCACTGAACACCAGTGACCACACACTCAAAAATGGTCAAGGCGGTCAAGGTTATGTTCTGTGCGTTTTTCCACAGTTGAAAAAAAGAGAAAGATAAACGTACGAAATCGATGTATTTTATTTAATCAACATATCTGACATGTGATCATTTTGATATAAAAATTACTAATGAGACAAGCGTGCATCTTTTCAAACAGAGTCTTTGAAGTACTTTGTGTAATTTACACCTATAACACATTTCAGGTTGGACTAGGCACATCAGGGCTTTTTAGCCGGTGTGCCTGGGAGCCGCCTGCAGTTAGTTGGCTACACCGTTTAGGGCTCTCCCCGGCCAGCCCTAAAATAAAGGCAGGCAAGGGAGACACATGAGTGGGAAGTCCGGGTGGATCAGCCAGCTCGGCCTGCTTGTGACACCGCGGTCCCGTCTCTTAACACCCCTGGGCTGGGCATTGGGCCGTGGGCGGTGATAATAGCTAACTCCTTGTGACCGGTGCAAGGATGGTATCGGGTGATCTGTGGAAAGCCCCCCAGAAGACCATCTGGCACACAATACCCGCTCCTGGAAATAGTTGTAATTGCTATTCATGTTGCTATGTTTCCATGGAGACAAAGGTAACAATAAAAAAGGACCTCATACACACTGTTTCTTTTTAAAATTTGTAAGACAATAAGGGAAATTTGAATATCTTTCATGTTTTTTAAAAGTCCTCTTTTAGAGGCCTATGCTGAGATATTTATGGGTAAAATAATATGATCTTCGAGCGGTGATGACAGTCACAGGGGGCCCAGAGTAGACAGGCGGGGAAGGGGTGAAACGCTCGGCTGTCAGCTGGTGATGGTCGACACTGGGAGGAGCGTGTGGGTTTCGTTATACTGCTCGTCCCACTTTTTAATAGTTTCCATCATGAAAAGTTTGGATTTTTTTTTTTTGAGGATAACATGCTTGAGTTTTTCAGATCCTAGGTCATTTTTTAATATTTGTTTTTGTTGTTACAGAATCTCTTGAGTCTGGTGACTTCCTATTAGAAATGAATGGTGTGCATGGCTTCTTGGGCGGCGGCAGTAGCCAGCGCCCTGGCCACCGCGGCAGTCACGGCTGGAAAGGAAGAGGGTGGCAAGGTAGGCCAGCAATCACTTCATTTCCCCTTGGGAACTTCTCCAAGAAAGAGACTCCTGCCCTGGCCACGTGGCTCAGCGGGCTGGAGCATCTCCCCGTGTACCCGTGCACGTCGTGGGTTTGATTCACCGTCGGGGCACACACCTAGGTTGTGGTTCGGTCCCCAGTAAGGGCACAGGTGGGAGGCAACGGATGGATGTTTCTCCCATCAGGATTTCTCTCTCTCCCCCACCCTTCCTCTCTCTCTAAAAGCAATAAAAACACCCTCGGGTGAGGGGAAAAAAGAAAAGAAAGAAAGAAGGAGACTTCTGTTTTATCTCCACCCAAAAGATGATGTCTTGTGTTATCTGTGCTGCGAGGGGTTAGTTGAAGGCTGTCAAAATGGTAATTGAAATTGACGCTTTTCAACCGCTTGGTTTGTGTGTGGGATTCTGTTTTGTTTTGTCTTGTTTCCATAAGGGATTTGAATATATAAGAACCAACTATAGTTATCACTTTTGTTAAGTGTTTAAAAAGGTGAGGACCTTTTTTTAAAAAAAAAAAAGAAAAATAACAGCTTGTTTGGCATGTAATTCACATACCATAGTGTATGTGGATATTTAGTTACAGCGAATATACCGTTTTAGTACATTTCGTTACTATGAGCAGGTGCACACCATTGTGCCATTGTCACCACCTACTTCCAGAACACCTCCCACTGCCCTCGGTCCCTAGAAGCCACTCATCCCCTCAGTCTCTGTGGGTTTGCCTGTTCTGCAAATTTATTATAAAGGGAATCATACGGTAAGTGGCCTTTTGTGTCTAGCTTCTTTCACTTATTCTGATGGTGGTTTTTTTTTATATTTTATTTATTTATTTAGAGAGAGGGGAAGGGAGGGAGAAAGGGAGGGAGAGAAACACAGATGTGTGAGAGATACATCGATCAGTTGCCTCTTGCATGCCCCCAAATGGGGACCTGGCCCGCAACCCAGGCATGTGCCCTTACCGGGAATCGAACTGGCAACCTTTTGGTTCACAGACTGGCACTCCATCCACTGAGCCACAATAGGCAGGGCTATCCTAATGTTTTTGAGGTTCATCCATGCTGTAGCACGGACTGGTACTTCATCCCTTTTTATGGCCAAAAAGGATGGATAGACCACATTTTGTTTACCCTTCAGTCGCTGGTGGACATTTGGGTGGCTTCCACTTTTTGGCTATTATCGAATAATGCTGCCCTGAACATACGCATACAAGCTATTGAGTGGACATCAGTTTTCAGTTCTCTTGGGTATTTATCCCGGACGGAATTGCTGCATCCTATGATGATGCTGTTAAAATTTTTGAGAAACTGCCAAAGTCCTCCATAGTGGACACATCATTTTACGGCCCTGCCAGCAATGCATGAAGGTTACAATTTCTTCACACTGTTGTCAACACTTCTCATTGTCTGCTTCCTGACTGCAGCCACCCTAGTGGGGTGAAGTGGGGTCTCACTGTGGTTTCGGTTTACATTTCCCTGAGGACTAGGGATGTCGAGATCTTTTCTTGTGCCTGTTTGTATATCTTCTTTGGAGAAATGTCTATCAAATCCTTTGTCTGCTTTTAAGCTTGGTTGTCTTTTTATTATTAAGTTGTCAGAGGACTTTTAAATTAATTCTGAATGATATCTGAATTGTAGTGAACATAATTAAGCAAATAGTAAAGGGCCTTTGAGACAGTCATCATACTGCCTGTCACCCAGATTCTTAACCAGCACCCCGACTATACTGGATGTGACAGGCTTTCATCAGGAATAGCTACCTTAACGAAAATATCCCCGAAACCTTTCCAGGGAAGCGAACGCAGGAAGCAGCAGGAAGACACCATTCCTTCCTATGCCCTGTGTTTGCTGGGCGACTGCTGGCATCCTTGCTCTCCAGGAGCGCCCCCAACAGGACAGATATGAAGGAGAGCCGACCGCAACTCAAACCGCCGGAAGGTCACGGCTACCTCAGTGGTGACCACGGAGTCTGAAGAGAACTTACAGAAGGAAGAGTCCCTTTACCTGGGAGACAGAAAGGCTCAGGAAGGACGAAGCATCAAAGGTAACCCAGTCATCCTCCAGCCTGCCCGTAGGGTATTCTGAGACTGATATTCGCAGGTCGATCCTCACACGTTCGTACAATAAATATGGATTAATTGAACAGTGCCTGTCCGCAGCGTTCTGCAGGATGCATAGTTGCAGTGCCTGCCTTGCAGAGCCTGCGGGCTCATGAAGGGAAGCAGGCGATAGAAAAGAATAACTACATACATGATCTGTCACATAGCGACGGGTGTTAAGAAGGAAGATAAAGCAGGATGGGTGGAGAGAGTGACAGGGAGGGGGCCACTGGACAGGTGGGTCTGAGAAGCTGATCTGGGAGTGGCACCCTGGGTGAAGCCAGCGGTGGAGCTGGGCGAATCCCTGCAGGAGGAGAGTTCCCGCAGAGGGAAGGGGAAGGATGGCAGAGGGCATTTCACACGGACTTGACGGCGGGTCACATGTCGCAGGCGTGTGGATGCACTCCACCAAGTCCGGTTGGAGTCCTTTCATGTTAACTCTGACAAGCTTGTGGCATGTTTGTTTTTTTCTTGTGGTAGAAGAAGAGAGAACAGATGGGAGCCCGTCTGAGGGCCTCTTGACTGGCTGCTGTGGTCTGCAGGCCTTTCCGTGTGAGATCCTTGGCACTAACCCGCATCTGGGTTCCAGCCTCCGGAGAGGACGTGCGTAGAGGCTGCAGAAGGAATGGGAGGATTCGCGCAAACTGGCTTCGCGGGGGCTCAGACGTCTCCTTTGTTCCGCCCACTGTGGGCGGGTTCCCAGAAAATGATTATGTTTGGTGCTGGAGAGGACCGGTCCGCATTGCCATGCCCTGTCCTCGGAGGAGCTGGGCGAGCTTAGCTTGGAGCAGAGACATGAAAACAGAAGAAGAGCCGTGGGGATGACCTTCAACTCCCCTTCATGTCAACCACCAGGAAGGCTCCTTCTGCACCAGCCAGTGACAAGAGCAAGGACTGCTTGTCGGGAAGCTGTAGGGGCGAGGATTTCGACCTAATATGGCAAAGACTTTCTACAGCTGGAAAAGGCACTGATTTCCACGACTAAAGGCGTTCAAGCAGGAAGCGAGTGAACATTTACCTGGGATCTACCTGGGAGATGGCAGCTTTGGCTGGTAGCTCGGACCAGAATGCCCTTCGAGCTAAGAGCCTATAATCCTCTTGCCCCGTCTTTCTTCTGGGTGGAAACCAAAACCCTTCCTGAAGGGGAGCCCTGTGGAAAAACGCGCAGGTCATTTCCAATGCGCCCTGCGTCTTTTTCCTCGAGCTGCGCGCTGAGTGCTGTTAAGGGGGCTTTAATTAAACTTTCCCCTCCAGGCACAACCAGCCTGTTTGTGGTGAGCACAATATGCCGTCCCAGAATATGTCAACCTTCATTTGCAAAATATCAGACTGCTGTTTCCTTCCCAGAGCCAATCTGCAGAGTAATACGTTCAATAACTTTTGCTCTTTTTGCTCTCAATGCTAGGTCTCTTTTTGGAGTTGATGGCGCAGTAAATGCGGAATCTGGTGCAAATTCCAATGGAAAGAAAAGATATTGTTATTTAAAGGCCAAATAACGGCTTAAAATTAGAGTTGCGAAGGCATAGAAAAACACCAGACTTCCCAGATGGCTTGGAGACAATTCACTTTGCACTCAGTCCGTTCAACGCTAAAAAAAAATGCTTTGACTCTGTTTCTCCTCAGATTGAAAGTTGGTGCCTGCTTTAAACATATGTGCTTCTCTCTTTAAATTTAGCTCTGAGTCATGTTGTATTACATTAGGAATTCAGCAGGCAGGCACTTGGAAAGTGTACATCAATGCGTTTATTTTTAAATTATATAAAAATAAAAATATATATGTTTAAATATATTAGGCTATATTTTTGCCCGGTTTCAAAATGGTTGCTCTCCAGAACACATTAGATGAAAACAATAACAACAACCATGACACTGAGATTCTGGAACACTGCCCACTTCCGAGGATCCCAGGGCAACTTGACAAATCCTGTAGCTCCTGGCACTCCCCTCCCCCCAGCTCTGTGCAGAGTCCGCAGCGAAGCCTCCACCTCCACCGGGACGGGCAGCTCCCTGAACAGCTGCAGGGCGGCCTAATTAAGATGCCTTTCCCTCCAGAGAGTCAGGTCCAGGGCAGAAGTCAGTGACAGGCAGGGACGGAGGCAGGCGGTGCGGAGGGATGGCTTTAGTTTAGTGGCTGAACTCATGGGCTTTAGGGCTTGACAGCCACCGCCAGGTTCAGATCCTGGCCCTGCCCCTCTAATCCGTGTGTCCTTGGGGAAGTGACTCAGTTTCCCCATCTGTGAAGTGGATAAAGGCTCCCGCTTCAAGGGGTTGCTCTGAGGACCACTGGAGATGATACTTGATTCATTCAGTCATTCATGCAGCATAGATTTATTCATCTTGACGGGATAGAAGTGGTGAATAAAATGGACGGAGCCACCCTCCGAGCCCTCGTGGTCTCGTGGGCGCAGAGACACCTAAAGCAATAGTCACAGCCGTTGTCAGTTGATCAGAATTAAGTTGAGTGCGATGAGGGTGAGTTTGCAGCGCGGCCCCCCACCTGCTCTGAAGGCTCGGGGGGTTCAGCAAAGCTAAGGAGTGCGAGCCGTTGGGCGCAGCCCGGGCACGTACTACATGCTCGTGAGTCTTTCTACGGGTGTCCTACGGCTGCCATGACAAATGACCACCAAACCTGGTGACTTAAAACAGCACAAGCGCATTCTCTTACAGTTCTGGAGCTCGTAAGTCTGACACGGGTCCCACTGGGCCACAGTCCTGGTGTCAGCAGGGCTGTGCTCCTTTTGGAGACTCGAGGGGAGGGTCTGTGAGCTGGCCTCTCCCAGCTCCTAGAGGTCGCCCCCTCTCCTTGGCTTGCGGGCCCTCACTCCGTCTTCAAAGCACGTCACTGTGGCCGCTGCTTCCATAGTCACATCTCCTTTTTCTGCCTCTGACCTTCTTGACTCCCTCTTAGAAGGACCCTTGTGATGACATGGGACCCACCTCTATAAGCCAGGATATTCTCCCTGTCTCACTTTCTGCAAAGTCCCTCTTGCCTCGTCAGGTAACACACTCACGGTTTCGGGGATCAGGGTACAGACAGCTGTCGGGGGCAGTATTCTGCCTACCCCATCCAGGAATATCAATACCCAAAAACAGGAGTCACACACAAAAAGAACAAAGGGAATAGAGGGGAGGAAATTGTCGAAGAAATACTATACAGCACTTTCCCAACACTCTAGGGCGCACATTTCAAGATTTAAAGAGCCGCTAGACAGCCCAGCAGGGAAGCCTAACAAAAGCGTCCAAAGAGACAATGTTGCACACCAAGGCCCAGGAGTCAGGCATTGAACTTTGTAACATCAACAGGAGGAACTGGAACATAGGGTGCAGAACCTTCCTAATCCCAAGGAAAATAATTCCCACCCGGTAATTTGATGATACTTTTATCCATCCAGCGCAGGCGTGGACAAACACATTTCAGACAGGCATGCGAGGCCTCACCACATTTCCTCGCAGAAAGCACCCTTTCTCAAGAAGTTACAGGAGGATGCGCTTCATCAGAATGAGAGGGTAAACCGAGACAGTGGGAACCAGAGAAAGCAGGGAACAGCCGATGCCAGGCAGGGGAGAGGCAAAGGCTGTCCCAGAAGAGGCAGCTGCAGGCGCGCCCTGGCTCACGGGCGGGCCTCAGGCTCGGCGCGGCCGTCTGCCTTGAGTGGGCCCAGGACATAGGGCTCAGGGCCGAGCGCTAAACTGACAGGTCCCCAAGGTTTTTATTATACGGACAAGCACTTTATAGGCGTGATGGAGAGTTTAGAGACACGTTATAGGTCAAAAACTAAGCAGCCAGATACATCACTAACGCTGGGAAACATAAAATTGTACAAAAATATCATCGTAGAGCATTGGTGGCTGTGGGAAACGATATTTATATAAGTCACAGGATGGTAAATACTGACTATTGGTTCAGCTAGAATCTATGGTATTGGGAGGATGAGGAGAGGGGAAGTCTGTGCACACACAAGGGTGTGTGTGCCCCTGCATAGGTGCGTGCGTGTGTGTGTGCAAGAGCTACATCCCCATTTTCTACAGCAGGACGTCAATGAGAGATGCCTGAAACGGGAAAAGTCAAGGTCAAGGTAAAAGAGTTGAAGGTGGCTGCCTCTGGGGAGAACATTAGGGCCAGCAGGTGGGGCTCTTATAAGTCTATATGACTTTTTAAACTACAGACACATACTACATTAAGGAAAAAAAATTAATTTAAAGAGAAGGGAAGGATATGCACGCTTTCTGGAAGATGTGGCAGGTCGGGGTGGGGGGTCCTAGGAAAGCACCCCCTCTGGCGAGTCCAGGTTCTCTCTGACTTCAGTCTCCTTAAATCACAGGAGGACGGTGATCTCAGCAAAGGACCTCAAACCTGTGGGAGGTCTGGTGAGGCCACGAAGCCCCTCCCCCTCCCCAGGGGTCATGGAGGCCGCAGCTATGAGATCAGAGGGTGACGGATAGAGCCCTGTGAGCTGTGGGCACCTCCCAGCGATCCTGGTAGCAGTGGCGCAGGGGTCAGCTTGGGAGTGACAAGGCTCCCTGGGACAGACCTGGGTGGGGAGGCAGAGAGGGAGAACTGGAGGAGTAGGGGGCTTGGCCTCAATTCCACCCCCGACGCTCCTTGGGAATGTGAAGAAAATTCCCCTTGCTCCGCTGCCAGAGACACCCCCTGTCTTTTGCTGCCCTCACCTCCCTGCTCCAGACTCCCGCTCAGAGAAGATCTCAAGGGAGGGGACAGCCCAGGCAGGGGCACTTGGGGAGCCAGAGGAAGCATTGCCCTCCATCAGCAATGAAGTGCCTGCCCACTAAGGAGGCTCCCTGGGATTCAAGACCCCAGACAGAGCTCTGGCACTGTGGAACTCCACAGAGTCCATCAGAAAAGAGGTAAAGAGTTTAAAGAATAGGGTCTCCTCCGGTCTGGGGACAAGAGACTGGCACGTGACTCTTGTTGGTTTCCTCTACCCCTTTAAAAAAACATGATAATGGTTGGCCTCAGATGACGCTGCGCCCTCACAAGTAAAACACTCTTGAGATGCGATATCTGCACACTGGAGCCCAGGCTTCCAGGGGCCGACGTTCTCAAAGGGAGATACAGGCCCCCGAACGGTGGACTTCGCCCCCCTGAACCCGAGAAGCAATAAAGCTTATTCCCCAAATCCTCCGTGGGGCTGAAACCGGTGTCCTACGGGGCTGCCCAGCCTTGCCAGTTGACCACAGATATTAGAGGTGTGCGTGGGGGACGGGGAACAGGCCATGGTCAAATTGGTTTGGAAAATTCTGAGTTAAAGGAAGGAAATGGGCAGGAATGTATTTAATTTTCATTGTAAATATCCTGGAGAAAGTTGTACCTTTTGAAAGTTGCACTTGTTTGCAAGAAGCATCCCGCGGGATTGAAGTTCCATGGGACACACTTCGGGAAACACTGGCCAAGCACCCTGAGCCTTCAAGGGCATGGGAACCCGAGCATCTGTCTGTAGTGCGCTTGGTCAGAACACGTGTCTGTGTTCTCTGTTCCCAGTCCCCTGCCCAGTGAGGCTGCCTCCAAATATTTGCAGGATGGACTCTGTCTTTTTCTCATGCACCGGCCATGTGGTTTCTGGTTTTCACACAAGGTATCTTTGTTTTGAATTGATTTCCTTTAGACACGGAGAAGATCCTTGGGAAAAAGGAGCTTAAGAGATCTGATTCTTCTGGCTCTTTCCAGAAATCTTGGATTTCTCTTCGGCACCCCCTACCACCCCCCACCAGAAAAAAAAAAAACAAAAAACATGAGGTGTTTTTTTTTTAGGCCAAACCATCCTGAGAATCAGAATTGTTTGGTTCAATGCCTTAGTTCCAAAGAGCCAAGACTTACATATTTGTTACGTAAGAGTTCCAGAAAGGGCCATTTTATCTTTTCCAAAGGCCGAATACTACAAGGTCCCCTGGCAACAGACGCTGCCCATGCAGCCAGCATGCCTTCAAGGTCACGGGAAGTTGCAGATGACAAAGGTAATCTCATGAGCATCCCCTGGCTGATGCCATCCGAGGCCGCTGGCTTTACACATCTGAGCCCGGTGACTCCTTAAATCCATCTATTCATCCATCTGTCCAACATATATTTAGTTAAACACCAACTTTGAGTCAGGCGCTGAGCTGGATGCCTGGATACGGGAGTGAACAAGAGAGTTGAGTTTCCACCCCAGCGGAGCTGACAATCAAACGTCATCGCTGATCTTAAACGACCACTTCCTCCTGCAGGTCTGCCGCGTGTGGTCGTGCAGCACGGCCACCGACGAGGGCTCCTGGCCAAGGGGGCGCATGGGAGCTGAAGTCCACCCTGCGGTCCGTTCACCTAGTTAACGTGGTCTGCAGCTGCATCTAACCTAGAGGGGCACCTTTTTCTATCTTACACGAAGGCACTGCTGTGTGGGCTAATGATAACGGCAACTTCTGGTAAGGTTATGGGGCTGAGACGCTGGTGAGTGGGCCCCACGTTGATGGTTCCTGGGTTTATTATTAGAGTCTTCAAACCCCAGAGTTGAGCTCAGTGGTTGGTAGACCCACCCAAGGGGCAGCAGGCCTGCATTAGCGCAACCGGGCAGCAACGAAGGGAGCAGTCAGGTTACGCTGGTTATGTTAGAACTGGCGCCCATTTTTCCTAGAAAACACGGCCCACGGCCTCTAACCTTCTTTTGTGGGACTGGGGTTCTCAGCCTTAGGCACCCAGCTTTGTAAATAGAGTTGCCTCCTTTTCCCTGCACACTCACCCCAAATCTCTGCCCCATCCTGAACAGTTCAGGGGGACACAGCAGCAGTCCACGAAGGCCCCCCAGCAGTTTCCACCACTCAATGTCCTCTCACGCTGGGTGGGGGTGTGCTCGTCAAAGGCCACACCGCGGCCTTGGAGAAGCTGTTGAAGACAGAATGGGGGAGAGCAGTGAGCCCTTTGCACCTCCAAAGCGCGCTCTGCGTTTGAGAGGGAGGCTGTTCTGGTGTGTGAGCTCCCCGGCTCCGTGCCTCTCGCATTTTAACGTGTAAATGAATCACCTCGGTGCTTATTGAAATGAATCATGATTCAGCAGGTGCCTTGCAAACGAGTGCCCAGTGAACAACGACGCAGACGGGCACACAACTGCCAGGCCACGGACGTGTGCTCGGGCCTCAGGGTCACCTGAGAGAGAGCCCCGCTTCTGCCAGTCACTCCTGCAGGACCTCCGTGAGTTGCTGGCCTTCACCGGGTCTCAGGTTTTCCCCGGAAAGCAGACAGGCGAACACCCATCTCTTTGTGCTCCGTTAGGGCTCTGCAAGAGAATGCCTGCCCAGCCACGGGACGCCCGGCACCTTAGAGACACTCGCTCTGTGTGGGCACTAACATCTGCCCCCACCCCTCGCTTTTTAAAAAGGAGTATTAGAGGAGGAGACACCATTAAACAAAACCTCAGTTGTCACATTTACCTGGTCTTTGTCCCAGTCTAAACCATGGGGGCTCACGACCTTTGTGTCTAATCCCAGTGCTGGCACGAGGTAAGTGCTCAGTAGACAGTTGCCGAAGAAGTGATTAAGGCTTCCGTCAATAATAGGAGCTGTAGCTGGCGGATGGGGGGCCCTTCTCCCTGCTGCAGTGGAGGTGGAATACACGGGAAGGGGTAGCGACCAGATGAGAAAAGCGCTAAGACTCTGACACTGCCCTGAAGGGGACAGTCATTCTTCCTCTTTAGGAATCGATAGTCCCAAGGAACCTCCAGAAAACTGCGTTTTGACTTCTCTACAATCATACATTATTTGGTACTGTCCTTTCTCATAAGCCCCCAGAAGGGAAGAGAACTTCCAGGGCGGCTTGGGAGCCATTCATTGTCCGCTGTGCAGGGAAGAAGGGCCACCCTCCCTGGTCTCCACCTGGGAGGCCTTGCAGTTCCTTGATCTCCTCCCTGGGGCTAGTGCGACACTCTCTGTAGGGTTGGCAGGTCTTTAGCTAAAGACTCATGCCTCGTCACCTTTGCGGCCTGCTGTTGCCAGCATCTCACAGGTGTCCTGCCCCGCCCCGCCCAGCTGGGTCTCGGTGGCCTCCTGCCCAGGCGGGCGGGTTCCACGCCTTGGTGGCACTCTCCGAGCCAACTGAGCTGTCTCCGCCTGGCCTTTCATTTTCTTTCTCTGTGGGTATAATCGTGTTGACAGCAACAGAAACCAAATGTTTCCCTGCATCGTTCAGAATTGTGTGGCCCATGAGGTTCCTTTCCACGTTGTTTTCACCACGCTACGACAAGCACAGTTGTCAGGAGGAAAACCTCAAAACACTGTGAGGGAACAGCAAACCCAGCGTCCCGGCCATGTGTTATCATCAGACTAACGGCTCACTTGGGGAGCCGCGTCACGGCGACTGAGCGTGATGTGCCTAGCTCCGTGCGGCCGGGTGCAGGCACCGGAGCAGGGACCTGTCTGCCACAGCCCAGGGCAGGAGAAGAACAAACCGAGGCGAGAGCTGGCCGGGGCGGGGGGTGGGGGCCGGAGGGGGGCAGCCGAGGTGAGGCACATGTCAGCTGACCAGTCGGTAAGTCATCGAAGGCTGTAGTTCAGAGCTGGGACCTGAGAATTTAAAAGACAGCAAAGGTGGCCAGAGAAACACACACACGGTCTCCCCGAGTCCATCGAACCACCTCTCTCTACAGCAGGATTGCCTTAGGTTTATTTCTTTGTCTGAAAGGGATTTTTTTTTTCTGATTATGAGGTATCATTTCCTATTAAAAACAACTTAGAAAACAAAGCCTTCTTTTGGCTGTATATACTATCTGTGTATGTTCTATTAATGTGCGCTTATATCCGTGCTAGCTGACCCATCTTGCGTGGTTCAGAAGAACCTCAGACGAGTGTGAGGTAAACCCGTCCCTGCCACTCTTTACCCTACACAGGCTCCCTGGAGTTGCCCACGTGAGAAGCAGCCCAGCGGCAGACCCACATCTATAATTCTGAGCACCACGCTCTTGACTTTTAAGGCTTCTGTTAGAAAGTGCTCTTTGCTTTCTATACCAACAGTCACTTGGTACATGTGGCATGTCAGCCGATCGGTCACCAAGTCCTGATTGTTCTACCATCAAAATATATTTGGAACCCAATCACCCCTGGCCACCTCCTCTGTCATCCCCCTGCTCCATGTCGCAGTCAACGCGCCTCTGGAATGTTGCTTTGACTTTCTCTCTGGGCTCTTGGCCTCCCATTTTTTGCTTCCTTACGGTTCATTCCTCTCACAGAAGCCAAAAGCCTCTTTTAAAACCACGGATCGGTCATGTCGTCCCCTGCTCTGACTCTCCTGCGACTTTTCATTGCACGTAGAATAAAATCCAAGCGCAGTGCCCTGCCTGGGAGTATAGCAGCACTAGTCTCGCCGTCGCCGCTTACCACGCTGCCCCCTGCTAACACCATTCCAGCCCTGGTGGTCCGCTCCTGGGAACTCTGTTCCCACAGACCTTTGTGTAACTCAAGTCTTTCCTCATTGGAGACATTCTCTAACCGTTCTTTCTTAAAAAAAAAAAAAGGCTAACTTCCAAGCCTGTCTTCTTTAAAAAAAAAAAATAGAGACATTACTCTGAAATTATTGTTAAAGTATACAATTACTCTCAGGGAATCTTAAGCTCTAGACTTCCAGAAGTTGAGACTCATGAAATTTTGCCTTCTAAATTTTATGGTCATGGCATCTTCCTCATGCCAAAGCTGACAGCTCAGGATTCCAGAAACTGGCCAGCCACAGAGAGCTGCCGTATAGACGGAGAAGGGGCCTCCCGGGACTGAGTGACTCCCTCAAGGTCCAACACCTACAGGCAGAGCTAGGAAAGGACCAGGTCTCCCAACTTCAAGCCCGTGCTATGTCTCTGCCAGTGATTTTCAAAGTGGGCTCCCCAAAGGCAAGGATGTTCCTCAGAAGTGCCAGGAAGGTTCTGTCATCTCAAAGTAGAGGCGAGAAAAGGATGCTCAGAGAGTAGATCCTCGGGCCCTCTCCAACCAAAATAGTTCTGCTTTAATGCCATTTAAAGGTGTTATATATTTATTTTTAGAGAGAGGGGAAGGGCGGAGAGAGGGAGAGAAACATCCATGTGCGAGAGAGACGATCGGTTGCCTCTCACATGCCCCCAGCCGGGACCTGGCCTGCACCGCAGGCCCGTGCACTGACTGTGAATTGGACCAGTGATGTTTCAGTTCACGGGTCGGCACTCAATCCACCGAGCCACACCAGCCAGGGTGCTTTTATACCATTTATACTGAGACCTGAGTAGCTGACTTTTTAGAAAAGGGGTTTTCTGCCCCCCAACTTAAAAAAAAAACCTCTGTAGTATCTACTACATTCAACAAATAATCATGAAATGCAACAAATAAATAAGCCAAAGTCTAAAAAACAGAACCCCACGCACAACCACTCTGGTAAGACGAATGAAGTCTTTAGCGATATTAGTCAGCAAAACTCAGGCTGATGCGAACAGTCCACCTGTACCTTCCAGCAGGTACTGGTGGCGGTGATGCGGGTGGTCGCCAGTTCTTGTCTTGTCCTGACAAGAACTGTCTACAGCACAGTACAGTCTAGAAGGTCTGCCTCTGAGCTCACTTCTCCAATGCAGCCTGGCAATTTCAGGTTCCGGGCACAGAGAGCAGGAGATAAGCCTGTCCTAAAATGTACTTCTGGCAGCTTGTCAGGAACCACATGTATTTACAAAGAAAGTACACACTCCTTAAGAGCCATAGTTGATACTAATAATAAGCCTGGCTGCTTGGACCCTAACCCTGATTAAGACATTCAGCTACACAAATAAAATCTCTCCATTGATCAAGACTGAATCTTCCAGTTACCACCCCCCTGAAATACGTGTTTCCCATCCTGGCAAGGCAACACCTCCAAAACTCAGACAAAGTAACCAGGTCAAGATTCAGACAGTAGCCATCAACAAGAATAAATGGATTAACAACTGGTTGTGAAAAGACGTTTGTGCAGGTCTGCAATGTCAATTTGTAAAAGTGACAGCATCTTCATCAATAAACTGCTCCCAGTCTAGGACGCTTTGTGGGGAGGGAAGAGAGCACCGGAGGAGTCCGCTCGCTCAGCTCCCGCACTTACCCTTGGCGCCTTGTCTAACCAATAGGTTGATTAGAAAGACATCCATATAGACTGTATTTGTAAAGTGCCTTGGTTCCCAAGGTGGGAAATCTCACTTCCACTTGCTTGGATCAGGATTGTATTTCACTGAAGTCCAGTATTTCTGTGACCATGGAAAGATTAAAGATAAGAGATAGAATCCGTGAAAAGCCACAAAGAGCAGAAGTAATTCTCGAGAGGGACAAGGCCCTGCTTAGAGGTCTCTTTATTTCTAGTGGGTTTTAAAGAAACCCCTTTACTTTACTTTGCTTTTCTGTTTTTAGTTGTTTGTTTTTCACTTACATTCACCAAGGGTCATGAAAAACCTCACCCCGCAACGCAGTGACAACTAGCTCTCTCTGGCTCACTCTCTCTCCATTCGCTTTCTTTTCTTCATAGCCGGCATGACTTTATAACTTACAATCCAAATGACACCATCAGAGTTAAAGGAGGCACTGTGAATAAACAGCCTGTATCCCTCTCCTTCCTTGTGTACATTCAGTTTCTATTACTATAGCATCCGAGTTCCCTGACGGCGGCTACCCCATGCGCCATCGGTTTTCAGCACCACGAACAGCGTCCCGCAGAGCAGACTCTTGGAAGGCCCCCCACTCCCCTCCCCAGCAAGGCCCTCAGCACAGCGGGAGACAACTAAGGGGGGTTGATCCGACACACCTAATGTGAGACCTGAACGATGAGCGCGGGCTTCCTACAAAGACACCAGGGAAGAGGCCATTCCTAGGGGAAAGGATAGCTTGTGTAAAAGCCCAGAGAAGAGAAGAACACTGCGGCATGTAAGAAAGGCTAGTGGAAACAAGGTGGATCTTTCAGGGCCTCAAGGGGGTCCAGGTGTTATTCCAAGGGACATGGAAATTCACCAAAAGATTTTAAGGGGAGCAGTAAATCTCAGTAATAGACGCTTTTTGGCTCATCCACATTGAATGGTATCTACCTACTTCAGGATCTTTCAATTCTACTTTTTAATAGATACTTGGGCATGGTTCAAAATGTCGAAGGATTCATTGAAAAGTCTATTTCCCACGGTGGAGTCAGCCAGTGTTATTAATTTCTTATCTATATTTCCAGAGATGTCTTGTGCCTATAAAAGTGTGTGTGTGTGTGTGTGTGTTTATATGTAATTTATATATTCACATATATTTTCCACCCATCTTGTTAAAAAAAACAACAACAATGAAAGCATACTTTACATACTCTTCCGCATCGAGCCTTTTTCGCCTGATACAACACATCCGGAAGATCTTGCTCGCTGGGCGTATACCTCAGTTGAGCACGTAAGTCTCCCCCAAATTGTTTTCTGCTGTTTCTCCCTACTTGTCTTTTTCTGAGATACCAATTAATGCCTTTGATCTAATCTTTAGTTCATTCCCTTCAAAATTGTGTTTCACATTCAGACATTCTTTTTCCCGCCCCAGTACCAAGTAAGTTTGGGAAATGCCCCGTTAGCCAAGGATAAGGAAGGGTTTTTGATCGTTTGTTTGCCACAGGGTTCTCTGAGCTTCAGCGGATGGAATGTCCACGTAGAGTTTCAGGGAGGGATGGGATGTGTGGTACTTGCCACCTGTGCTGGACTTTGGAACTCTCCCCCTGGGCATTCCCAGGAGCTGGTGAGTTACCTAAGCGACTTGGAAATGCTTCCTCGGACAGTGCCTCTCTTCCTGGGGCAGGACTGGCTAAAGACTGACCTGTCCCTCGCCTCCTTTGAAGCTTGATACAACCAGTACTTTCCTGTTAATAGTTTCTCTCTGGGTAGGTTAGAACACATTGATTAGGTTACCACTTTCTTAGTCAGTCCTGATAATATACCCTGGTCCCCCTGATTAGATCTGTTTCCCAAGTCAGCAGGGCATTCCCGGGCTCTTTGTCACAGGGAGCAAGTGTCTAACTTTATACATTCTGTGCTGATTCTTAATAGCTCTACTTTGAGAAAGAGTCTTCAGTTCCACACCGGGGCGGGGCAGCACCTGACCCCAATCCTCTATAGACTGACTCCAGACCAGAGAGACTCCAGTGCTCCCCGCACTGCCCCACAGCCTCCCAGCCCTGTCCCCATACTTGATTGCAGAAGGTATTTTATTGGGCACCAGTCTCCTCTCTGCAACACAATTGCAAAAGCTTTCAAGTCAGAAACTGTTTTCTTCTCTTTGAATGTTCTCTATCAACCCCTGACAGTGCCAGGCACACCAGAGCTGATTCGTATAGTATCCGATTATCTTTTGCAATAACTTTAAGGGACGGGACGGGTGTCTAAAGCTTCTCTCTCCACACGGAGAACAGAAGATGCATTGTTCAACGGCAGTCCTGCAAACCAGTGTCCGCGTGACCTGGTGTGTTGAAGGCAACCAGCGAGTGCTGGGAAGCGCAGACTGCCCACTTATTTTAATATTCACGGAAGAAACAATGGTAAAGGCTGGGGGTTTCCAGGGTTCACTGAGTCTGCCAAGGAAGGTTGTGGCTTGCCCCAGTTCACACAGAGCCTGGGACTTGAGCCCAGGTCCTCCGCCCTGCCCTGACTTCCTGTCACTGGCAATGTCGCCTCCTTTGCAAACTGGAGTTGACGGTGCGTGCCTCGTGGGCTACTGTGAGGCCCATTCAGCTGTGCGGGGGCCTGTAGAGCCCTGGGCGCAATGCCTGATCTGCTCCCCCTCAACGTAAGGTTGTTATTCTTGCTAAGCAAATGCCTCCCCCTTCCCCCCACCCCCGATACCTTTAAGCTTGAAAGAGTGAGGCTGATTTTTCAGCATTTCTAACGTCTATCTGTGTCTCACACCGGATGGGGCCGAGCAAGCATCGGAGGATGATAACCAGCAATCTGATTGCTCATGTAACTTCCGTCTTCAGTCCCAAGTGGAATTGGCTCTGTCCTCTTCGCAAGGACCACAGGACTGAATCTGGGGGAACACTGAGTTCCCGTGTGACTTTCACTACATGAGGTTCTAAACTTCCCCCTGCCTCGATTTCCCCGTTTGGCTCACCGACCTTGGCCCGAGGAAGGAGAAGCAGCAAGCCTTAATGGATGGATTCATTAGGGCTGAGAAAGGCCCTCAGAGCCCAGCCCAGTTATTTACAGAGCCCGGATGGAAGAGTGGAGTTCGGGGTTCAGGTCACCCTTGGAGGACTGACAGGGCAGCCAGTCGCTGCAGGCATTTAGAGAGCTGATCTCTTGCTTCGGTATTTAAGGCCTTTGAAAAAAGCTACATCCATCTTCCATGAAGAAAAAAAATGTTCTTGCGTCTTCCCGCTATGTAGAGATTATTTCGTGCTCTGATATCGACACCGCTTCTGTAGAAAGATTTAAAGATCAAAATGCAATGTATTCAAGTGCTGATCATTTTTCATTGTCACTTAGTGACAGTACAGCCTGGAGTCAATTGCTGCAGATTTATCTTTTGTGATATTGATCGCGTGTGCGTTTGCCTAAGCTGTTTGCAAATACCTGGCCCCAGCGATGAGGGGGCAGTGCCAGGGTCGGTGGGGGAGGGGGGCCCGGCGGGGGCCCCACGCCCACTGTTCTGCTGTACCAGCGTCTGGCTGCGTGCTGCCGAGACTGTGCCGGACCAGGGGACACAGAGCGCACCGACCATTAAATGCCTGGTGAGCACCCTGCCGCTTGATCGTTGCGAAAAGGCCCTGAGGTTCAAGGGACAAAAAGACCTGGAGTCACTTCTGTCCTCAAGTGTATGAAAGCTGGAGTTTCAGGCTTCTCTGAAATTTGTCTTTCTTCCCCAAAAATGGTCCACAGCTCCTCAGTTTGGGCGGCAATTAAACTGCAGCACAACACCCCCTTTTCTCCACGGTGACAGTACTATTTACAGAGGACCTGCTGTGCACCAGGCACCCCCTGGAACTTTCCCACGCCCCCTTCCTACAAGGGCAACGCTGTGGGGGTGAGGTCTGCAGAAGTTGGAGGGGGTTGGTGGTCCTTACTCCACATGTGACAGGAGCCTGAGTCTTAAGAAGTAAAAAGACTTGCCCCAAACCACTTGCCTTTTGTTTCTTACCGTTTTTTTCCTCTCTTATCCCCATGGATGGCCACTCCCTGGCCATCTTTCCTCCAAACCCAGCCCCAAATCGCACACAGCCTCCCTACTGGGGAGTGTTTCTCACCAGATCTCAAGCCATCAAAAAACAATACCTGACAGTAGAGTATAATTAAAGAAAAAAAAAAGTCAAAAAGAAAGAAAACATTGGGTTAGGAGTTAGGGATGCAGAACTCCGGGCCTGACTCTGCCACTATCTTATTTGGCGACCTTGCTACTTAGCTTCTGCGGAGCTCAGTTTCCTCACCTGTACAACGGGAATTAAATGACACATGTCCTGTGGCCCTGGTTTAGTATGAGAGCGTCCTGAGATAAAAACATAGATGTTATTTCTTAGTTCCCTGGTATAACAGGTATTTGTAGGAACAAGATTAAGGTTGGGGCACCCACTTGGTTCTGGGCAGCATGGATAGGTCTCCTATGGCAGTGGAAAGTTCCAGGCTTTAGGGTTTGAATCCCGCCGCCATTTCTTCCTGACTGTGTGACCCCAGAAAGTCCTTCAGCCTCCCTGACACTTGGTCTCCTTGTCTGTACTATTGAGGCAATTATTCCTGCTTCACAGGGCACTGATGGGGACAGGACAGCACGTATATAAAGATTCTCAGGAGGAAGCTTTGGAATTTGGAAGCACAGCAGATAGCAGAAGTACTTGTGGCTCTCTGCCCACGCACGTCTGGCGGCCTGTGGGTGGACCTGAGGCCTCCCAAGCGATCCGTCCCAAGCTCCCGCACCTCTAGTCACCGTGGGCTTGGGAACCTCGGGTTCCGTAGAGGCCAGAGCCCCTCCAGCAAAGGTGGGCTTGGTTGAGCCCACCCAGGCTGGCCAGGCCATCCTGGGAGAATAGGCTGGGAATTTCTTGGACGGTTGATCTCTCGCTGGCATAGAACATTGCCTGGTATTTAGTCCATGTCGCCTGTTACTAAGTTTCATCAACCACGCCTCCACACACCCAGCGACATCACCCCCTGCCTCCCTCCCATGGCTACACGTTTCAACACTGGGCCCCTCTTTTCGCGCGGCGTCTGTTCGGATGCTTCACAGACAGCCAGGGAGGAGGGCCTCGTTCCCTGCCCTGCCTCAGCTGTGGACAGCGGACTTCTGGGGATGGGAGGGACCTTAGAGGCTACTGAGCATCAGCCCTCTAATTCTACAGGTGGAGAAACTGAGGCCCAGAGAAGGGATGACCTCAACGAAATTGCCAGATCCATATTTTCAAAACCGTTTGGACTTTTGGATACAGATAAATATAAAATTAAACAAAATGAAGTCAGTCGCTGGATTTTAGTGGATAAAGTAATGCATGTTACTGTCACAGTTGGGTCATGTGACTAGAGCTATTAGCTTACTGCACACTGTTGGCTGAGTACTTCCTGCCCATCAGGCGAGGGGCTCCCCAAGGCAGGTCATTTAACTGATTCAATCCTCACAGCCATCCTAGGAGGGGCCACTGCCACCCCCGTCTCCTGGCTGAGAAGACAGAGGCTCAGCAAAGTCACTTTTCCACGGTCACACAGCACACTAGAGGCAGGGCGGGGTTTCCTAACTCAAACCCATTGCTTCGGTCTTGATGACATTGGAGAGCAGAAGTCAGGGGAATGACAAGAAAGCCCGAAGAGGCTCGAATTTCGAAGACGGAAGAACAGGCGAAGTGCTGTCTTTGGGAACAAACCTCTTGGCCTAGGTCCCAAGGAAACAAAGAGTACAGCAGTTTGTCGGGTTATTTCTCCTGCACTACGGGCATCCTGGGCACAGGGCGGGTCTTTTTCATCTCTGTTTCCACAGAGGTTGGCACCTAGAAGGCGCTCAATAAATGCTGGTGAATAATAAATGGTGGGCGATGGCTTGACCAAGGGAAAGACCGGGAAAGAACACACGCTACGGTCCACGCCCCTTCGCTTTTACCGCCCACCCCAGGGAGACCCAGAGGTTGCTGGCATCACCCCAGACAGACAGAAAGTACAAGCATGCGGCTGAGAGGCTACCTACAGGTGCGCAGGAAATGCTGGTGTTGACAATTGTCCAGTGCACAGTGATAAGGTCCTAAGAGACACATTTACTGAACGCTTACCAAGGGTCAGACACAGCACGAAGCCCTTTAAATGAATCATTTCATGTAAGGCCCACATCGACTCCCGAGAAGAAGGTGCTGTTGAGAGTCTCACTTTACAAAGGGGAAAACTGAGTGTCAGAGAGTTGATGTGATTGGCCCAAGGCCACAGCTGCTAGTAAGGGTTGCAGCTTGAACTTGAAACTCAACCTGCTAGCTCTGAAGGCCTGTGAACTCCAAGCTATTGGCCGGTCGTGCTTCTCATTGAATAGCAGACTTGAGACCCAAAAAGCCATCAGCCTGGGGGCTACGACTTGAACAATCCTGTTTCTAGCATCAGTGTATCAGAGCTTGACGGGGATCCCCATCTTATTTTCTCGTTCTTGTTACTTACCTTCATCTGCCCAAGTCCCTCTCCCTTCTTCTTTAATCACTGCATGTCACCGGATAATTGCTTAGAGTTGTTTTGGTTTCCTGGGTTTTATTTTTCGGTGCGGGGCAGGGGGGCTGCGGTATGTGCAGAAAAGGTTTATTCAATCATCTGAAAGATGATATCTTCCTAGAAAAGATAACCACAGTGCCACCTCTTCTTGATTCCTTTAGAGGCAGGGGTCCCCTGAAGCCCCCGTGTGACGTTCACCAGGGTCCAAGCTCCAGGAGGACAAGGGCCATGCCTGTATGGGCGCTCACAGAATACTTGTTGAGCAAATGAATTTTATATTCCCAGAAACGGTCCTGGCATCTCCGAGTGGAGCAAGATGCCCAGTGTCCCATGTCCCAGTTTCTGGGAAGCATTTCCAGAAGCCACAGTGCCTCTTTCTTTGGTCCAGAAAACCACAAAGGGCCCCTGTCAGGTCGGCCTCACTGACCCCGGTCCCCCGGCCTTCCAGAGGCCCGCCTGCTGTGGCCTGCTGTGGCCCGCTGTGCCCGCCGAGAGAAGGAAGCTTCTGGGAGACGATGCACGTCTCGCCTCCTGGAGCCAGGGTGGCCTCATAATGGAAATTCCCTACAGCCTGTAAGGACATTTTCCCAAGCTGAGGGGTTGGGACCCAAGGGACATGTGTGGCCCAGGATGGAGTCCCTGGGGTCTGCGACACTCGGGGAGGACAGGGACACGGGGTCCCCGCCGTTGGCACCTGCGTCCCCTTCAGGAATGTCCTCCAGCATCTTGACAAGTTTCCTCATGTCGCACTTCCAGCTATGGTTGTTCTCTGCCTAAACCTCTTTCCGCGTTATTTTTGCCTTGTTCCTCTCTCCAGGGAATTTCCTGTTTTAGACTTTCCTCCCAATCGAATTTGTCTTTCTCCCTCAGAGCCAAATCTTATTGTGTTATTTTCCATCGCTATCTTTAACCCCCTTTGAGGCGTCTGCAGTGCTTCTCTGCCCTTCCTGGAGGTGGCGACACCTCCCAATTAAGGACCTTACGCGGGTTTCATTAACGCGCCATTTATTCTGTCTTCTTCCAGATCATTATAAAGATGTTCAATGAGAGCAGAACGCACGCCGGGTCCATGCAGCCTCAGCGAGACGGTGCCCCATCATTCGCCTTTGCTTTGTGGGCACTGTTCTGTTTCCAAAGTAACGCTTCTCTCCATCCTGGTTTGAGTTTATTTCATGAGGAACACTTGGTAATGAATTATAGCAAACGTTTTAATAAGATCTGATCACACAGCTATCCACACGGAGTACCCCCGCGAATGTGGTCCCAGCAGAAGAATGAATAATAAACTTAGGGACCTACTTGCTTTGCCTAGAAACCCCCGTTGCCAGGAAGTCCATGGCCTTTGGAATGTTCACTGAGTTTCCCTGAATGTCTCTGTATCCCTTGGTCGACCAGCCAAGGACACATATTAAATACCTGCTGGGTTCAGGCTTCCACCCGTGCTGGGAAAAGCTAGCAAAACGGACAGAAGGGTCCTTGTCCCCAGGAACCTTACTGTCCAGTGGGGCAGAGAGAACTTTCCCACACATGCACCGCCCCCCACCACCACCACACACACACAAGGACGCGAATAGATCAGGATGCTGACAAAAGCAACATGCAATCAGTATACGTTGTGTTGTAAAATATTTGAGTGAGGCACATCTCTTCAAACTTTAACATTTGCCTGGACGAGTGGTTTAGTGGTTTAGAGCATCACCCCCCACACAAAAAGGTTGCAGGTTCGATCCCTGGTCAGGGCGCAGACCAGGGTGTCCCTCGTCAGGGAGGTATAGGAGGCAGTCAGTGGGGGCTTCTCTCTCACATCGATGTTTCTCTCTCTCTCTCCCTCCCCCCACCTCCCCTTCCTCTCTCTAAAATTAATAAAATGTATCCTTAGGCAAGGGTTAAAAAAAAAAACTTTAACTTTTTACTATGGAAAATTTCAAACATGCGCAGAAGGCAGCATGAATTTGAGCCCATCCTCCAGATTCAACGGTTGAAACACTTTGCTAGTCATAGTCCGTGTTTTTGCTTTTCATTTCTTCTTCTTGTTCTTTTTTTTTTGTTGAACACTTTAAAGCAGATCCGAGACATCATGTCATTGCATCGGTAATTCCTTCAGAATGCACCTCCAATTGATAAGGACTTTTCGAAAAATAACCACTATAGCATCATCACATCTAACACAATTACAGGTAATTCCTTATGGCGTATCATCCAATACCTGGTTCTTGTTCAATTTTGTCCCTGATTGTCTAAAAATACATCTTTTTACATTTGGTTCACTGGAACCAGGACCCAAATAAGGATGACATCTCGTATTTGCCTCTTAATCTCTTAACCTACAACATTTTAAATGCCATTTACTTGTTGAAGAAACTAAGTCATTTATCTTATAGAATTCCAAACGCTGTCTGTCTTAAAGGACATTTGTTACCTAAAATAGAAACACAGAGAAAGATAAACTAGGAGATAATCTAAGCTAAAGATAAACCAAAAATGCCAAGATATGTGACACGCGGACCCCGAGGGAAGCCTAGGGGTCATTCACACCGACACAGCTAACACAGGCAGCACCCACCCCAAACATGGTGGCCTTGTGGGCAATGACCCCAACGGGGCCCCGCCTTCCTCACTCTGCAGGGGAACTCACTTTGGGATTCTTCGTACAGCACATCATCCCTTTGCAGATAAAGGAAAAAAAAAGTATTTGGCTTAGCAATGATTACAAAATATATTTATATAAATACATATAGTGAAATCTACTGGCCCAAAGGTGCTGGGCCTGGGAGGGGCCTTTAAGGGAAGGGAAGAGGGAGGGAAGGAAAAAAAAAGATAAAAAACAAGGCGCCAGAAACACAAGGAAATTCCAGCCAGAGTTAGAGAGGGTTAGGAGGCTAAGGATGGGGTGGGGGTGGGGTTAAAAGTGAAAGATGCTCAAGTTTGTGAACTTGAATGTGGCCCCGCTACCCCTAAGCTCTTCTGAGAGGCTGGATCAGCGGGGTGAGAAGGAAGCTGGGCCAGGGGTGTCACACCCAGCCTCGGTGGCCCAGGGCCAGGCTCTCTGGGACGCCCACCTCTCTCTGAGCAAAGCCTTCAGCTTCCTGAGCCCTGTCTTCTCAGGGACCTGGGTTGACAGCTCTCATCCCAGGACTTGTCCAGATGAAGCCAAAGGACACAGGAGAGTGGCTGGGCCCCACAGGGGTAGCTGTGCGTGGGCTCAGTCGCGCTTAGGTCAGTCTGTCCCACCCCAGACAGACAGCCTCTTCCCCCTGCAGCTGCAGGTCATTGCCCGGGGAGAACCTACCAAACTGATAGGCTCTAATAACGGGTTGATTGGGGAGCGGGAATAAAACGTTCGCCTAAGGGAGAAAGGGGAGCCGTTTGTTCCACGCGTCCTTTGGGGAGGTGGCCACGGCTGGCGGTTCAAGTTTGGGTGAGGGACTAGAGAACAACCTGTCTGTCTTTTCTGCAGATCATCCTGCATTTCTGGTCTCAGCTTGATCCTGTATAATTTTCCCAAAATACTAAGTGGGTTAGGTGATCCCTCCAGGGCTCTCGGATGCTCATCTCCCTGACGTGCTGATGCTGCACTTGTTTACCCAGAGGGACCCGGGGGAGGAGAGGGACTGGGCCCCTCCTTCCTGCCAGTTGCCTCTGAGCACGGGGACCTTAAGACAGGGACAGAGGCCTCGGCCTCCCCTCTCGCCCCCTCCTGCCCCTCCACAGAGGACCTGGAAGGAGAAGCGGAAAGTCTTAATAAAGGCTTTCGGTCTATCACAAGAGAAAGAAAAGCTGTTACTGGCATCATCTCAGTATTGATCAGAGCTCATGGAGTCTAACTCCACGTGTTTATCCAGCCCTATGTAGCTCTCAGCAGTCTGCGGTCCTTGTTAATTTCAGCTTTCCCGGGAAACCAGGGCAGCGGGCGGGCGGCAGGCAGCGGGGTTTCAGGGCTGCCACTGGCAGGCCTTCCTCCTCTGTCAGTAGACCCCGCCCCTCTAGTCTCCCCTTCTGAACAGCCAGCCCCTAGCAGATGGTCTGGTTTAGGAGACCACCAGAGAGACGACAAAGCTTTTCTAAGTCCATTAGAAACCTGTTATATAGGGCGGCTGAGCCTACTTCCTCCCCAATCCCTCTCCTGTGACCGCTAAGATCCCGTATCAGGAAACTCGGTGTTCGGTTTCCAGGGAGGAAAAACCCCTCTACATCCAGAAAACAGAAAACGGCTCCATGTGCCACCCAATGTCAGAACGAAGGCCGTGGGGTTCAGACGCAGGGGAGCAGGAACGCAGCAGGGGGCCCTCTCAACTCCAAGCTCACCTGCGGGCCCAGGAGAGCGCCCCAAACCCCGGCAGGGAGAGGGAGCCAGGGAGGGAGCGATTCCTGAGTCCTCCAAGGCCCACGATTCAGACAGAACTCTTTCCCGCTATTGACCGCCAGTAATCAATCATTTCTTTTCAATACGCAAGTCTCACCGTCCGCCCCACTCTCCACCGGCCTCCAAAATAAACCCAGCCACTCAGGAAGAGTCCCCTTCCCCTGCTTCCTGCTCGAAGTACCAAGTACTGCCTCAATTTCTTTTCTTTTTTTCTTTATTTGTTTTTAGAGAGAGGGGAAGGGCGGGGGAAAGAGAGGGAGAGAAACATCAATGTGAGGTTGCCTCTCACACGCCCCCGACTGGGGACCTGGCCTGCCACCCAGGCCTGTGCCCTAGACTGGGAATCGAACCGACAGCCCGTTGATTCGCAGTCCGGCACTCAGTCCACTGAGCCACACCAGCCAGGACTTGAGCTTCTTTTTAAAGGGGGGATTCCCTCCACCCTCAGCCAGCCAGCGGCCCCTGTTACTGAAAACATCAAAGAGGAAGTAGAAACAGGGAGCTGATGGCTTTGCCATGGACAGAAGCAGGGACAACCGGCCAGGTCTGCGGCCTCGCTAAAGATTTGCAAGTTTCCCTGCTCTTCTTTCTGTCAAAGCAAGGCCCGTGGAGATCTCATTCTGGCTTCTCCAACCACATTGTCATTTTATTAATAATTTAGCCCTGGAGTGGGGTTGTCTCTCCGGTGGGTGGCTTCAGGGCCTCAAGTTATCAAACTACCATAATGCTACCTATATATCAGTCCCCGCTGATGGAGCGTCAGAGGTTGCTGGTAGTGGCGGGGGAGGGTCACCCACTACAATAGGGCCGATGGCAACCTCTGGCCTGCCCTGTGCCCCTGGCCTTCCTGGGACCCTTCGCAGAAGACTGGCTCAGGCTTCGGTGTCAGCTAGACCCTCCGGGGACCAAGGACAAAGGGGAGATGGATGATGTAGCAGAGCTGGTGGTTTGGATTCCTGAAATCTGGCATAGGGGCCCCCTGAGGAGCCTCCTTATGGATTATTTCACCGCCTGCCAACGTGTGGTACGCTGGCCCTGGCGGTAAGTGGAAGGGCTTCCGTGGAACCGGGCATGATATTGAAGAGCGTTAAGTCACAGTGAGAACAGCTCCCTTTCCAAGTCTTTTTCAACCTTCACGTTGCTTAAAGCGAAGTTCCTGACTCAGGGCTCCTGCGTCCTCCACGCCTCCCTGACACCTGCTACTGTCCCTCCCCAGCAAGGAGGGCTGACCTCGGGCTCCACGGCCGCCGTGGGCACGGAGCCCCCGCACATGGACGGTGCTGCTTGGCTTGCGTTGTATTTATTTTCATAGTTACATCCTGTTTGCTGCCAGTTGTGCTGGTTGTCTCCTCACTTTCATGGTATAAAGATTCCTTTTAAAGCTGTATTTTGAAGGTGAACATCAGAAGGTTCAAAATAAAAAAATTAAATAATAGTTTGGGCGGTGCGTGGCCATAAGAATACAGGGCGGGGCAAAGTAGGTTTGCAGAGTTTATTCTTGCACTCTTGTTTATTCATTATTGTGTAATTTTTCCATACGAACAACTATAAACCTACTTTTGCCCCACCCGATACAAGTGAAGGTGACGCGGGATGTCTGGAGGTCAGGACGGCTGGGTCTGTTTGAGTTGTCACAGGAGATAAGACCCCTGAAACCTGCCCCCAGGGTGCTGCTGGGAGAGGGAAGGGGGCGGGGGATTCCGGGAAACCAGAGACGCCTCCGTCCCTGCCTGGCCTCCCAGTGCAGGTGTGGGTGTCATCCTGGGCAGACGGTATATCTTTCTTGCCCGCCCAGTGCCCTCCTCCCATTCTCCTGGTATCAGGACTCATTTTCCTTCAAGGAACAGCAGTGATTGGTCCCTAAGTGGGTGAGTGACTCAGGCCAAGCCAACAGAGTTCTTCCCTGAAAGTTTTCGTATTGAATATAGCGGGGAGACTCTTTTCCCTTTGGTAAGAGAGAAGAGGGCTCCCCTAGAGAGAAGAGTTGAGATGAGAGAGGGAGAGACAGTGAGAAAAGAAAAAACCCGGTCCCAGTCAAATCCCTGGATCTAGGGGATCCTTCCACCAGCCCCTCTGTTTTTGTGGTCTGCTCCCCGAAACCAGTCTGCCTGCTGGTGGTCCTTGACCTAGAGAATCCTCCGGGACCTTGGAGGCCACGGCTACAGGGATGGGACCCAGTGGCTGTTACCCTTTTGACCTGGGCCTTTTGTTGTGCATAGAATTTGCTGGGAGGGAGCAAAGGGCATTCTAGGTAGAGGCAGAGCAGTGGCTCGGGGACCGGAAGTGACAGGTGGCTGAGTCTGGAGGGATGGGTCCCTGGGTGGGGGAAGGAGGAACTCCCCAAGGGCAGAGGGGCTGCTTTCCTTCGAGCCCCTCCTCGCCATTCCCCTCTGAGAGTCCTCAGGGGGACTCACTAACCAGCCGCCCCTCGCGTCTCCAATCGCGCCTCGCACAAGACTGGACTTTTCCCCAGCTGCCCTGTCACCTCCTCCTGGGCCACACAGGAAGCCGCGGTGAGCCTCCTGGGGTCTGTGTGATGCCCACCCGTGGGCTCGTGTGGTCAACTGGCAAAGAACAGCTTCGGGAGAAACAAACTGGCTGCCTCATTTACTAACGATGATAATTAATAGCTGGCCTAGATCGGTCCCCTCCGAGGGGCCAGGCTCTGGGCCTCGCGCACCCACGTGTCTTATCTCATTGAACCCCACACCCGCCTTCGGGATGGGGATTATTCCTATTTCATACATGAGGAAACTGAGGCACAGAGAATTTAAATAAATTGATTATTCCTGTATTAAGACATTGATTCTAAACCATCTGCTTGGTGGCCCCCTTGTAGGCAGTTTACATAAAATGTAGGCATATGGTGTCACTTCCAACAGAACACAGATGACAGAGAGAAGGAAATTGTCCCTGCTTACCATTTACTGAGGGCAAGGCGTGGGCCCCTGTGCCTTGTATGCGTCCTCTGGGGGAGTCCTGCTGGGAGTGCTGTGGATGTGAAACACAATGTAAGCAAGTCCAGGGGCGCGCCCAATGTCACTAGCAAGTGGCACGATGGGGACCCAGGCCCGAGGCCATGTCAGCAGGAGCCGCCCTGAGCACGTGGCACCAAGGGGCTGTGTGCCGAGTGTCAGCCACAAGTCCAGTGGTCCCTGCACCGGCCGGGGCGCCCTGCCAGGCGCTGAGCCTTCCCTGGGGCCTCCCGCCTCTCCCGGGCTTCCCTCTCCAGCCCGCGTCTCCACGGCTCTGCCATGAGAACGGCCACCCCTGGGCCTGGGCGCAGGCCGCGGCCTGGCTTCTGGAAGGAAGCCGAGGTGGGGAAGGGTTCGGGAGCAGAGGGTGGGTCCCTCCTCAGCATCCCTGCCTATGCACGGGGACGTGTAGGTTACTTCGAGGGCAAATGAGAAAAGCTTAGTAAAGTTCTCATAAACGAGGAACGTGTGATCAAAAGATAAGGAACCGGTATGGTTAGTGAAGTCATATACTATGCGTATGTTTCCTTTTACCAATGGGGCGTGAGGACCCCCCGCCACCCGCCCTAGACCCAGCTTCCTCCTGAACAAGTGAGATTTAGGAGTGAAGCCAAAGGGAAGCTGTGAAAACCGCCCTTGGCCAGGCACTCACTCTCCCGGCATCCCGGAAGCGAGGGGAGGCCGCCCCCAGTCTCGGACGTAGACAGAGGCTCAGAAGGCGCGGTAACCCACCAGGGCTCGTGGCGGTCACGTAGGGGAGCCCAGCTCACAAGCCAGGAACCTGATGGCGAGCCTCTCCTCCCGTCCCCAACACCCTCCTGCATTACACGGTCCCCAACCAAAACTGCACGGGAAAGCGAGCCTGGAGTGGCCCAGCCTCCGCCCGCCACGCTCCCTCTCCCGCCCTGCCACTGCAGGCAGGCATTTTATTACCTTCTTATGTATCCTCTACGTGCAAACACAAACAAATAGGAAGACATATATATGTAATACTTGGGTTCTTATTATGCCTCTCTTTCTCTTCTGCAAAGGTAGCATACTTGAAGCATCAGCCTGTACCGTTGCTGCTGTTGCTGGTTTACTAAATGGCGTGTCCTGGGGACTGCCCTGCAGCAAGCCAGGTAGATGGCTCTCGTTCTTTTTCATAGCTGCGTAGTATTCCACCACCCAGGGCTTGGCCCTCCGTGAGCCTCCATCAATGGTCATGCTGTCCTCATGGTAATCTTGATATCTGGCAAAAACCTCTCTGGAGACCATTTCATTCCATGGGGACACGAAGGCCTGGAGGAGGTCACCCTTGTGTATCAGCTGCAGAACAGGACTTATCTGCCTCCTTTCCTAGTGACTTGACCCTGATGGGGCTCTGGCCAGGAAGGACAGGTCGTGCTGGCTGGAGCGTCTCCCTCCCCCGCTGACTCCAGGAACCCATTCAGAGTGACCACCCCCCACCCCACCTCAGCCACCGCGTCCTTAGCCACCTCACCCAGGGTGCGGCAGCTAAACCGGGAAGCGGCCCAGTTACCAGGCCTTGAAAACCCTGAGGCGCAGGACAAATCAGAGTGGGTCCTCCCACTCCCCCGTGACACCCAAGGGCATCGCCACCTGCAGCATCTAGGAGCAGGGGCCCTGGGGTCTGGCCAACGGAGCCCGGCCCTGCAGCAACGTGACCTTGGGCTGCCCATGAGACCCCTGGGTCTCTGTTTGCTGCTTCCAAAATGGAATGACAAGGGGATCCCCGTGTTGGTGCCAACATCATTAACGGCAATAAAGGAAAGTCGGAGGTCGACCACAATCATAGGCCTTGAAGTGCAAAGTCACCTGTGCCAGGAGGCAGAGGTATGGGACCCTCTAGCCGTGTGACCTCAGGCAAACACTTTTCCCTCTTGGATCTCAGTGGCCTCACCTGCAAAATGGGACGGAAGGACTCCGAGGAGAGATTCTGGGTCCCTTCCAGTGCTGGGATGTGAAGACCCTGGGATGGGCTCCCATGGTCGGCGTCCCCAAGCCCCCGGGATGAAGGACACCCCACCCAGGCTCTGTGGACACGGTGCCTCTTCCCAGCGAAGGGCCCCCTCAGCTCTGCAGTCGCTTTTCCCCACCGGTCGGAGTGGCGTAGGCTCAGCGGAGAGGCTTTTAAACCTTCCCGGTCACAGCCTGTATTGATTAGCCTTGTTCCTTAATGGGATTCTTCTGTGTTCTCTGCCCGCCTCCCTCTGCCGGCCCCCATTATCGGGGCCTTTGCTGCTTTACACCTTCTTCAGAGCCCTCACTCTGAGCAAGGCTCCTTCAAGGGACGGGGGTGGGTGAGGAGACAAACACACCGAACAAGCCGGACTGCTGTCTGGGGAGCTAGGGACCTCGAGCCTCTGCCCTTCACAAAGCAGGGCTGATTGCTGAGCCCCCGGTCCCTGTCCAAGGGCCTGCTGGCTATCTGGTGGCTGCCCGTGTTGGGGTCAAGCCCTCTTCTGAGCCCAGCTGAGCCTCAGCCCCCGAGGAAGACCCTGCGCCTCCTCCTTCCGCCCCTCCTTCCTCCCCTCCTGGATCCTGGCAAACTGGGACCCCTGTAGGTGGGCGGCCTTGCCACAGCACTGGAGCCTTCTGTCCCTTGTTGTTGCCAAAGAAGCCACCAAAAATGTCATTTGTGAGTGTTCCACCACCTCCTTCCTGGGCTCCTGGTCTTTGGGTTACGATGTGGCTTGGGAACCCGTCCGTTGCTATGGAATCCAAACTCACGGCACCTGCCTTTGGTTCCCTGACTTCCTTTACAATCGAGTCAATAAGAAATATCACCTCACCCTGCTCTTCTTAGTATTTATATTTCAGATCAATGTGAGGCCAAAGCCCATCAATTACCCTCCAACGGGTTGCAAAGAGGCGCAGCAGTAAAAAGGACTAGTTTTGAGATGGATCCAGGGGGGTTCCTGGCAAGTCAGTCGAGGCTTTCCCACACACCGCAATCTTTTATTCATGTGGCTGCACCGTCTGCCCCTGGTTTAACCCGTTACCTTCCCCGTGACCTGGGGGGGCTACGTTTCCATGCCTTGGTGCACCGAGTCCTGACCGTCGTACCCATTTGTCACAAACACTCCACGGCAGGCTCCAGTCTCGGGCCTGGAGAGCCGTCACTGTGTGTCTAGCACATTCCGTAGCCCTCCAGAGGGGGCATCCTCGCAAGAGCTGGCGCCTGGCAGGTCCTCACCTCGTGGCACACAAAGCAGGTTGAAAGTGCCTGTCCCTGGCCCGTCCGCGGTGAGAACGTGCTTGGCTGGGGTCACGTCCTCCTCCCGGGGGCCAATGGACGCTCCAGTTGCAAGTTACGGTGTCAGCTGCCTTCGCGTTACCTCCTCCCGCGGCCCTCTTCTCCGGCCGCCAACAGAGTGGTGACAGTGGTCACTCCAGCTTCGGACTGGCCTCGGGGCTGCCCCTGAGGCTGCTGGCGTCGGTCCTTCCTCCAGGCCCAGACGTCTGTCCACAAGCTGGCCTTCTGCAGCCACACACAGGTCCCATGGCAGGCTCGTGAACGCACAGCCCCGAGACTGGGGCCCTGTGGCCACTCTCGCCCACGTCCTCCGGACTGCGTGGCAACGGGGATAAAACACATGCCCGTCCACGCTTCCAAAACCGAGAGAGAGCATCTCAAGGCCATGGCAAAGGGGGCAGGGTGGGGCCTGGGAAGGAGCCCGTTTGTTTCTTGTTTCCGTGTTTGTTTTTGTTTTTAATAGTTTAGGAAGTCACGCAGCCCGGCGGCGACGAGCACAGAGCTGGGCGCTGGGCAGGCCTGGATTCAGGCTGGGCCTGCTACTCCTCGGCTGTGTGATTTTGGGCAAGTGACTTCGCGTTTCTAGGCCGCTGGTTTCCTTATCAGTAAATGGGGGTCACGGCAGTGCCTGGTTGACGGGGCTGGCTGGGGGCGACATGGAAGGAATGACACAGGCAGAGCCCAGCCTGTGTGTCTGGCCCAAAGAAGGTTCTCGATCCTTCTGAGCGGCTGTTATTGTTACTGTGCGCGTGCCGGCCTCTCGCTCTGTGTCAGGCGCTTTCCGGCACTTTTCTGTACATTTACGCACTGGATCCTCAATAAACGGGTAGCTGGCCAGTCATCACAGCAGTTTCTAGAAAATTCCTTGCAAATCTGAGAACCTGACCGACATCAGCGCCGGGTTTAGAGGCATTCCTGTCAGAGGGGTGGGGAGGCTTGTTGCAGGTGAGTTCGGACTGCTGGCTGGGGGTCACCTGACAGACGGACCACACACAGCGCGCAGCTCCTCGCCTGGTCTCTCAAACACTCTTTCTTTTTGCGCTTTTTTTTGAGGCGACGTTCACCTAACGTAAATTAACCATCTTAACGTGAACAGTTCGGTGGCATTTAGCACATTCACGGGGTTGTGCCACCACCACCACCTCTAGCTGGTTCCAAAACATTTTCGCCACCCCAGTGTAAAACCCATGTCCGTTAACAGCCATTCCCCACTCCCCCTCCCGCGGCCCCTGGCAACCGCCATCTGCTCGGTCTCTGCGGACCTGCCGGTCCTGGACATTTCCCATAAGCGGGATCACGCAGCACGTGACCGCTTGCGCCTGGCTTCCTGCCCTTAGCATGGTGATTTTGAAGTTCACCCATGTTGTAGCATGTAATGGTGCTTCGTTCCTTTTTGTGGCTGGACACTATTCCATCACACAGATCTCACATATTTTGTTTCCCGGTCATCCGCTGACGGACGCCGGGGTTGCTTCCACTTCAGGCAGCTGTGAGCCACGCTACTGTGAACGTGGGTGTGCAGTGCAGCAGCTCTCGGCCCGCAGGACCGTCAGACGTGCTGTTCACAAGCCTGTCGCTTCGCCACTCCTGCCTCTGGGCCTTTGCACCCGCCCGTCTCTCCCTGGTGCCCCCCCTCCGACACTTCAGGGCTCAGCTTCATAACGCTTTCTCCAGGAAGCCTCCACACTCTGCTTGGACAGGCCGGCGGCCTCTTCCCTGAAGCCCCCCCCGCCCCCCATCGTGCCCAGCTGTCTCCTGGCGAGCCCTTCCACGTGCGGTCAGAGCTGCCCGTGAGCCCATTGTCGCCGATGAGGACGGGGCTGTGACGGCTCCAGCCTCCGCTGCCTCCTCAGGCTGAGGGAAGGACTGGGTGCAGGTCAGGTGCTTCTAAAATGCTTGCTGAGCGAATGCATGACCGTCATCTCTGCCTGTCTTTGTGGCAGCCTCATGGGGGTTCTGCCCTTCGAGCAATCGCTAGATTGAGCCTGGAAGTGGGGGGAGGGGAGCGGTCACCCTCCGTTAACATTCTGTGGCGAAAGACCCCTTGGGAGACTTGTTGATTAAAAATACAATATGAAAACGGAAGCAAAGCTGCCATTAAAAATGATTAATTGGAGTCCTGCTCATTATTCTATTTGGGACAATGTTATTAATATTAATGACCCTTAAAAATATTTCACATACAGGCTCTTGGGCTTTATCTCTGCACTTCCTGCAGTGTGGTCTCTTCCCTTACCCACGCTCTGCAAAGCGCGGATTCTTCCCCCAAACTGTCCCCTCTGGAGGGCGCCAGGCCACAGCCTCTGCCACTCCCTTGATCGGGGACCGGCACCAGTGTTTGCCCCACCCCCAGCCACAGGGGCGGGGCAGCTCAGGAAGTACCACCCCCTCCCTCTGCAGCCGCGAAGCAGGTACTCTGCCCCTGTTTATGGTTTTATTTGGTAGCAAAGCGCCGCAGCGGGTCGGGAAGCCCAGGACAATACCTGACCCTGGGGGAGGGAGCAAAGCCGGCCCTAATAAGCCTGGTAGCAGAGAAGGCAGCAGGATGGAAGGACGACTTCAATAGGGCAGCTGGAAGACGCTCCTTCGCCAGAGGGCAGAGTAAGGAGCTTGGGGGCGGCCTCTCTGGAGCCCGTCTGCCCCAGCTGGGGTGCTCTGCCCCAGCCCTGAAAAGCTCCAATTAAAAATATTAGCCCCGGTGCCAAGGCTCCGGACACAGCCTGGGTGCAGCGAGAGCAGCGGCTCTGTTCTCTGGGGAAGGCTGGAGGGCTTAGCATGCAAGAAATTGGGAGAGGAAGTGGCAGGAACTGGGTCACACTCAGTGTTTTGCCTCTCCTGGTGGGAGCAAGACATCCTTCCCTTGCAATTGGTGCTTGTTGTTGGCTCGCCCTTGTGGCATCTTTACCACCCTTCTGCTCCTTAGGGCATCCTACCTCCATGACCAAAGGCAATGGCACGGCCTGGACCCGACAGAGGGTGGGGACCCTGCGCACCTTGCTCACCGGTGCCCAGCACGGAGCCTGCACCCAGCCGGCGCTCTGTGAACACCCCCTGAATGACAACGATGACCTCATTGGGTGACTTCTCCCAAATTCATTATAAGCAACTCTCCAGTGTCTTTGAGAATGATCAGAAGGAGGACAGAGACCGTTCAGACATCTCTATTTGTCATGGGAGAGTGTTTCTTGAGCTGACATTTCACAATAAGTGTATATACACCAGGAATTTAGCAAGCATTTTCTTCTCCAGGTCCAAGATGTGTTAATGGCTCTCTCCCGCCCCCTTAAAGATAACTGACATTCGTTGGATGCTGGGTGCACCACGGGGCTTCCATTCATGGGCTTCCACGCACGAACTCACGGAGCCCTCGCACACAGTAGAAGGTGTGGTTGGCAGGCATGATGGCAGCTTCATTCCACAGGCAGTTGAACACAACTTCATCATGTGTCCCAAAGAACAGGCAACCACATCACCCGGCTCCCTCACATGTACACCTGTCTTGGCACGAGTGCACACACACACAGACCTTCATGGCCCTACTTCGTAAATAGCTAGTGTGAAAAGATTTTACAAAGCATCAGATGTTAAAAGAATCCCTCGCCCCACCCAACAGGCACAGCCCTGTGACTGTGATCAGGAAACTGGGGCTCAGAGGGGTTAAGCAACTTCTGGAGGTCGCACAGCCAGGAACTGGCAGACTGTTGGATACGGCGTTTATTTTTAAATGCAAATTTACTCAAACTCTAGGCTAACGGATGGCCTTCTGATTTGCTGTGATGTGAGCCCTTCCCAGCCTTTCTGGGAAAGCAAGTGGGTGTTCTCCACGCCCCTCTCCCCAGCTCAGGGCAGCCACCCTACTCCTGCCGGTGGCCCTGTTTGCGGTCACAGCTCAGTGTGCTCCTCACCTCGTCGGGCTGCTCCCATCTCTCTTGGCAATCAGGCGGTCTTCCCCAGCCTCCTCGTTCTGCCGTCAGTCCTCTTTAATTAAAGAGCAGCTCTCCCTGGAAAGCAATTGAATTATCCAATTAAGTGCCCCTAACCTGATTGCTATCACAGTGGCCAGGGACCCTGAGACTCAGGTGTTGATGGGGCTCCAACAGGAGCCAGCGTGAATGCGCAGCAGAGATGGATGTGACTTCAACATCCACTTCCTTCCCCTGCCCCCTCCCCCCCGGGGGCGGCACATGGCCAGTCTTGAATAGCGACCACTCCAGAATCCAGTGGCTGCGTCGCCGGGGCCTCGCCTGCCACTACACTCTCCTGAGTGGCTGCTTCCCTGCTTGTCGATGTTTGCAAATGACAGATGGGGTAGCAGAGTTCCCCCACCACTCCGGCTGAGCCCCTGGGACCTCTCTGTGGCCCCAACAATATCTGGCCTTTCTCTGATTTTGTACGGACCTGTAGCTCTCCAGAGGGCACCCCGCCAGAGCTGGGCGTGGGAGACAGAGCCCACTGTCACCTGGCCACAGTCCCCCCGCACAGCCTGCACCCTGAGGCCTGAGCGTGGATGAGTCGGCTTCACCTGCACCCCCTGCTAGGGCCCAGCTCCCATCTCCACTCGAAGGACGGTTCGAGGCATAGTTGTGGAAATAAAGGATAACTATTAAGATACAGTTCTAGTATTGTGTGCCTATAGAATAATAACCCTGTTATTGAATGTTTTCCGTGCAGCAAGCAGTTGATGCTTTTAAATTAAATGTAATTGGTTTTGTTTTTTGCTTTTTTTTTCTTCCAGCCATGCCCGGGTTCTGGTTTATTGGTTATTGCTTTAAAAAAATTAAATGTATGGCAATAACATTGGTTAATAACGTATAATTTTCAGGTGTACAAGCCTATAATACATCATCTTTAAATTGCATTGTGGGCACACCACCCAACGTCTAGTTTCCTTCTGTCACCATATATTTGGCCCTCCCTTATCCTCCTCATCCTCCCCCCAAGCCCCTATTCTTTGCCTTTTAATTTGAAAAAACTTCAAACCTACCCAAGAAGACTAAAATGAATTCCTGTATGCTCTTCACACAGATTCCCCAATTGTCGACTGCTGGCCACGTGCATCTCTTTCTGCGCACACGTCACCTGGATCGCCACGGTGGCTGCTTGCTGAGTCACCTGAGACTACGTGTGGGACAGCACACTCCTTCACCACCAACTACTTGCACCGTTTCTACTAAGAACAGGGACATGTTATTTCTTTTTTAAAAAAATATATAGTCTTCGAGGTCATTGAGGTGAAATTCGCAGAGCATAAAATTAGCCATTTTAAAGTGGACAGCTCCGCGGCATGTAGTACATTCGCCATTTTGTGCAGCCACCACCTTTGGAATGTTCCAAAACATTCCCATCGCCCCAGAGTAGCACCCCAGGCCGCTAAGGGGTTGCTCCCAGCGCTGCCCCCTGCCCCCAGTCCCCAGCAACCACCCAGCTTCGTGCTGAGGGACGTTCTCTTTTACAGCCTCAGGACAGAGGTCAGATTCAAGAATTTAACACGGGTCTAGTATTGCCCTGTAGAGAGGGAGTGTGCGCATTTCGCTCATTTCCCCAGTGCTATTCTTTTCGGCAATTTTACTTTTTCTCTTAACCAGGATGCAGTCCCAGTCTCCACACGCATCGCGTTATTCTGCCTCCGTGTGCCTCTTTAGACCAGCTCCTTGACCCTTTAAAAAAAGATACAATATAATTATCACCATATTTACTGTGATATGTTTAATATATTCAATTAATACATTAATATTTAGAGTAATACTTAATTTATATTTAATATAATTATAATAAACTATGGTTTCTATTATTTATTATATATGGAGCTTTAATTTTGGAAAAACTTTAGATTTATAGAAAAGTCACCAAGAGCACAGTTTCCCCAACTGCCACCATCCCGTGTGACCGTGGCACCCATGTCAAAATGAGGAAATTAACGTCAATACACACTGGTAGCGGAGCTTCAGACTTCGCACTTCACCTGCTTTTTTACTTATGTTCTTTTTCTGTTGTAGGATCGTCCTCTGCATGAGCTACAGCCACTTTTAGTCTTTCGTGAGGCTGACTGACATGAGGTCCCTTGCTCGTGTGTGTCCTTTTATTAATGTCTTGAGCACCCTCGTGGTGCAGGTGCATCATCGCTGCCGCAGGCGGAGAGACAGGGCGGCGATGGCGTGGTCCAGCTGAGATCACTCTGTGAACAGAGGGGTGGGACTCCGGCCCATCAGCCTGCCTCCCGAGCGTGCCCTCCTCGTCTGCCCCACGTAGGGCCCATATACCTCCTCTCTCTCACGCGCACACATACTCCACACGCTCAGGCACACACAGCTTTACGGCCATATTTAGGAACTGGTTAGCATAAAAAGTTTTCACAGAACGTCAAATGTTAGAAGAATCTCTCACTTTACCCGCCAGGTGCGTTCCTGAAAATGAGCAGTAGAAGAATTCACTAGAAAGCTGGCATGTATCAGTTGATTGCTCTGCGCTGCATGTTTTGCATGCTTCTTCACTGGATTGGGACACAACTCTTGGTGGGACGTGGTCTTGTGCCCATCTTATAGATGGGAACATTGAGTCACAGAGAGGAGAAGCGACTCGTTCCAGGTTGAAGAGCCAGGCCGTAGCAGAGGTGGGGTTTGAGCTCTGCAATTTTTGCCCCCCCCCACCCGCCCCGGTCCTTAACCATCAGGTTCCTTGTGCTTCCAGGCCCCCAAGCACCCTGGTCCAGTTGTGGCCAGGAACGCCGGTGCAGGATGGCCAGAGAGGCTCTGGGGGCTGGCGGAGCAAGGCTGCTCCCTCTTCTGTCTCAGGGGCTCCTTCGCCTCAGGAAGCGGGTGCCACTTTGTCACTCACATGGCAATGCTAATCCTGGGGCTCCGCTTTAATAATGGGTCCAGCTGGTAGGAGCTTTGATTTCGGCGAAGTGTGAACGCTGTTACCATGGAATGCAGCCTTACACCCAGGGAGCAGGGATCTCCGGCGGGAGGATCTGCTCGGGGCTGCGCTTCCCTTTACCCAAATTTCGTTTTCCTCTGTGCGTCGCACCACTGATTCTCATCCCGGTGTGCGTGGACAACTGGCACACAAATGACAGTCCGAGTCCAGGCTTCCCCACCTCCCGTGTGTTTACAAGCCACCCCCTCTGGGACGGGAGGGGGACGAAATAGCGCTTCTCCCCACTGTGCACAAAAATAGCATCTGAGTAGAGAGTGGAGCAGGGCTGGTCTGACATGCCAAACATCACGCCTTTTTTTCAATAGGGTGGCTGTCCCCAGACGGCCCCTCCACCACCCTCGGTTCCTGTTAAAACTTGGGCTTAAAAGTCTCTTATAGGAAAGAGGGGTTGGGGACTCCAGTGGCGTTTGACACCTGGCGTGTACACATGGGGACCACCATTCTCCAGCCATGCTGTGTGGTGGCCTAGAGCCCCAGCTTCGGGGACAGCAGTCTGGGCTTCGTGTCCTACTAGCTGGGTGACCTCTGAGCCCGTTTTCTCATTTGTGAACAAGGGGGATCAAATGGTGACAGCACAGAGCAGTGGGTGTGAGGGCGGTGGTTACCGAGCACGGGGCCGGCGCCGACCAGTTGCTCGGCAATGGGAGCTGCGCCAGCATCTCCTTTTCTTCCCGTGACCACCTCTCCTCTCTCGCTGGCCAAAGGGGCCGGGGGGTGTTGAGGCTGGAGGGAATAAGGCCTCCATGAGTCATCAGTGGGCCCTGCCTCCAGTTCTTCCCGCCTGGGAGAGGACAGGAGCCACCAGCCCAGACAGCTGCAGCGCGAGTCAGCCCGTGACCGTGACACACGCCAGCATCTGTGCAGCCCTGGCAACACGTGGCACAGAGTTCAGAGCGGGCTTCGCGCACGTGCCCAACGTCTGCTGACCCTCAGGGCGACCTCGTCGGGGAGGCGGCTGTTCTTAGTCCCATTCTGCAGGTGAGGAGGCTGAGGGTCAGGGAGCTTAGTTAACATGTCTGAGGTCGTACGTGGCCCGAGGGCAGGGGCTGGGGTTCGGTGCCCGTTGACTGCGGATTCATGGGCTTCCTCACGGCTCCGTGCCGTCTCCCTGCTGAGCAGTGAGGGCCGCAGGGTCCTTCCAGGTCGGAAGGCCAAGGACGGTGCCTCCAAGGGGCAGCATGGTGCCAGGCTCTGAAGCCATGGTAGATGTCCTGGGGACCCGTGGAGGCAGAGGGCCCGGGTTTGAGGCTCAAATTCACCCTTAAAGTACCTATTACTTTGTTCTCAGTGGAAGACGGGACATCCAGGTGTGTTTGGGGAACAACCCGGTTCCAACCGACTGAAGCGAGTGGGGTGGGTGCGGTGTCATGACGGAGGCAGTCTGGCTGGCCCTCAAGGGTCACCGTGAACCCTTGTTTTCTAGGTGACGAGAAGCTGAGCTTGGCGGGCTAAGGACTAAAATGAGGAAGGCAGGGGACCGGGGATGACCGACTCAAAGACGGGTGTCAGGGACTGATCGTCTTCTGGCAGTCTTCCACGTGTCATCCACTCACTGACTGGGGACATCCTGGAACTGTTAGCTTCTCTTTTCATCTCCCCAACTAACACACATGCTCGCTGAGGTCAAGTGCTCGGCTCTTGAGGGGCCGTCGGGGTCACAATGTCCAATGATTTGGTGATGTCGCTGCCTCCTGCTGTCCATCAGCCAGCCCTCTGGTCTCCGGTCACCGCTTTCCTCCTCCTCCTCGTCCTCCTCCTCTTCCTCCAGTCATGCACAGGATGCCACAAGGAATCGTACTGGGAGTGTAAGCCAAGCAAACCCGGGCCCGGGGTGCAGGCATCCGACGTGGGTCGCCTGCAGCTGTGTTTTGCCTCCTCTGCGCTGGAGGTTCTAGGTGGCCTTGATCTGTGGCGGGAATTCCAGATGGGTGGGAGGGCTGGGCGGGCTGTTTTGATTAGCAGTGAAGCCAGGAGACACACACACAGGCCTGTCTTATCGGCACCCGGAGAAAGCCTTTCGGAGTTGTGGTTGTCAGAGCCTCCTATGCACCCAAGCAAGCTGACAGTCAAGGCGGTTCTACTCTGGAGAGTGGCGAGGAGGTGGGGGCCGGGGGCCGGGGGGAAGAGAGAAGGAATGCGCACCACCAGGAACTAGAAGAATTAGATTTTAATATTCCAATTAGCAGCTATGCTGATCCTATTAATCCACTAATTAGTCAGCCTTACCTGTGTACACAGGAGTCATTTAAAATCAACAGCATCAACCCCCCTTCTTACTCATTGCTCGTTCATTCATTCATTTAGCCAATGTATACTGAACACCTACAATGGGCCAGGTGCTGGGAGGCCTGTGTTGACACGTCTCCCGCGGAGCTTACAGTCCATGGGGCGTGGGGAGGGACCCTGGGAACCAGGAAACCATGATGTAGTTTGAGGGGTCCACGGGGGGTGGGGAGCAGAGGCTCTGGAGGGAGCTGCAGGGCCACGGGGTCCCCCAGTCCCCCATCGAAGGCCCCATAGGACCGTCTGCCTCCCTACCCGTCTGAGTTTCCTGAGAGTAGAACGAACCATTCTGGTTTTCTGTCATCCCCCAGACGAGGCACATGGAACAGCCCGCAGTGGGGCCTTGGGCACACAGCCGTCACTTTGAACACCCACGAGGGACCGGCCCTGGACACTCACAGTCCGCGCTGCTGCCGGCCTCCTCGCCTGTCGGCGAATGAGGGGACTCAGAGCGGCGACGTTTCCCACCGCGGGCTGGTGAGCAGCAGGGCGGGGACTTGAACCTGCCCTCCCCCCAAGTCTTACTCCCCCTACGCCTCTTTCTTGCAAAGCCAGGCCGCTTCCCATCAGCACCTGCTGCCTTCCTGGCAGCCTGAGACAGGCACAGGCTGGGCAAGGAGGGGCCGGAGGGGGTCAGGAGGAGGGAGGGGCAGTCTGCGTCAAGAACATCTAACATCTGCGACACTGAAATTCAAGAGCCCCAGCAGGATACCAGTAGCCTCGCCTGGCCCTTCGAGGATGGCTCTGCCGGGGCCTGGAGGATGGCAGGGCACACGCCGCCGTGCTCGCCCTGCGCGTCCCCCCACACCAGGCTGGAAGTTTTCTGGGCCAGACACGGCTTGGCCTCTCCAGCCCCAGCACAGATCCTGGCACACGGTAGGCACTCGATCGGTAACTGCAGAGGAAAGCAATGAATGGCTCGGCGGGTACGTAAACTGGCCCTTGCGTGTCCCAGAAACATTGCTACTTTATCCCTTGGGCCGTTGCTCATAGCATGTGCTCAGGAAACACAGACTGCTTTGTTCGCGGTTAACGTCACCCTCCGTCGGAAGCATTTCCCCAGCACCTGTGTGTGTTTGGCACGATTCTAGGCTCTCCGTGGCAGCAGTCCCCAGCCTTTTAGGCACCGGGGACCAGTTTTGGGGAAGACAGTGTTTCCACGGATCGGGGCGGTGGGGGTGGGTTTCGGGAGGGTCCCAGCACATTATGCTCAAGCTCGCCTCCTGCTGTGCGGCCCGGGCCCCAATGGGCCTGGACCCCTGCCGGTCCACGGCCCGGAGGTTGGGGACCGCTGTCTGTGGGGTGGGCAGAGGCTCGTCCCCTGCCCAAACAGACCTGACGAATCCATCACCAAACTGCCATGACTAATCAACTGCAGCACTATGGTCCCGGAACTGGGAGTCCCTCTCTCCACAGCCCTCTGGGCAGTCGACATTGCCCCTGGGAATTGGCCCCTTCTCTCTGTCCCCCGTGCGTCTCCATCCCAGAGCCTGTTCGGGAGAGGCCAGCCAGGCCAGCCAGTGGACAGCTCCCCGCCCCATAAGCAGGGGCCTCCCTTCTCTCTGGTTACAGAGCATGGAATGCTGGGTGGGCTTGCCCGGGGGGAGGTTCACGGTGACAGGAACTCACAGGTCCTGGGAGGCCCCCGCTACTCCGCGGGTGGGTGCCGCACTATGAGGCACCAGAAGGACCAGATGTTGTCTTCCAAGGGGCCCACCCAATGGGCTGGGCCCTGACGGGTGCCTGGTGGTGGGGACTTCCTGAAGCCACGCACAGGGAACTCTGTGGGACAGCAGCCAACCCCATCTCCCCAAACCCGGGGCTCCGTGTGTATGCGCGTAGGTGTGCGTGTGATCAGTAGTGATAATTAGAACAGTTAAAAACTGTGGGCCACAGGAGTTCTCCAATCCAAGTAGGTGCCAGGTAAGTGCAGAAGTGGGGCCCAGCGGGGGCGTGCCATCGTGCCAGGAGCTCGTCCAGGGAGCTGCTGGCTGGAGGGTTCTGAGGAAGGGTCCCAGGTGGCTCAGAAGACAGGTGGTGGGAGGGTTTGGGGGACTCAGGGAAGAGGGTCTTACCAACTGGTAAGTGATGAAATGTGTTTGCGTCTCGCAAACAGGGTCTGCGCTCCTTGAGCGGGTGAGTTGCGTGGCAGTGGCCGTCTCGTGCTGAGAGGTTCTCTCTGGAAATGGTCCCATCCCATTTGGCTAAGGAGTTCCAGTCCCATCCTCAGGTGCCCCAGGCCCCGCAGACACGTCGCAGTCACTTGGCACACGTTGGGCCATTGAGCTGGAAAGGACGGTCCCCCGCTGTGCGCTGCGGCGGCAGAGCTGGGGCTGCTCCAGGCCTGTAGGCCCGCTGCTGTCCGTGTGTTGCCCCGCGGCCAGGCCGCGCGCCCCCCGGGCCTCACCTGTGCGCAGGTGTAGCATGTTATTTTCAGGCTTCTAACAGGCCTGCTCTCGACACGTGTCTCTCCGCTCCCTAGGGAGTTGTCATCATGTCAGTCTTTCAGAGAAACATTCATACCGGTTGAGCCTGGACACTGGCATCCAGGGGACCAGGGGGCTGGCAGTTCACTGTCACCTGGGAGTGTTAGCGTCGGGGGGACCCTCAGGCAGCACTGGTTCATCCCGCTCACACGCTGGGTGAGATCTGTGGCCTGGAGAGAGGGACAGGGTCTGAGCTGGCGTGGTGGGGATCAAGGGCACTGGCTCTGGGTCAGACAGGCCTGGGCTGGCTTCCTGGCGTAGGGCTTGGGGCGAATCGTTTGGCCTGTCTGAGCCTGTGTCCACATCTGCAAGGCGGAACCAAGTGAGGGCGCCTCCCCAGGGTCTGGCCCGCGGTGTGTCACCAGTCAATGGAGGTTTCTGAAAAGAAAGCCCTGCAGTCTCCTGGACTCTGTGGTCAGGGGCCAAGGCTGCCCTGTAAGGACCAACAGGGAGCACGAGAGGTCACGGGGTCGGGTCACGATTCTGGCTTCACATAGGTGTCCCAGCTGGCCTAAAAGAATGAGTTTAGCTGCATAGGAGGGCAGGGGTACGTGGATACGTCACCCAATTTGACCCGATATTACACCCCCTTGGGCTTCTGGTGTTGCCTAAGTTTGGCTGTCTCATGAGTTCAAAGCCAAAGACGGCATTTCCCCTTCCGGGTGGGCTAAGCATGTCCCGTTGTTCACGAGGACCCCGGGGACGTGGAGGGGACATCCTGGCAGTGGGCGCAATGTGGGACATCCTAGAGATCGTGGTGACAGTCAGCAAAGTCCACAGGACGAGGGGACGGTGGTGGCTGCGAGCTGTCTCCCTCCACAGGCTAAGGGTCATGACGTGAGAAATCAAACGGGTTTCCATGATCAAGTCACACCTTATGACTGATGGTAGCTGCATTGCGCTAGGGACTTTGAGCAGAAAGGGGCCAAGAGTGGGGGAGAGAGAGGAATGGGCCCTCACACCCAGGCACCCAAAAGTACAGACGTGGGCTGAAGAGCGGCGCCCCGAGGGCCCTTCAGCCACACAGGGACCGGAACAGGGTCCAGGGCTCTCGGAGTCCAGTGTTCTGACGGCGAGATGTCCGCACGCCACGCGGCAGCCTCGCAGTGGGCAGCTTAACGAGGAAACTGTTGCAGGCAACTCATCGCGGCGCGTGCTTGCGTGCATGCGTGCTTGCGTGCGTGCGTCTAGGAAAGAGGGAGTCACAGGGAATGGCTTTCTGTTTCCCTATTTCTCTCGCTGTGTGCTCTTTCAGTGCCTTTGGTTACGGGGGCTCTTGCTCTCAGCTGGCCCACGCAAGGACCTTCGTCTGCCCCGGGCTTTGCATGTTTGCACATGCAGGGGACCTCATGAGGGGACCTGAGGGCGGGGCTCAGCGGTCATTCCCGCACCCCTCGGTGCACTGGGGTAGCGGGGAACGCAGGCCAAGGTGCTGGAGCTGGTATTTCTAAGACTGGGTGAAGGATTTTGTGATCAGCACATACCGGAGATGAGGCCCACATCTGCCGTGCTGTCCTGGAGGCCTGGTGGCCTGCCCCATGGGGAAGAAGAGTGTTTTCCTCTTGGTGAGGGTCTTGGCGAGGCCGGAGCTGCAGGAGGGAAGGCAGCTTCCTCTTCCCTTCGGATTGCCGGCTGCATTTAGCCGTTCTTCCACCTGGCTAGCGGGTGCGGAGGGCCCCGGTGAGGGTTCCCACCTGCTGGGAGGGTGTAGCTCCTCTGTGGCTCTGCAGCGCCTGCTGCCCCATGCGGAGAGCTGGGGGAAACCTTCCCCAAACCTGGGAGGGAGTGAGTGGATAGGTGTGGGGATGGGAGGGGAGCTGGGGCTGGGGCCCCACATAGTAGTTCCCAGATCTGATGAACCTTATTATTCTTCTGACGCAGAGCAGTGTCTGCTTCTGGGTCATAGGTTCCCCCAGGGCTTCGGAGGTCCCCTCCCCTCAGAATGGAGGGTCACACCCAGAGGAGACGCTTGGCGGCAGTGATGATTAACCAGAGCCAACATTTCCCGAGCGCCCCAGGCTGCGGACCCCTGCCCGGTTCCCTGTGAAGCCTCCGCCTGCCTCAGGCAGTAGGTGCTGTTAGCATCCCCCCTGGACAGATAGGAAACTGAGGCTTAGAGGGGCGGCCGCCGAGGCCTGGGTCTCCACAGACCCCGGGTTTTACTGCTCCCGGTGCTCCCGCCTTGGACTTCCCCCTCCTCCACCCTGATTTAGGACTTGCCTCTGCAGTTAACTTCGGGTCACGTAGCATTTGGGGGCAAAGCTGCTGGACTGGCACACTCGCGCTGGGCCTGCTCGCACGCGTGTACACACACGTATGCGCACACACTCACGCTTCCCCAGACTCCACTGCCTCCCTGGCTTGGCCGGACGGTGTCCGGCACATAGTAGGTGCTCAGGAAACCTTCGGGAGGTACACAGGCAGCTCGGTGCCTATGACATGGGTAATCTTATTAGGCTCGCCACACTCCAATGGCAGAGCCCAGGAGAACCGTCACCGTTGGCACCCCCAGGGTCCTGCAGGTGCTGGCACACAGTGGGTGCTCAGTGGGTAACCCAGAGTCCCCCGCAGGGAGATGTCCCCTGAGATCTGAGCCGGCAGGGCCCCTGCTGAGAGGGAGGCCGATGCTCCTTCGTATCCCCATCTCCCAGGCCTGGGGGCCCCAGAGCCGCCAAGTGCACAGGCGTGGGCAGCAGCTGGCTCTGCCTGTGAGACCTTTGGAGCAGAGGCCCGCTGTCTGCCGGAGGTGCTCTGGGCACCGACTGGGCACTGACGGGGCTGAAACCCCAGCTGTCTGCTGGTCCCCCAGGGAGTGGGGAGGGGGCCACCCCTCCCGAAGGAGCTGAACAGCTTTCCTGGGAGGAGCTGAGCTCTCTCCCTGTCATGCTGCCTGGGGCTCAAGAATGAACAGGACGGTCCCATGTGGAGGGAAACCCAGCTGGTGGGGGGGTGGGGGGGCCCAGTGGCACACGCACCCGTGCAGCAGACCCGTTGCTCGCTGGCTGTGTGCCCCGGAGAAGGACTGGACCACCGGGTCCCCAGGTCTGCTAACGAGCGGGGACTGCGATGCTGGTTCCCTGCAAGGCCGTCAGGAAGAAAACAACCTAGGGGTGTCCGCTCAGTTCACAGACCCCACACCAGTGAGCCAGCCGCGAGGCCTGGGCGCAAACACTGACCGGCCCTAACCCCAACCGGACCGCCGCGGGGCGGACTTCACCTGCGCGCTCTCACCAGCAGGGCGGCTGGGAGGCCGCCTGCGTGTCTCACGGCCGTGGGGAGGCAGAAGCAGGAGCTCATCCGCTGCGGAAGGCCAGAGCCACCTGGTGTTAAGCGCTTCCTAGAAACCAACAGCTCGTTACGGCCTTACCCCAAGCCTGGGCATTGGACACTAGCGTTATCCCCATTCCCCAGAGGAGGCCCCTGAGGCTTGGCAAGGTGAGGCCTTAGCCCAAGGTCGTGCACACCGGAAAACAGTGAGTGGGAGCGGGAGTCCCCGGATCCCAGCCATGACTGTAGTAAGCGCCGTTGAAGATCCAGAAGGAGCCCTCCACGTGGACTGGTCGTCCCATCTGACAGCCGAGAAAGCTGAGGCTCCAGGAGGGGGAGAGACCAGCCCAGTCCCAACGCCGCTGCCGCGGGGGCCGGGCCTTCAGCTCCCACGGCCACCGCTCACAGTGACTGAGCCCTCGCCATGGGCTCTACAGGCGTCATTGCGTGGAAACTTCAAAATAACCCTAGAAAGAAAAAGACTTTTACTCACCTTGGGTTTCATTTGGGGAAACTGAGGCAGGAAGGGGTCATGGGTCACTCAAGGTCACAAAGCTAATTAACAGGTGAGGCAGGACTCCCACCCCAAAGACAAGCTCTAGAGCCCAGGTCCAGGGCCCCTGGCGGTACTGCCTCCCTGCGGAGCGCAAGCCGTTCTTGACCAGCAGCCGGGGGCGCCAGCGGACCTACTTACCCAGGGACTGGGGTCCATGGGGTTCGCGGGCGTGGCTTCACCAGGTGAGGCCAGACACAGCAGGGGCCCCAGGCCAGGAAGGCATTGCCTGCGCTGCTCTGCCAGGGGGCTGGGCACAGAGCTGGGGCTGGCAGGCCCAGGCTGCGCAAACGCCATTAGCACCCTGGCTCTAGAAGAACAGTTTATCCAAAATAAATGCAGCGAGCAAAGAACGCGTTTCCTTTGTGTTTCTCCGTGTAGGCAAGGCACATCTTGGGGACGTGCAGATGAAAGGCTCCATACGAAATGCAATCAATTATGAATCACCATTACTGAATTAATCACAGTATGATTAATAAAGTAATAATAATTAATGGGAGTCTGGTCTGGATATTAGAGCAGAGAACGGACGGAGAGGAGTCAGGGTGCTTCTGGCAGCCTCCGCCACTGCCTGGGCGGGGGGGTCACCTTGGGGAAAGCCCTGGTCTCTCTCCTCAGCCCCTGCCTTGGCCATGGAAGTCAGGGGCCCCAGCTTGCCTGGGACCCCCTGGGTGGTCCTGGGCTGGTTCCAAGGACCTCACCACCTCCTGACAGCCACATCTCACTGCTCAAGGTCAAGGGGACAAACCGAAACCTTGGTCTGGCATCACAGAGACGGAGTGAACAAGGCGGAGGGTGACAGCATGTCGGGGTGGCTTTCGAGCTTACACTTGCCTCTGATCAGTGGCGGGAGTTCACTCCGTCTGTCTGTACTCTCGTCTGTCTGCATCAGGATTTGCCTTCTCTCGGAAACCTCCGGAGGGTCTGAACGTCAGGTTAGCTCTCATTGCAAAGCTGGAAGATCATCTTCTATGTGACTTTCTAACTTCCTGTTACTCGTCTGCCTCATTTACGCTTTTCCTCATTGTTTAAGAGTCAAGCATCGCAGAAAGAACATATACAATGAAGCGTCCGTTATCCCATCTCCCTGTCCACGCTTTGGTGTCCTTATCACATGTGCGTGTGTGTGTGAGCGTGTGTGAGTGTATACATACACACGCATATATATCTTTATATATACATACCCTTTCATATGTAGATCTCCTTTAAAAAATCAGATGAGACAGAATTAAATGCATTGTTCTGCGGGGCTTTTTGACAGTAGACCCCACATACAGAATTCCAGTTAAAACTGTGCTGTGGGACCAAAACCCCACCGATGAGGAGGGTGATTAGGCCTCTGGTGGAAGGGAGCCAGCGGTGATTTTGGGGGGAGATTCATTAACACTTTCCTGCCCCTGGTGCTCCGGTCCTTTTCATGGCTAAGAAAAGGTCCTTCGTCATAAGGTCCTGAGATGAAGTTTAAACATGAGCATGTCCTGACCACCTGGTCCCTGCATGGCTGGAGCCCTACTGGTTCCCCATCCTGGGAAATGAGGACTTCATTGTTCACTGGAAAGGAAGGTGTCTCTCGGCCGCTGCAGTGGTCCCCTGTCAACTCAGGATCAGGGACCACCTTCCTGGGCCAATCCCCTCATTATGCAGATGGAAAAACTGAGGCCAAGAGCAGGGGAGTGAGGACCCCTGGCCACATAGCTAGTTTGGGGCCAACCCTCCCCCCGAAAAACCCATTATCCTGACTCTCATGGCAGTGCTCTTTCCACTACCCCATAATTCCCAGGGTCTGGAATTGGGAAGACAGAGGACAGGTTCTGGAGCATTCCCTTAAAAAGTCCTCTGGCCTCTGTCTGTTGGAGAGGCTGGGAGTGAGGGGGTGGGTCGGACGCCGAGGGACCAGAGAAACAATGTAAACATTGTTTCCAGTGGCACACAGCTTTGCCTCTGGGTCACAGAGACCACCCTGGCGATGTCAGAAAGACACACTTCGGGTCCCTCCGCTGTGTTTAAATGAACCACACCAAGAAGCATCCTCCCCCATGTCTTGCTGGCTCTCCTGACAGCATCCAGACAGGTGGTGATGAAGGAGTAGGGCGTTCCCCAGGAATTGATGACCATGCCTGGGGGTGACAGCAGGCTGCGGGCTGCCTGCAGGTCAAATGCTCAAAAATCAAATTGAGACCTGTTCTCGGAGGAAGAGCTTCCTCCCGCTGGGTGCTGTGAGGCCTGGGAGCCGGCCGCAAGGGCTGGAGGGCAACCGCTCTCCAGGACAGCTTCGAGGGGCGGCCCCTCTTGGGGGGGGTCTGAGCCCACAAGCAGGAGGAGCCACATGAGGGCCTTGTTTTGACCCCAAAGACTCACTATTCACATCTCACCGATGGGGAAACTGAGGCCCACAAGCCATCTGTGCCGCACCCCCACATTAACCAGCCAGTCAGGCGGTGGCGGAGCACCACCTGGGGGCCTGAGGGACCTGCCCCCCAAGCCAGAGGCTTCCTCGGCTGTGTGACCTTAAGCAAGTAACATGACATCTCTCAGCTCCACCGATACCATGGGACTTGGCTAACGGAGTTAAACCACAGAGCTGTTGGGAAGCATCAATGGATAACACACCGTCTGGTTTGCACAGAGCCCAGCATAACACAGCCGTTTAATAAATATCAAATAATCATTATAATTGCTGTTAAAGCACATGCGAGCCTTCAGTTCGGGTCCTCTGCCTGCGCTGTGACGGCGGCCTCAGCGCTGCTGGCAGCACTGACCCTCTGCAAGCTCCGGGCGCCAGGCACAGGGAAGGGTTAAGGCCGAGGTGGGGGGGTGGCGGAGGGTGGGGTGCCGAGGTGCCACATCTTGCTCCCATTCTCGACACCCTCTGTGACCTTGGACCAGTCCCTCTCTTTCTCACTCTGTTCTCAGGTTCTTTGTTCTTGGTGCATCCGAAGGAAGGTGCTGTCTGCTGCTGGGTGCTGCACTGGGAGCCTGCCTTGGAGCAGGCCGGGAGCCCCTGAACGCCACATGTCCCCCTGGAAGACCACAGAGAAGCTCTTCCCACCACCCTGCGAGGCAGGAAACCTCGAGGGCGGGGGCAGTGAAGAGCCCAGGGCGACCCAGGGCTGCCAACGCGGTGGCCTCTGTTCAGGCCCTGCGGGGGTCCTTCCCCCGCCCTCCTCCCGGGCTGGCCAGAGCCCGAGGCCCTCCTGCCCCCCTGCTCCGCACTCCCTCCCGAGATGGCTTGGCTTCTCAAAAGCAGAGCCCATCAGGGTGGAGGCGGCATGTGTCAGCTGGTATTCAGGCTCCGGTTGTGCGCTCCAATCGCTCCCCCTCCCCAGCTCCCCAAATCCACCCACCCACCCCTTTACCCACTGCTCGGGGCCTTCTGGGCGGCCGCCCTTCGCGGAGGGAGTCAGAGCAGCAGCCTTGAGCCCTTGGCTGTTGGGGTGGGCGGGCTGACTCACTTGGTCCCCTCCCCGGTGCCGCTGATGGGGCAGCCCCCCACGCCCGTGGGCGCTGGCACCCCGTCCGTCAGACCCCGGGGTCTGGGTTTCGGGAAAGGGAGCTGCAGCCCTGCGGCGCCTGACCCGAGCTGGCTGAGGATGCGCCCTGCGCGCGGAGACCCGCGGGCCCCCAGGCCGGGAGGAGATGTTTAGGCAGCGACCCCCCAGGGCAGGCTCGCTCCCGCGGCCGCCTGCGGGGGCCACCCTGGCCGCGGGCCCGCCGGGACGCCCCTGCTCGCGGCGCCCCTCCCGGGGCCGTGGCGCGTCCCCCGAGTCTCGCAGTATTTCCTTCCTGCACCTTTAAGAAGACCGTTGCTCCGTGGTGGGATGGTGTGTTAAAGCCACACAGAGGAAGTTACGCAGCCCGGATCAGACCGAGAGATAAAAGCCCCGATGGTGATCGTGAGTGATGGCAGGAGGATTTAGCCTCGGCATTAACTTGGAGCGGAGCGCAGAGGGGCCGTGAAGCGCCCCGCCATCTGGCCCGCTCCGCGCGGGGGGATGCCCCAGCGCCCCGACGAACGGCGGCGAAGCCCACCCGGGCCGGGGGCAGCCCGGAGCCCAAGCGCGGGTCCTCCCCACGCCGCCCAGGGGGCCCGAAAAGTTTGCACTTGTTAGCGGCGACCTCCCGCTCGGCCGGGGCGGGCGATGCTGGCGGCGCGGGCGGCCCCCGCCCCCGGCCCGCGTCCCCGGGACGGCTGCGGGCGGCCCCCCCGGCGGCCGGAGGGCGCCCCGGCCCCACGCTGACGGCCCCGGCGGCGGCGGGAGCGGCGCGGGGAAGGCGCGGCGGCTCGCAGCCCTCAGCCTGCACCCCCACCCAGCGCCAGCCGGAGCAGGGAGGCGGTCCTCGGCCGCCCGGGTCTCCGCTCCGGGAAGCTGCTCCGAGCCGGGGTAAGGCGGGCGGGGAGAGCCCGGCGGGCGAGCGGGGGGAGAGATGCTGCGGCTTGGCCAGCCAGGTTTCATTTTTAAAGGGCTTCGGTGACCGTGCAGGCAATCCCGGGCCCAGGAGCCACTTACAGCAGAGGCTCGGATGCAAAAGTTGTTTGGTGGCGGCTGTCGCTAGCGGAGGACCGGAGCCGGAGAGGGGTGTGTGAGTGCGCATTTGTAGCAGCATCTTAAAGGAGTAGCTTGTCTTCCCGGCTGGCTTTCCCCGACCAGGGGCTTTTTCCATCGTGCGTCTGTGTGTATGTGTGTGTGCGCGCGCGCGCGCGAGCTGGGGATGGATGTTGCAAGAATGCCTGGATGTGTTTGAGAAAAGGAAATTAACCCTTCTCTCGCGCCACTCCCCCCACCCCAGTGGAACTGCCACTGCGTGGAGCCCCCTGCCCCACCCCCTCCCCATCTATCCGAAAACTGGGAGTGAGTTGCACGGAGAAACTCTGGGCCAGCCAGGACTGGAAACTTCCTTCCGCGCTGGGAGGGGTGGACTTGTGGGGGAGGGGCTGCGCAGGGACCCGCTTGGGGACGGTGTGGAGTCGCACCTCGAGCTGGGTGGCGCGCAGATGGGGGTCGCGGAAGCGGCTGTAAGGCGGGAAGAGGACAGTGGGCTCGCAGGGTCGCTGCCTCCGGAGTAAGTTGGCCGCCGGGGTCTGGGGGGCGGGAGGGGCGCGGCGGCACGGTCGCCACTGGCAGCCGAGCTGGGGGGGAAGGACGCGACTCCAGTGTGGCGCTTCGCTGGGTGTCTTCTAATGACGGGAGGCTGCACCCAATGAGGGGGCACCCTCGGTGCCGGCCCGGCCTTTATTAAGGGCGTGATTTTTAATTGCTCCGGTGGCCGGTACTCAACTTCGGAAGGCACACAGCAGCCAGGGCATCGCCCGCCACGTTCGCGTGCCGCGCACGCCGTTTGCAGCCGACCTGGAGCGCGGACTCACCGGACCCCTCGGCGCGCGCGGCTGGAAGCGGACCCGCCCCGGCCCGGCCCCTGCAGCCCAGCCGAGGCCTCTTCCTCACGCCCCGTCTCCTGCACTCAACTTTTCGGGGCTCCGCGGTCGCCGAGAGGGCGTGGGAGCCGGAGAAGGGTCCTGTTCCGCGGCTGGGGCCCCGAGGCCTCGGGCGCCGGGGTGCTCGCAAAGCCGACGGTGAGAGGAGCACCTACTGAACCCGGCCCGGCGCTAGGAGGGAGAGGAGGGCCGGAAGGTGACCCCCGCGGGCTCCCCTTTTTTCCCCCTACCGGCGCCACCCCTTGAAGGCAGTTTCACCCTCCTTGGCTGCCCTCGCTGGGAAGGGCCGAGTCCCGGGAGAAGGCCCGGCGCCCCCCTGCAGCGACCCCCAGGGGCTCCGCACCCACGGCGGCAAGTTTCCCACGAGGGCGCAGCCTGCGAGTCCGGGAGGAGCCGGCTCCGAGAGGCGCTAATGCAATAAGACAGAGAAATCGGAGTTCAGAAATCCTGGTAAAATCTAATTTTCGGGCTTTAATACCCTGGCTATCAGCCCCCCTCGGCTCCTGAGGACTCTTAAAAGAAAATAAAGCGCATCGATTCCATTTGTTTCGGGGAGCTGCAGTTTCTTAATAATATCAGGTGGAGATTTATTTTCCAAGGAGAAAACGATCCACCGGGACACAACCTCTTACTCTGAGATTTCCCGGCTGGCTTCTCTCTCCCGCTTTGCGCCTCCTTATTCCGGGGACTGTGGCGTCTCTCCGCCCCCTCCCTTTTTTTTTTTTCTCCTTTGGCAAAAACCGACTGTAATGTTTGCGCGCTGAGTTCACAATTCCCCTACGAAGGCAGCGACGCCCAGCTGATTGACTAGCTGCGAACACATTTATTACCCCCGCCCCCGGCAGATTTTGCTGTTGTCCGCCCCCCGCCCCTGTTTTCCAGGGAACGCGGGGCGTTTAAGCCCACAGAGTCGCAAGGCAATTAGTAGGTTGGCGAGCGGCCCCGCGCGCCACGCGCCCAGGCCTCCGGGCCTCCCGGCCTCGGGGCCTCGCTGCCTCCGCGCGGCGCCGGCCGGCCCCGGGCGGCCAGCGGCCGCTGGTCCTGCGGCGGAAGGACCGAAGCCCGCCGCCCGGCGCCCCGGCGCCCCGGGTGCCCCCCGCCGTCAGGAGCGCCCTACCTGTTAGCGAACAGTTGGGACGCGGCGGCTGGCAGATTTAATTAGGGACCTGCTGTTTTCTGGCGGCACAAAGCTCGCTTGGGTAGAGAGAGGCATCTAAACCTTTGCTGGCCGTGCTATTTTATTTTTACTACATTTTCTCGGGTTGTAAAAATAATCGCCAGGCGGGTTCTTTCTGAGAGTTTTCTGGCCAGAAGCGTATTCCAGGCCGGGCAGACTCTATAACAGGTTTCTCTTTAAACAGCCAGAGGTGAGACATGAGAGTGTGGTCCCTTTGCCCCTCATCCATCTCCATCAGGAACGGCTTCAGCCGGAGAGGGTGGGCAGGGGCCGCCCTAATTCAGATTTACGAACTGGGCCTGGAGCTCTGGGCACTGGCTTCTCCTGGGGAGGTGCTCAGCCACCAGCCCCCTTGGGACAATGTCCACCCCTCCCGTTTGTCATTTGGGGCAGGAGTGTGTCCGGGTGGAGAATGGGGTTTCACAGAAATGTAGCTACCTCTTCAGGGGCCCTCTGTGGGCCGTGGCTGGGGGGGGATTCAGGTTGAAGTTGGTGCCCCTCCCCAGCGGTGGGGGAATTCAGAGCAATCATCATAGGGTGACAGCCAGAATAATTAATAACGCAGGCGCTTCTGTTGTGACTCACTGCAGTAACCTTTGCCCTGTTGGCTAGTATTTTTGGTCAGGATCCCGCACCGGCTGGACTCAAATTCTCCTGGCGATGTATCAAGTGTCTGAGAACACACCACATTACTGGAGTCATGTGTTTTTCCTTCTTTCTTTCTTTCTTTCTTTCTTTCTTTCCTTTTTTTTTGGCAATATAACATTTGCATTAGTTACAACTGTTTGGGCTTTTAAGTAATTTCCAGGAGCTTAAAATGGTAAAGCAATAACCACAGTAGTTGACGTACTTCTAACCGTGCCCCTTCTAAGGCTGCTTGCAGAATTTGGGCCTTGATCACAAAATCTGAATGACAGATCATTGTCACTTGTGTGGAAGCCTTCCACATCCCTGGTTTCTTGGAGTTAAAAATTAAACGCGCCACTTCCGAGTTTGGAGAGCTGTCGATCGGCGCCTGCTCCCTAACCGTCGGCTACTCCTGGACCACTCTGTCTCCTGTACCTGTGTGCGCGGTCCCACGGGCACCCGCCCTTACAGCCTCACCTCTGCTTTGATGTTTTGACTTGCTGATCATGATATTTTAAAGCAACCCTTCGATCTTGGCTACCGGGGATGTTTTAGGGAGTCGCCGACCCCAAGCAGGGGCCCGTTGTTGGCCGAACGCCCCCATGAATCGAGAAGATGCGTCACCTTTTAACAAATGTGCCCAGTTTCCAAATGTGCAACTCCAATATTAATAAAAATAACCCAGTTTCCTCGGGAGACCTTGCTAATGCAGCCTCATTTTTTGCACATTTTGCCAGAGAGCTTTTGTTCTTATACATCTTTATCCACCCCCCTTCTCTTTTTAATTTGTTGCAGGTGTTGTTGCTTAATGAGTTCTCCTCCCCTCTTACGATGAAAGACAAGCCAGACACTGGGTACCTGCATGGACAGAGCTGAAGTCCCAGGAACTTCATAATAAGTTGCCAATGGCTACCAGCCAAGGTCAGCCGGCCCCCATTCGTGCCTGTCCCCACAAAAACAGAGCCAAATAAGTTTCTCCCCAGTTCACACCTCAGTAGCTTTTTTATGTCGCAGCCCGGCCTCACAGTCCCTGTCACTTAAAGCCCATATGAAAAGAAATCTCTTTTATTGGTCTGAGATGCCAAGTGCAGTCCCGTAGAGGGAACATGTTTCCAGCGAACACGTCCACCTCCTGATTTTATTTTATCTTTACAACACAGGCCAGAGGGTTGTGTTGCAGTAGTGTAGAGTACATCACCCATGAAGGGCCCTTTAAAGACCTGGATTGACTGGAAGGACAAAAATTAAAGGCAATCTGATCCGGCCCCATGCCAGATCCCCGCAGGTTTCCTCCCCTATCCCATTTCCATCCACTGTCACAATTTGAGAGTCTGCCTGACTTGATCAGATGCACCTCTGGGGGAGGTGTAATGCCAAGGTTAGGAGGACACGGAGTCGTGGGCAACTTTCTGACCTGCCCATCAGCAGCCTGAGAAGCGCTGGCTCTGAGTTTTCCGTCTCGGCCTCTTGGAAAAAACAAGTTCCTCGCTGTTCCTCCTCGGCGGCCGCGCTCAAGTCCCTGGGACACCTGGCCTCTATCGCCCGGCAGATGTGGCGTTTCCATGCTGGGGCCGCGAGTCCCGCCTGACCCAGCCGCTGCTTCTCCAGGGCCTCTCCGCGGACCGCACAGCCATGCTGGGCCTGCTGGCTCTCCTCCTGCCCTGCCTCCCGCTGGCCTCGGGGGACTACGACATCTGCAAATCCTGGGTGACCTCAGAGGAGGGCCCCACCTGGGAGTTCTACGCCTGCCAGCCCAAGGTGATGCGCCTGAAGGACTATGTCAAGGTGAAGGTGGAGCCCTCGGGCATCACGTGCGGAGACCCCCCTGAGAGATTCTGCTCCCACGTAAGTCAGCCTGCTGGTCTTCTGCTTGCTCAGGCCAATGGGTGGGGGGGGGGGTCTGGGACAGACCCCTGGGATGGGTGAGCGGCGTGGGCGGAGCATGTGCCAGGCTGACTGTCCTGCAGTTTGGATTGGGACCGAGTCTCCGGCCCCACCTTGGAAATGTGGCAAAGCCAAGGCCACCCTGAGGACTCTGGGGTCAAGGGACATTGTTCTCCGGGGTGGGGAAATTCTCAGCCAGCGGGCCACTACTTCCTTTTGGGAAGAACGCAGTTGTCGAAGTTACGGCCTTGCAGATAAGCCCCGCCTCCCCGGTAGGAAGTCAGTCAGCCTTCTGGGCGAGCAAACCAGGTACTTTTTGCAGTGCTACACTCTGACCCCCCTCTGTTCATCCCTTCTGCCTGACAACCTCCTGTGCCAGCCCGTGCCATCCAGCAGCCAGTTTTGCCAGGCCAGGGTCTGCCGGGCACTGAGCCGGCACTTGGCTGGGGGGTGCGACAGAAGCGCAGAGGGTACTCACGAGGCAGGGAGGAGGGGGTCAGAGCAGGACGGGCAGTGTGGCAGGGACCCTTTCTGATTCCACGCCTGTGTGCCACAGGGTACTTGGTACTCGAGCCGTAGTGACACCACCAACAGCGGGGGTCATTTCTGCCCGCTCCTGGGGTCTGCGGGCTGAGCCTGACATGCGCCATTCCGCTCAGCCAGGGTGATTCCGTAGGAGTGGTAGGGGATGGCTCTGGACCGGCGGCATCTCTGGGCCTCTGCGCCATCACCTGTAAAATGGGCCCACTGACGGCGCGCGCTGCTAGGCCGTTGCGAGGAGCCTGAGCTAATCTATACACGGAAATGCTCAGAATAGGGTCTGGCACCGAGCAAGTGCCCCTAGGTGGTACCTGTTGCCATTCCCATCATACAGATGGGGAAACTGAGGCCCAAAGTCACAGCCCAGAAAGTGGTGGAACTGTGATTCAGATGTGTGGCCCCAAAGTCACTAGGCCGACTCGACTGCCTGTCGAGAGGAGCTTCCCCGCGGGGTCCTTGCTCTGGAGGTCCGGCGCCTGGCAGGAGGCCGGGCAGCGCAGCCCGGCTGCAGGAGCTTATGGGAGGGGCTCAGTGTCATCCTTGGGGTTTCTGCTGCTCCTGTGTCCTTGAGGGAGCCTCCCGGTGTCTGGGCTTGTGGCTGGACTGAGCTGGTGTCCCTACCAGGCTCCCGAGGAGGCTTCAGTCCAGGGGATACGTCGGGCCCGGCCCAGGCCAGTCAGGGTAGTGGCTGGTCTGGGGAGAGGGGGAGGGAGGGAAGGCTCGGGGCTGGGGGCTGGATAGCCCGTGGGGATCATTGCACTGGGGACCCCAGAGCTTCACTGGCTCAGGCGCAGGCAAGGAGGCTGGCCCCTGAAGGTCAGGGGCTGGGTCAGGGGGAGCCCAGCTCTGAGTCTGCATCTCCGGCTGGCTGCCCACCCAGCTCACGTGAGGGCTTCGGCGCACACTCCCCGGGCAGAGCCAACCTCTGCCTCTCGTGTTAGAGTCTCGACTCTACTTCTTCTGTTAAATATTAATCGCTGCCTTAATGTGCTGGAGGAGGGGGTGGGGGCGGGGCAGCTAAATCATAATTCCCCAGACCAGCTTCTGGTCAAGGACTGGAGCATGGAGATGGCCATCGAGTGCAAGTCCGAGGGCCTCCCCTGGCCAAAGCCGGCTTGGATGCCCTTGGCCCTGGCCCTCTGCCCTCACCCAGAGGACCCAGTGCAGCTGCCAGGGTGGGTGGTCATGCCCACCGTCCAGCCAGCCTGAGCGCAGGCCGGGGTCCTCGAGCCCTGGCCCTGGGAAGAGGCTTTTGATCCCCGTGTCTTCTCTCCCCCTGGGAAGACAGGTGAGGAGGGAGGTGGGGAAGAAGAAAAGATCTCCAACACCCCCTCCTCATAGGTGGGTCCTCAATGTCTTGACACCTGTCCGAGGGACTCGAATGTCCCTTTCCGGGCTGCCGTCCGGCTCTGTCTGTGATAGCCACGTGCAGCCACGAGGGCGGGGCGCTGCCTCGTCCGGTGAAGGGCAGCCTTTCTTGGGACGGGGGCTGGCTTCTGGCTTCTGCAGGGACGGGGGTCCCGTGCAGGTGGATTCAAGCCCCCACAGCACGCTGTTTGTTATGGTTTCTCCGGAGCAGGTCCTGTGCCTGCCTCATTTAATGGTCTCTAGGATGGTCTGAGGCGGGGACTGTTCTAATCCCAGTTTAGGGATTAGAAGGCGCTGCCTAAATCCTGCCAAGGTCACCCGGTTTAGAAGGCAGGCGGGGAGCTTACCCGCCAGGTGGCTTGGCTCCCCCCATCTCCCGGCTTCGGTATCTTCCTCCCTTACCACGCGGGGGAAGGATGCAGCCCGGTCCTGTGTGCCCTGGGTACGGTGCCGGCACATAGTAGGTGCTCAATGTGTGGCAGCGGTTATTTGCTTCTTTCTGTAGTCATTGCACCCTTGGTGGTGTCCCTGCCTTTTCTTCTGTGCCTCTCTTCTGCCTGGGGGATGCCACGCCCTGTATTTCCAGCCTCAGGGCAGCAGGCGGAGGGCTCCGGCAGCTCGACTCCTCTGGCCACAGCCGGTGTCGTTAACTGGCCACCAGGGGGCGCCCTAATGGCGGCCGGGCGGCCCACTGCCCCTTAACCTAGCCACGGCCGGCGGGTCCCTATTCCCAGGCAGCCCTCCTGCAGCAGGCACTGGGCTGTACCAGCATCCAACCAACTGGGGCGTGAGCTGCAGGGCACCCCAAGGGTGCAAGAGGGGCCAAGGGGCGGCTGCCCTTTCCAGGGTTCAGGTTGCAACCCCTGTCTCCCCCCAAGCTTATGTCCTTCAGCAAAGCCACCTGAGAACTGAATTGTAAATTCCAGCCTGGTGAGGAAGGGACGGGGGAAGGAAGACTAAGATAAATGAATAAATAAAAGCCGATTGGCTCTAAATGCACAATGAGAATTAATAGGGATGAGCTGTCAACCCAGGATTCCTGCGCAAGGGCAGAGCTCAACCAGGGCTGCAGGAGAAGAGAGGTGCCCGCCGCCTCCTGATTCGCGGGGCCTGGCCCACGAGGGCGCCCTGGCGGGGCTGCCGGGCTGAGGGCAGGAGGGAAAGGCCGTGCCCAGAGCGAGTTCTCAACCGTTGAGGGCAACGGCCACCCCGATCCCTCTAGGACGAAGTGGCGGGGATGCTGCTAGTGGATGTGAGAAACCCCCCACGGTGCTCCGAAAGAGAGGGGACAGCTGCCCTGAAAGGACGGGGGCTCTTTCCTTGTGCCTCTGAGACAAAAGCGAATAGCCCTTGAGCTTCAGGAGGGAGCCGGTGAGGAGGGAGACAGTGAGAGAGAGGGAGGGGACAGTGTCACCAACCGCAGATCGGGAGGGCGATGTTCAAAGGACCTCGCGACAGTGACCCACCTGCGGCCCAAAGTGTAGTCCTTGGACCAAGAGCACAACCTCCCCTCGTCAGACACGCAGAGCACCAGGTCCCGCCCCAGACCTATCCCCACTCTGTGTCCTGGCCCCGGACCCACAGAGGAGAGCATGGGGCTCATCCCCCGCCCCGTCACACCTCTCCGGCCGCAGATGGGAGGCCTAACCTCACGCCGGGCACAGTAGGCAAGGAAATGTGAGATCCCTCCTACAGAGCCAAGTCAGCCGCGAGAGGGACACAGCAGCTGCCAGGAGCAAAGGCGGCGGCCCGGCCCCCACCCCAGACAGCCCTCCTGACGCGTCCCCCTCCTTGCCTGTGTCCGGGCTGTCGCCTTCACTTGCGGCGCCTTCCTTTGCTTTCCTCATTTTGGAGGTCTTCCCGTTCACCTGGATAACCCCGGCTCGATTTTGGAGTTTCACGTGGGACTCCGCCTCCTCCAGGAGGCTTTCCCTGACTGCCTAGTCCAGGTGGGTTAGAACACCCCCACCTGGGCACAGCCCTGTCATCCTCCCCACTGATGGGGCCTGACGATAAGAGCTCAGGCCCTAGGGCCGCAGAGGTAGAGGGGGCATCCCGTGCTGTGTGACCTCTGGCATGATCTTAACCTCTCTGAGCCTTATTTCCTTAAACTGGGGCTATGAATAGACTACACCTGCGGGCGGGCCTGAGCACGGTGCCTGGCGCGCAGGAGACGCTCAGTTCTCGCCGGCTGCTGTGCTCCTGACAGCTGCTCCTCTTCGGATCGTGAGCTCCTTGAAGGCAGGGTTGTCCTGTTCTTTGCGCCCCGCCCTCTTGGCTCGGCCAGTGCTCGGAAAGCGTTTGCAGAATGAATGGACGTGGGCTGGGGGGTAGAAGGGCGATGTGGTCCAGAAAGGCCTGCGGACGAGGAGCCATCAGGGCTGGTCCTGCAGGGAGAGCCAGGGCTCCGATCGGGACAGAACGGGGCGGCTCTAGAGCCTCTGCTTCTCTCCACACGAGTCCCTGTTCAGTGGGAGTCGTGATCACATGATACCAGGAGGTCTGCACAGCTCCGTCCTTAAGGAGGAAGTGACTTTGGAACTGAGCTTCACCCGACCCTTAGTTAAATCTGCTCAATGTCTTGAAATGCCTGAGGCAGGGCCCAGCTGAGGACAAGAATAGTTCCATGCGTGACATCTTGTTGCACAGTGAGGTCTCCTTCCTAGGGAGCAGACAGGTGACAGGACAGGCAGCAGTGCCTGCAAGGACCGGGACACAGGAGCAAGCCCTGGCCCCCGACTTTCCTTAAGAGAGTGGGCTGGGTGGGATCCGGAGCCCCGTGGAAGGAAAGGGGCAGTGCGACTGGGGTGTCAGGTGGGCAGAAGGGAAAGGGCCCAGAGGAGACAGCTTTCCAAAGAGAGTCAGAGACTGAGAGGGTCTAGAACTTTCCAGTAAACACAGCTCCACCTTCCCCGGGCCCGCCTTCCTCTCCTGTGTCTACGTTCCCCAGCCCCGATTGTTAGTGCATTTTTGTTTTCCTCCGTGCGTGGCGAGGCAGGGGTGGATGACGGGCGGGCGGGCGGGCGGGCAGGTGAGCAGGCTGCACCTGCGGGGGGCGAAAACTTGGGATTTGGGGCGAGGCAGAAGGGGCTCATGCCCCCCCCGCCCGCCGAGTCGTGGCTCTGAGCCTTGGTTTCCTTATCTGAAAATGGGGGTGACGCCAGACGCGCCTCAAAGGAAGCTCGTGCGAATGAGAGGCGGCAGGCGGGTAAAGGGCCTCAGCTGGGTGCCTGGCACCAAATGAATGTTCCGGAAAGGGGATTGGGTTTTTTTTTTCTGTCCTAGAATGTAGCCTGAGAGACAAAAGGAGGAGTAAAAGCAGAAAACACAGACTGAGGCGGATCCCGTTGGCCAAGTGTGTTACGTGGGGGATAGTCGCGCGGGTCGCGGCGGTTCTGGGGACTGGGCACTGGGGGCGGCTGGGGCAGCCCATGGCCTTGAAGGACCGGAAGGGTTTGGAGGAGTGGTGGTGAGGGCAGAGGAAATGGCATGAGCACAGAGGCGGAGGAAGGGTGTCCAGGTGACACGCGGGGAGATCGTGTGGATGATGGGGACAAGCCACTCCAGCCACTCTGTTCCTCGGAACACCCCCAACACCTGTGGGGGCAGGGTGCTCCTGTGCCATTTGATGGATGAGTAGACTGAGGCTTCCCAAGGCCGCCTAAAAGGGTCAACCTTCCTCTGTCCGGCTTGAAGCCAGTCTCTAGGGTCTGAGGGATTAGGCCAAGGGTGCGGCTGGAGTGAGGGGAGTGGGGAACAGTGGGCAGGCAGAGGCCTGGGGGAGCCCACTGGGCATGGAGGGCCCCGAGGCTGGACAGAGATGGGCAGCCTCAAAGGATCAGCTCCGATACCCAGCCGTCACTGCCCCAGGAACAGCCCGGGCCGCAAAGCTCTGTCCCCGTCACACAGCCCACGACCCAGGCCACCCTGCCTCGGATGCAACCGGGGCCCAGGCGGCCCGCGTGGGTGCCAGGCCTCTTCCCGGAGGGGCCCGGAAAGTGGGAAACAGCAGATGAGGCAGGAACTGGTTCCGTTCGGCTTTGGTTTGCGGGTTCTGATTTGTTTTCCCTCAGCAGCAGGTTTGCTGAAATATATGAAAATGTGTTTCTAATTCCCCGAGCACACGCCAACTGCTGGCGGGGGGTGCGGGGTGGGGGGCCGAGCAGGCGGCGTGTTAGAGCAGAGGGAGCGCTGGCTGGGAGCCGTGCAGTTCTCGCCCCGGCAGATTCCCCTGCTGCAGGGGCACCAGGCCAAGACCCCTAGCCTTGGGGTCCCCAACCGTGGGACGCTGGGGTTTGGCTAGATGAACCAGTCCCTGGGTGACTGCTTGCCAGATCCATCCTGGGCTTTGGGGGAGCGTAGGCTGGGGCCTGGCCCTGCCCACGCCCACAGCCTGACAGGACAGGGGGCCCCAGGACACAAAGCGGCATTCTGGCGCGCCAACCCTGAGCCCAGCACAGTGTTAGGGCCTCTTTTCCCCCCAAGTTCAAGTTCCTTTACCGTAGCGGTCTCATAAATGAAAATCAAAACAGAGAAAGACAAAGCCAAGAGCTAAAAATATAATGCGACATCACAAATAATCTAAATTATTTTTTAAACCGTAATTGCTGTCATTTACATGTAGCATTGTGTTCGTTTTAAGCGTTCGACGTAATGATTTGACGCTTGTCTGAACTGCTGAAGGCTCACCACAATTGGTGCCGTTAGCATCTATCACCGCCCATAGTTGAAAAAGTATTTTTTGTGATGAAGGCGTTTTAAAATGTTTTCTTTCATTTTTTAAATTGAGGTGAAACGTGCATACTGTGAAATTAACCATTGAAAAATTTTATTGCTGTAAAATCTGTATAACAGAAAATTTGCCTTTTTATCCATTTGTAAGTGGACGATGCAGTGGAACCACCTCTGTCCCCCCCGAAGGAAACCCGGTCCCCATTGCCAGTCACTCCCTAGTCCTCCCTCCTCAGTCCTGGCAACCACTCGTCTGCTTCCTGTCCAGGGATTTGCCTATTCTAGACACGTCACACAAGCGGAAGTGCACGACGTGGAACTTTCGTGTCTGGCTTCTTTCACTCGGCATATTGCTTGCACGGTTCATCCACGGGGCAGCAGCTGCCAGCACCCACTCCCTGTTAGGGCTGAGTAATATTCCGTTGTGTCACCTACCGCAGTTTGTCATCCATTCATCTGTCGATGGACTTTGAGTTGTTTCCACTTTCCGGCCGTCGTGAATTATATTGTTAGGAACATTCGTGTGCAAGTTGTTTTCATGGACATATGTTTTCATTTCTCTCGGGTAGATACCCTAGGAGTGAAGTTGCTGGGTCAGATGGTAAGTTTTTGTATTTAAGTTTTTGAGGAACTGCCAGAGCACTTCCCACAGCGGCTGCGCCCTTTACGTCCCCATCGGCGCCGCACGAGGTTCCGGTTTCTCCACGTCCTTGCCAACACTTGTTATTTTCCATTTTTGCTTTTCGCTGTGGTCAGCCTAGGGGTGTGAAGTGGGACCTCACTGTGGTTCGGATCGGCATTTCCCTGGTGGCCAATGATGTTGGCCATCGTCTGCTTGTCGGTCGTTTGTGTATCTTCAGAGAAATGTCTGTTCGGGTCCTTTGACCGCTTTTCAGTTGAGTTGCGTGTCTTTTTGTTGTTGAATTGCACATGTTCTTTATATATGCTGGATCCTCGACCCTTGTCGGGCATGATTTGAAAGCGTTTCCCCCCACGCTGCGGGTAATCTCTTATTCTCTTGATTGTGTCCTTTGATACACAGAATTTTTTAGTCAAGTTGAATTTGTCCATTTCTTCGTTTTGTTGTCCTGTCTGGGAAAACACTGCAAAATCCAAGGTGATAAATATTTACCCCTCTGTTTTCTTCTAAGACTTTTATAGTTTTAGCTCTTACATTTAGGTTTTGACCCATTTTTAGTTAATTTCTGTACATGGTGTAAGACATGCCCCCAACATCGTTCTTTTGCATGGGGCAGTTCTCCCGACACCATTTGTTGAAGAAACTGTTCTTTCTTTGAGTGTTCTCGGTGCCCTTCTTGAACGTCAGTGGACCGTGGATGGGAGGTTTATCCCAGCCTCTCAACACTATTCCCTTGAGGCACTGAGCGCCCTCCATGCAGCGTTCATCTGGCCCTCCCCGATGCCCTGCATGGCAGAGACCCTGCCTGTATCTCATTGTCCCCATTTCACAGGTGAGGAGCCTGAGACTCCAATACCGAGTGGCAGAGTCCAGGCTGAAACTCAGACCCTGACCCTTTAACCGCTGACCCGTGGCGAGGCCTGAGAACGGGGAGGGGGGCCCGAGTGGGTGCCCCCTTCTTCCTCCCCTTCTTTCTCACCTCCCTCCCTATTTTTCCTAACATTTCTTTCCGGTCGGGAGGTTCACGTCGATTGTCTTCGTGGAGGGTCACCGGGGAGAAGACGCAGTGACCTGCGGCCACTCTCTGGCCTCTGCATGTCTCCCTCCAGCTCCCGTCACTTCCTCTCCCACAGAGGGCTCCCCGTGCCCCAGATTCTGCGTCCCCACCTTTGCTCCACGGGTAGCCCTGGGGCACAGGAGGTGGTAACTAGATGCTGATGGTCAGGGTCCCTTGTCTCGAGCAGACACTGCTATTTGGAAGGGGTCTTAGAGACCCTAGCAGGCCAGAGGAACCCCCTGTGTCTACGACAGTGGAGTTGACTGCTCGAGGGAGGTGGGTGCCTGGGACTTGGCCGCCCTCCCTGGGCAGACCTGGGGCTCCCGTGAACACAACGTGAAACCGCTAATGGAGTTTAACTGCCTGCCCCCCATTTCCTACATGGGGAAACTGAGGCCCAGCAGGATGCAGTGGCTTCCTTGGGGCTGCAGACCCAGGAGTTCCAGCCCTAGCCCGTGGCTCTGCCCAAAGAATGGGCTGGAGCCCTGGGGACGGGGGGCATTCCACCCGGGGCCTGTAGCCACCCACTCCATGGGTGTGACCGCACATGGCAGCATCCGGTGACGAGGTGCGATGCCTGTCTGAGAGCCACCTGCAGCCAGCAGGGTGCCTGAGCTCTACCTTCAGGGTGGGTGTGGCCATGAGGTGAATGTGTTTGCTGCCGGGTCTGCTCAGGTGAGCTCTCACACCTGTGTATAATCCCTTGATCAGGTGCTGCTCGGAGTGGCCCAGGGAGTGCCAAGACCCCTGCCCAGCCCACCCGTGAGCCTTGGTTCCCCTTGCCGTGTCAGCGTGTCGAAAGGGGGACAAGAAAGGTGGCAGGCGGGTAGGGCCCCAGGGTCGGCAGCAGGGTCGGCAGACTGCTAATGACCCCAGCGCGGGCAGTGTCCGGGCCCGCCCTCCAGTGTCGCTGTGCAGTGCGCGCCCGGCCCCTCTGCCCCCACCCTCCCGGGGAGACCCAGGACGTCAGAGCCGGGGAATCTGCCTTGCGCGCTGCTGGTACGGGTGCATCTTCAACGCGCCCTTCTCGCAGGATTCAGCTGTGGTCTCCCAGGGCCTCCCTGTGTGCCGGGCGCCCCGCGAAGCTCCGTCTGTGTGTAGTGCTTTGTGTCCACAACACCGAGACAGGTGACAAGTACAGATGGGAAGAGGGAGGCTCAGAGAGGTGGAGGGACTTACCCAAGCTTGCATAGCCGGTGACAAAAAAAGCGAGGATCTGTCTCCAGGGCCTTGACCACTGCCGGCCCCCGCCTTGTTCTGTAACACAGACGTCTGGCTAGCTGTCCTGAGATTGGCAGGTACATGGGACCCAGGATGTCAAGGTACAACTACAGAGCGGCCACTTCATCTCTCAGGGTCTCATTGGTAGAAAGGAATTAAATTAATCTGTGTCTGTGGGTGCATCCAGACCTAAACCTGGGGGCTTCAAGAGCTGCCCCTCCTATTAAAGGGCCCTAGGCCCCATCTTCAAGGCTCCGGAATCCTTCCCCCCAGAACTTTGTCCTGGGTGCTTTGGGGATATTGGACCCCCCTCAGCCCCTCCTTCCAGCTCCCTCCTGCTCCCTCCTGCTGCCCAGTCATTTGTCCACCTAACTCCAAGCATCGACCAGGGAAATAAAAGGAAATGAAACACGACCAGGGTCTGTGGTTGGGCGAAAGGTACGAAGGAGGCCAATGAGAGAGGGAGCCTGCGGGTGCCACCGCCTCTGTCACAGCCACAGAAAGGGGGTGCTGCCTGTCTGGGGGCGGCAGGTTCCTGGGTTGTCCCTTCCCTCCGGGGAACCAAGAGATGGCCAAAGGCAGGCGCAGCCAGAGGGGAAGCCGCTGCCCGAAGGGCTTGCCGGCCCTGTTCCTGTCCCCACCCCCGATGCCATCCCAAACCCTCGCCGGCAGCTCTCGGGCTGGCTCCCAGGCCCGGGCGCCCCACGGGACCGGCTGCCAGGAGCGGGGTGACCGCAGGCAAGTCTCGCGCCCCCTTGGGGGTATGGATTTCCTGTGATGTGAAGGGGTCTTGGTGTGGTCAGCCTTCAAACCCCAGTGCCTGTGGCCTTTGGGCTTTCAACCTGGGAGGGAGACAGAGAGGCGTGGAGAAGAGTGGTGACCTCCCAGGCACCGGGAAAAGCCAGGGACAGACAGAGGGAGGAGGCCAACCCTCACCTCTGCAGCAAGACCCCAGAGTGGGCTCCACTTCTGGGGGCTCACGGCCCTTTTGAGAATCTATGTGCTCTTCCTAAAACAATAAGCACATACACACATGTACACACATGCCCAAAACACACGGACATGCATGTGTACCCCCCCACACGGACACAGGTGTGCGTGCACACACTGCACAGATGTGCACATGTGCACGCACGCACGTGTGCATGCATTTGCACACGCAGACACATGTGCACATAAATGCATACACGCGCGACACAGAGTTGCAGACGCACGCAAGGTCACCTGCGTTCAACTGGGGGCCCCTGCGACCTGACCCTCCCTCAGGGAGCCTTTGCGCTCCACGGCTGTCGTGTGTGGCTGTGCGTGTGCCTGGTGAGTGTACTGTCCTCGTCAGCCTGCCCGCCCCCCGGGCACCCTGCCAACCCAGGACAGAGGCTGGGGAGGGGTGCCAGCACCTTCCCCACCCGCTGCCCTGGGAGAGCCAGCAGGGTCCAAGAACCCACTTTCATGTGTGCCCGGCAGCGCACTTGCTCCCACCTACCCGCCCTGGGGAAGGCGAGATCTGTTGCCTGATCTGTTTTCCTGGGGAAGAAGTGGGGGGGAAATGCACCCAACAGGGGACAATAATGGACCTAAAAGTAGAGGTGGAGGGAGCAGCAGGGAGGGGCTGGCCCGGGGCGGGGGGTGTCTACCTTCAGCCTGTCCGTCTGGCTCCTGGCAGCCTGCCCCTCCCACTTGGGGTCCCCAAGGGCCTGGCTGCCTGTCAGCCTGGGTCAGGGAAAAAGGAGAGGTACGAACGGGGCTGAAGGACCAGGCGCCGCCCCCAGAGCATCATCCCACCGCGGGGCCCAAGGCAGCGGCCCCAGTCTTGGCTGCATGTTGGAGCCCCCAGGGGAGCCGTCATCTACTGGAGGCCCAGCCCCAGGCCTGTCCCTGAGGGCCTGGCACGGCTGGTCTGGGGGGCCCCCGCTGAGTCTCACGTGAGAACACTCTAAGGGGTGTCTGCTCAGTGGGAAAGGGGGATCATATTTTGTGGCGGTCTCCTTTCCTATCCTTCTCGAAGGCCCCAAGCCCCAGTGGCGGCAGGGACCCGGGGAGCAGAGAAGGCGCGTCTGGGCTGTGCAGACTCCGGTCTCTGCCAGGCCACATCCCACGCGGGGGTCCTCAGCGGGCTGCACGGTGGGGTCCCTGGGGCTCCTGGCACTCCCCGCCCAGGCTGCGTGGTCTCTAGGGGGTGCCTGGGCACGGGGATTTATTAAAGTCCCCAGGTGGTCCTGGGGTGCGGGCCGGTTTGAGAACCCTCCGCAGTCTTTTCTAGGACTGTGCTAGGTCCCTTCCAGCCTTAAGGATGTTGTTGTGTTTTCAATTCAAAGACCCACGGGGAGAGTTCGCTCTCAGGATCCCCCCTTGTATCTGAGCGGCAGGCGCTCCATCCTTGCTCCGGCCTCCTGGGGGCTCGGGGGTGCCGGCCCCCCGCTTGCCCTTAGTGCCCGGGCTCTTCCCCTCTCCTCCTGGGAGGCAGCTGGCTGGCCAGCTCAGGGCCTTCCTGCAGCTGCTAAATGTCAAGTCTGCCGCCTGGCTCCAGGCTTCTCCCCTGGCCTTGTCTCCGGTGCACGCGCCAGGCTCCCGGCCTAGCCTAAGGCATTAACCCTTCTCTCCCTATAGCTCTTTGCATGCCTGCTCTGGCCCTTCGCTTGGCCCCTCTGCGTGGGGAAGCCCCCTCACAGCCTGGCCCGTCTCCCTCCCCCTGTGCACATGCAGCCCACCCATGCTTCTGAGCTTGTCCTTCTGAAACCTCACCTCCTGCAGGAAGCCCACCCGGTTTTACCATCCATGCCACTCACAGGACCAAGGGTGAGTCACAGCAGCATGGTCAGCACCCCTGTAAGGGGTCGGAGTGCCCGGGTTACCAGAGGTGTGCCTGGCCCCTGGGGGCCGCCGCCTCCTCACCCACAAAGTGGGGATGGTGGCAATGACAGGGCTGGCCTCATGGCACAGGGGCCTTTCCTTGGATCACTGTCACGGGCTCCCAAACCCGCACTGGCCTCTGGGTCACCACAGAGGGTTTCTCTTCGTTGCTTTGCTGGGTGGTTGGTTTGCTTTCAATCTGGGGCCAAATTCTTGGCCTCGGGGCCGGGAATATTTTCATCGGCCTCCCCTTCCCAGGGCCTGTGACGGGTGCCCAGGTCTGATGGCTGCGTCTCCAGGGCGGTTTTGCGCACAGAGGGCATGCAGAAATAGTTGATGAATGAATCTGTGAATGAATGTAGGAATGAATGAATGAATGAATCTATCTGTACTAGTCCAACATGGCCACTCCCACTCCCACCAAGGGCTTCATCCACCGAGTGATGACGTTCCTGTCCAGGTGTGTCCAGGTGTGCCCAGAGGTGGGGCAGGGCAGGGACTTCTTACTCATCCTCTTTCCCACAAGGGGGGAATGGCTTAAACAGGATCATAAAATAATCTGTAAGGATTTTGTATGTGGTTTACAGACACAAAAATTCAATGCACTGTCCCCAAACCAGGGACTGACTGTGCAGCAAGAGGCGGCTCGGCAGAGCGCGGGCAGCGGCGGCCGCCCCACCTGCGCCTCACCTGACCTCCGACGTGAGATCGGGATCGTGCCTTACCTCATGGGGTTGTTGTCAATAGAGAAAATGAAATTTCACATGAAAAATCGTCCCTGCGAAGTCTGGTGCAATAGAATTCTCAATGTGGATGCCTCGAAAAGAAAACAGGAGGTGGGAAGAGGTGTGGGGGCGGGGGGAGAGGCAGGCAGAGCCAGGGGCCGGTTAGGTTTGGACTTTATCCAAAGGGGGTGACTCTGAGACCCAGCAGGTGTTTTATAAAGGACATCTGGTGGCCGGTGAGGGTGGGGAGGCAGGAGGGGGCAGTGGTGGCAGGGCCGGAGGTGGACGGTGGCCAAGGGGATCAAGCTTCCACCTCACTCCCCGATGGGTGGACCCCCCCTTTCAGAGTGTCCCCCCCACCCGAGCCCATCCTGGGCCTCTTCCAGGCCCCATTGTTCTGCTCCTCAGGAAGGCTGAGGGCACCTCTCAGGAAAGCAGGAGGGGCTCTGCGAAGGCCCCGGGGACCTGGGGACAGCGGCCAGGCTGCCCGCCCCAGAGCACTCCAGCCAGACCCTCGGAGGGGCCCCGGCCTCCCTGCCCCCAGCCCGCCCGACCGCAGCGTTCAGACCCTCCACCCGCCGTGCTTTTTCGCTCCATGATAAAATATTTATGGCAGCAGCGCAGGCCCGCTCTGGGAAGGCTGCCTGTGCCCAGCGCATGCTCTGCACGGGCTTTTAAAGAGCAGGACGTTTTTCCTACTCTCTAAGCATTTTCTGAGTCCTGAATCAATAATGCACTTTACTGGGCTGCTCTGGGTGGGGCCGCCCTTCCTCAGTGCCCTTCCCCCACCCCACCCCGCTTCTCCCTTTTCCTTTTGTCTCTCTCCCGCCCTTTCCAATCTTGCTTCTTTCTTTCATCCTTCCATCTCTCATAATTTAGTTTTATTCACTTAAAAAAAAAATTAAATGGAAGTGATGAGCTGTCTGGGTGGGGAAGCTCCAGGGGGTCGGGGGTGGGGTGGGCAGGGTGGGAGCAGAGAGAGGCTGGGGCAGCTCCTGGGGGAACGGTTGGTTGGGTTGGAGGTGCCAGGGGGAGGGGCGGCTGGGCACCCCTGGCCCTGGTGGGGAAGCTCCGAGCTGGGGAGAGGGCTTTGGGCTCCCCTGCCGCCAAGCCCTCTCCCCGGCCTCCTGCTTCCCTTTTTATAATCAGCAAACGTTTATAGCACAACCAGAGAAAAGAGGACCAACGCGTAGAAGGAAGGGGGCCCAGAGCAAAGAAAAATGTGGAATGTGAACCCAAATGTATTACCCCACTTCCTAGGGAGTGAGCACTTCGGTCTGGCCAATCTGTTTTGTGGTGATGAGTTTCCTGACACCAGCGGTATGCAAATGAAGAGGGAGCAGGTCCCACTCCGAGACAGATGCCCCCGTGTGTCTGGTCTGCTCAGTGGTACCAGGTGCAGAGCTGGAGTGTGGACGTCACCTGTTGCGGGGAGGGGCATGGGGATCAGCCAGGCTAGAATTTCCCACCCCAAACATTCCTAAAAGTCTGTCTGTTATGCCCGGGGCAAAACAGAATATGTCCTGTTTGGTTATTTACTTATTTATTTTAAGGAATAAAATGTAGTTTCCTGTAGAGAGTAATCCTTGTCTGGCCAGAGCCTTGGCAAGGCTCCAGCCCACCCCGCCAACCCCCTCCCCCCGCACTTGCCCCTGCCCTCTGACCTGGGCTTCCCAGCGGACCCCCCCCCGCCCACAGCTCGGCGCGCCCCAGCCCAGCCTGTGTGGGGGCTCTGTGCGGGCGAGCCGAGAGCTGGTGCGAGCAGAGGGGTCCCTCGCCAGCTGCTAGAACAGCATCTCAGCCAGCTGCCACCAGCTCCCCTCAGCAACTGCACAGTCCTCCTGGGTGATGCCAGGCCGGTCACCCGCTGTTCTCGAGTCCAGCCCCAGGAGGTTCTAGAAGGAGGTCTCCTTTTCCTCCCAAACAACGTGGGGAACCGGGGCAGAGCCGAGAGCCACTCTGGGCAATGAGATCCAATTGCTTCCGTTAGGGCCAGCCTGGCAGGTTTGCGGGGCCACCCAAGGCGGACCCCTGCCCTGCAGGTGTCCGTGGTGGCTGGTCGGGGCCATTGGCAAGGCTTCATAGGGCGGGCAAGTCCTGGGGAGATGCCGCCTGAGTAACGGCTGGGCTGGGAAGACAGGACTCCAATGAGAAGCAAAGCCCAAGAGAATCAGAGACGCTCCCCAGCCCCCGCCCTGAGATGCCACATGGGTCGGTTTCCGCGAGCAGGGGGCCGTGACCTTGCCGCTGTGGCTGTGGCTCAGAAGGGACGGGAAGAGAGGCCTGTGGGCGGGGAGGGAGTTAGAGGCAGTGAGCAAGAATCAATGAAAGCAGAGAGAGGGAGCAGAGGGTGGGGGAGAAGCGGGGGAGGAGAGTTAGAGGCAGAGCTGGTCAAGGCGTCTAGAATTAGAATCCGCTCCCAGCAGAATCTCCGTTTCCGCTTTGTTAATAATTTATCCCACTGCAACTTTTCTTACCAATAAATAGGAAATCGTTTGCCAGGGAGAATTCCCCTGGCACCGCTGTCTCCCTGGGATAGGGGAGGTGGGGCTGTCTCTGAGCCCTCCCACCCCAGGGGGCCTGGGGACTGAGGCTCTGGGACTTGGGGAGGCCAGTGTCAGAGCTGTCATTTCATGAATGGGGCAGCTGAGACACCAACCCAGGGCCACACCTGGATTAGGGGCTGTCTCCCAAATGCTAGCCCCAGGCCCCCACGGGTCAGGGTACTTGTTTTACGTTTGCAGGCCTGCCCAGGCCAGGAGAGTGTCCCCAAAGCTGTGGACACATCGTGCAGGGGGAGCGTGGGCTGAGCTCTGTCTTCCTGCCTCCCACCTTTGCTCCAGCTGGTATCCCCTAGCCCTTCCCCTCAGTGTCCCCACATCCGTATCCAGGTGATGGCCATGCTCCCTGTCCCTCGTCCCTCCCTTTGGCACTGGTCCCCAGGGCTCTCCCTGGCAGCCGCCCCTCCCGCTTCCCACCGCCAGATGCCTCCAGCCCCAGCTGAGGTGGACAGGGCTGAAGATGAGCGACAGACAGACGGGCTCAGAAAAATCGGTTGGCTGCTGAACCGTGCCCTGGGCCTGCCCCCATGCCTGGGGGGCAGCGCAGTGGGCCGTCTGCCTCTGGCGGAAGCCAGGTCTCGGGGAGCGTGGCCCAGGGTGGGGCGGCAACACCCCTTGCCTCTTGGGCGAAGGGCACTGTTTCCTGACTTGTCCCCCAGCCTGACTGCCTGGCTCCTCGTCCCACCTCTGCCACCCAGGAGGAGCGATGTGACCTTGAGCACATCTCGGCCTCTCCTGGCCTTGCAGGGCTGTGAGTGGCAGGAGGCCGCTCCCCAGGTAACCATGGGCGGCGGTGCACTGCGCAGCCGGCAGGGGGCCTCGCGTCGTCCGCTGAAGCCGCGGGGCCATGACGGCCACGACGCTGTCTCCCCGCCTTCATCACAGGTGAGCGGGGGCCACGTGGCACCTGGTGTCGCTCTCAGCCCCGCGAGGTCAGTGTTCTCAGCCTTCCCGGACTTCCATTCCGGGTCAGAGCTTTCCAGAGTGAGTCCCCCAGGGAGTGCCAGGGGCTAGGGGACGGCAAGGAAGGAGGTGGAGGAGGCCACTGTCCTCATGGCGCTTCCCCGCTGCCCTCCAGTTGCCAAGCTGGAACTGGAGGAAGGGGGTGAACTGTCCCTGTTCCCCCGGCTACGAACTCCCGCTGCACAACCCCAGACCTGCCCTGCGGCGTCCAGCAGCGGTGAGGTTTCGCTCTAGCACAGGCTCGTGAGGGCGTCCGCCCCTCTTCCTGAGACTTTGTTACAGTTCCGGCGATGGCCCCTCCGCGGGCTCCCTGGTTAGGGGCCCGGAGGGCCTCACTGCCAGACTCCCAGGGGCACGGTTACCGCCGTCCCTCCTAACGGCGACTTTCCCACTCAATTATATCTTTTGCCCGCAGCTTGTCTGCAGTGTTTACAGCCTGGCCTCTGACCCCCGCTGCACCCTTCGCGCAGAGAATAACATAAAAGCCAAAACATTGAAGAGACTGTTGCAAGGTTTGAAAGAAAATGGCTTCTCCATAGAGTTGTGCCTCTGTGTGTCCGTGGGGACAGGACGGCCACAGAGACAGTGGGCGCGGTTTCCCCAGGATTCCCAGGGTTGGGTCACCCTCTCCCCCACCCCCCCGGAGCCCAGAGGAAGTCAGGTGGGGCCAGCAAGTTCTTCTGGTCAGTGGATCGGAGATAAGGTAGGGAGCTACCCCCCGGGTGTCACTGGGAGAAGGCACGAGGAAGGTGGAGGACCCACCCAGCCCGGCCCCCACACGTGGCTGCCACCCAGTGAACGTCCCGGTCGTCGCCCTGGCCCAGCCGGCAGCAGTCACGAGTGCCAAGTTCTGGCTTTACCATTAAGGAGCCTGAGCCGCTGCGTGCGAAGCTGCTGTTACACAGTCACTGCTACCAGCTGGGGACATTTTCTAGGCATTTCGTGCACAAGATACTGGATGAGAAAATAAAGACTGGGAGAGAGAAAGCAACTTTCTCCAGGTCGCACGGCTACTGAGGGGCAGCGGAGATGGAAGCCAAGGCCCTCTGACCCAAAGGCCAGTTTCCTGAACTGCTCCAGACTCCAGAAAAGGGGTCCCCAGCCGGGGCCACGGGGCTCCACGAACCCCCCTGAGTTTGCACGGAGAATGAAGTGCATTACATTTTTCTGGAGAAAGTTTTGAGGCTTTTCATCAGGGGTATGAGATATATATATATTTGGTGCTATTCATGAAATGTCTCAAGAAACAGTTACTGCTTTTGATGATATCCGACGTTGGCTTCGGCGTCCTAAAAGGTTACAGGTGTGCCTCAGACATCCCTAATGTTCTCCCTGGCAGAGGCCACTGTTTCGGACTGTTTGCTTCATCATGAAATCTGATCTCACAGAGACAAGACGCTGGCAAAGGCTGACGCCCCCAGCCTGGCAGCTGTCAGATGGAGTTGGGCTGGAGGGGAAACCTCCCATTCCGGGCTGCCTCCCATTCCGGGCTGCCTCCCATTCCGGGCTGCCTCCGGAATCCTCCCAGCGCGGCCCCGACAGCCCCTTCAGCGGGAGCCATGCCCCACGCTCCGAAAGGGTTAAGTGGAATCCCGAGATCTGGGGGCAGGAGGGTGGGAGAAGGAGGAAGAGGGGAGCCCTGTTGGCGACGGCTGGGGATTTATTTATTGTGCTCACTGCTGGTGAAGCCCGCTCTGCAGCAGGCGTGGGTTGTAAATACACAGGCTGATTCATTAGTTTCTGACCATCTGCTTCCCGGAGTGGGGACGGGGGCAGGGGCCAGTGGGCCCCGCAGGTGAGGGCGGTGAGGCTGGAGCCCCTGTCCGCTGGCAGACCCAGCTGTGTCCGTCTTCTTGGTAACACACAGGCCGGCGAGGCTGGGGTCTGTGAGGGATCCGATGTCCCCCAGTAGGGACCACCGGGAGGCAGGGCGGGGTGAGGGAAGGTAAGGCGGGGGACAAAGAAGGACCGGGGAGAAAGATGATGTGTGGGTGACTCACAGCATTTGGGGGTTGATAGGAATAATATCAACAGTCAATGTGAGCTATTAATGTTATTATATTAATAGCTAATTACTATAATGACAGTAACTATAACTTAGCAGTCACTGAGGTCCAGGCCATATGTGGAGCTTTCACCACCCTGTCCCAATAAGCACACTCACAGCCCCTTGATGGATGATGAGGGAGTTGGCGTTAAAGGCCGAGTCAAGCAAGGAGGGCTTCCTGGAGGAGGGCTCAGAGAGCCGGGAGGAGGGAGCGTGGCTGTGGGAGCACAGGCTCAGAGGCGAGAGGGGACAAGGCAGCCTGGGAAAAGGCACAGCCTTTGGTGCTGCGGTGACAAGAGCTTTCCAAGGGGACGAGGAAATGGGACGGCACCCGGTGGTGGTGTGCCGAGAAGCTGGACTTACGGAGGAGGGCCTCAGAGAGCACTTCTAGGGAAAATTACCAAAAACTCACAGTTCGGTCTTGCCCCCTGAGTCCTCCCCCCGACCCTGGCCCCCTGGCTTGCCTGGAGTGAGGCACGTCTCAGTTTGCTAGGGCCTCAGCGGCTTAGTTAACCAACAGGTTTATTTTCTCAGGTTCTAGAGGCTTCAAGTCCAAGATCAAGGTTCAACTGACCCCCGAAGACCACGGCAGGGTTGGCTTCTTCTGAGGTCTCACCTCCTGGCTCACTGATAACCAAGGGGCACCTTCTGGTGCCTTTTTGTGTGGTCTTTCCTCTGGGCACATGCACCCCCAGTGTCTCTCTGTGCGTCCAAATTTCTCCTTCTTGTGAGGACACCGGTCAGCCGGGGTCAAGGCGCACCCTAAAGACCTCCTTTTAACTTCACTGCGTCTTTAAATGCCCCATCTCCAAATAAAGTCACATGGCGAGGTGCTAGGGTCAGGGCTTCAACATGTGAATTTCAGGGGACACAGTTCAGCCCCTAACAAGGTGCCAGGGGCAGTAGTGGAAGGGGGCGCGGGGCTGCGGGAAGAAGACAGTTGCTGGCTGTGTGGAGGGGGCAGGGGCAGGTGCTGGCTGGGGACTGTGTCCTCCTGCCCCCGATGTCCAGGTGTGACCTCCAGGGCAGCCGCTCGTTGCTCCTGGCCCTAAGGGACACACCCGGAGCCCACTCTGCTCTGGGCTCAGAGCACCCCTCCCCGCTGTGGGCCGGCCAGGCAACTGGCGAGGGGACTGTCCCTCACAGGCAGGCCCCAGCGAGAAGCTTTGTCTCTGCAGGCCAGTGAGCCATCCCTGTGGGGCCTCTCAGCCCCCAACTCAGGGTGACAGCCCAGGGTTCCCAGCTGGAGCATAAGGCCGCTCAGACCCGCTCGGCCCCACCGCCTGCCACGCTGCCTGTGAGGTCACCAGCGTTTCGGGACACCCCTGAGGCAGGACCAGGTTCACCCTCAGAAAACTGGCCTGGGTCCCAGTTTCCCCAGGTGTTCATGAGGGGTTGGACTCAGTAGTGAGCCCCTTCGACCCCGAGTTCTCTGTGGGTCCCGGGAATCACAGGGCTGGCCAGGTGGGGTGCACTGTGGCTGCACGGGGAGTACCAAGGTCAGAGCTATTTTGGTCAAGGAGGCCTTTGTGAGACTCGCCTCAGTCAACCCCAGGGCCAGCCTGCCCACTGAGGGACCCCAGGCGGTCCGGGGACGTGTCCGCCTCCAGAGGGATCAAAGGCGGCGTCCCGAGGCTGTGGCATGGGGCGAGGACAGGTGTGTGCGGCCCGGCTCCTCGGGGGGTGGCGCCCCCCTGCCCCCAGGAGCCGAACGGCTCATTTTAGAGTGAGGGGCTTTAACTCAGATCCAAGCCACTTGTCACTGAGCAAACGGGAGACCTGAAATATTCATCAAAAAGGCCACGAGTGAGCCGGGTGCTGTGCAGTTCTTAGTGACAGGTTTTATTTTTTTAATTAATAGATTTTAGCTTTTAGAGCAGTTTTCGGCATGCAGAAAGTTGAGCGACAGACAGTACAGAGAGCTCCCGACACGCTGTGTCCCCACACACGGCCTTGCTTCCTGTGATGTCTGCCATCAGTCGGTGCCTGCGCGTCACCTGATGGGCCAGCACCAGGACGTCATTACGACCTGTAGTCCACAGTTCACAGTCGGGTTCACTCTTGGGGTGCAGGTCTGCGGGTTGGGACAGGTACCTGATGTCACGTACCCACCATGACGAGTGTTACGCAGAATCGTTCACTTTCCTAAAACGCCCCCGTGCTCCACCTGTTCATCTGCTTCCCCTGGGCCACTGCTGTGGTGGTGACATTTTCAGGCCTCTGCGTGAGTTCACACGGTGGACCGGACCGGGGAATGGGTGGGGACTGCTGTGGAGGGGAGATGCCGCAGGTCCCTGCTGGGCCTCCGGGATGCGGGGTGGGAGGACAGAAAGTGAGTGGGGGCCGTGCTCTGCACTGCTCGCCAGCGTCCCCCACTGGGCCTGCCAGGCCAGGAACCTATACATGACCTGCCTCAGGGATGCACCCTTCCTCAAGAGGACGCCATCAGCGTCCTGTCGGTGTGCCCAGGAGGCAGACACGTGTGCTGTGCCAGGGACGGATGACCATCAGGACCTGCCCCGACGGGCCAGGGTGTGGCTCCTAGCTCTTCTAGCAGGGGCCTTGGCAGGGCCACAGCCTCCCCAAGGCCAGGTTTCTCCGCCGGGGCACAAAGAGGGTGCTCCCATCCTGAGTGTGGAGGCGAGCGCGCGTGTCGGAGAGCAGTGAAAACGCGCCCGCAGCGCGTGGCGGTCCAGCAGGTATTAGCAGTGAGTGTAGGAGACGCTTAGAGAGTCGGGAATGTGGGAAGGAATTTTCACAGCAGACAGAGAGTGGAAGGGCACGTCACGGAGAGGGAATGCCGACTGCAAAGGCTCAGAGGCCCGGACAGCTGGTGCTTTGAGGACAGGTGGGCTCAGGCGGGCTGAGCCCCAGGAGGTCAGGAGCAGGAGCTCCAGGTGTGAAGGTCAGTGCACCGAAGAGCTCGACCTTTATCTGCCAGGCACTGGGGCGTCAGGGGGACCTCTGAGCAGGTGACTAACCACCACCCGCCTTGACTGTCCGCACTTAGAGCAGGGTCAGGTGTGTGCTTTCCTGGGCAGCTGTAACGTGGCCTGCCTTTACGAGTTTGGGGGAAGCAGGTACAGGTTACCTACCCAGGAGATGCTTCCTGGTGCCTGGACATGGGACAAAACAGGCTCTGTGACCTCTGGGCGGATGGCTGGGCAAGTGGCGGGGGCAGACTGGGCAGAGCGGCCCGCGCCCAGCCCTGCCTCCACCCCTCCCCTCCCCTCCCCCTGCAGGAGAACCCCTACCTGTGCAGCAACGAGTGTGACGCGTCCAACCCGGACCTGGCCCACCCGCCCCAGCTCATGTTCGACAGGGAGGACGAGGGGCTGGCCACGTACTGGCAGAGTGTCACCTGGAGCCGCTACCCAAGCCCACTGGAAGCCAACATCACCCTCTCGTGGAACAAGAGCGTGGAGCTGACAGACGACGTGGTGGTGACCTTCGAGTACGGCCGGCCCACGGTCATGGTCCTCGAGAAGTCCCTGGACAACGGGCGCACGTGGCAGCCCTACCAGTTCTACGCGGAGGACTGCATGGAGGCCTTCGGCATGCCCGCCCGCCGGGCCCGCGACCTGCCGGCCTCCGGCGCCCACCGCGTGCTGTGCACGGAGGAGTACTCGCGATGGGCGGGCTCCAAGAAGGAGAAGCACGTGCGCTTCGAGGTGCGGGACCGCTTCGCCATCTTCGCCGGCCCTGACCTGCGCAACATGGACAACCTCTACGCGCGGCTGGAGAGCGCCAAAGGCCTCAAGGACTTCTTCACCCTCACTGACCTGCGCCTGCGGCTGCTGCGCCCCGCACTGGGCGGCACCTACGTGCAGCGGGAGAACCTCTACAAGTACTTCTATGCCGTCTCCAACATTGAGGTCATTGGCAGGTAAGGCCTCCTGGGGGGGCCTGGGTTTCTCCACGGAGGGAGGTGGACGGTGGGTGGCAGATGCCCGCAAGCCCAGGCCGCCGTGGCCCGCGGACCCTGGAGGTTGGGGAGACTGAGTGGGGCTGGGCTGGGGGGAGGCACCCGGGCTAAAGCCCGGTGCTCAGGGGTGCTCTGCTACTGTCCACCGATTCTGTGACTGGGCGCTCATGTCTGCAGTCCTCGAGACTGCCCTCCGGCTCTATGATTTGCCAGAAGGACCCACAAAACCTAGCACAGCTGTGCTGTAGCCACAGTTAGCTTACAACCAGGAAAAGATAACAGGTGAAAACGAGAAACAGAGCCAGGTGCATAGGGCTGGCTCTGGGGACTGTGCAAGGTCCCAGTTGTCACCTCCCGGCATCGTCGGCGGTTGGCTCCCCCAGCAACAGCGTGTGAGGACGTGTGTGGACTGGTGTCACCAGGGGGCCTGCCGTGCCTGGCATCCAAGATTTTTACCAGGACTTGATCGTGTAGGCTGACTCCCCTGCCTGACCTTGGTCGCCAGGCCCCAGAGACCGAGGTCGGGCTGATATTGCAGAGCCCACGGCCCCCACCAGGAATCACGTTATCAGCGTGAATTGTCTGGCCCGGCCCAAGGCCCCAGGTAAACAAACGTGCTCATCAGGTGGCTCAGAGGTTCCCTCGCGGGAGCCAGTCAAGGACCAAACTTCTCTTTAGAAAAGGGCCTGTGGACAACTGAGACTCGCTGAGCTAACCCTTTGCTTGCGGCTTTGGGGAAGGCTGTGTTTTGAGGACACTTTGCAGGGAGAGAGAAGCAGCCTCTGATTCCCAGGGACCATTTAGATTCCATGGTTGCAGATAATGTGCTGGCCTGTCGGGGCCAGGACTTCATCCCGAGCCGCCTCGTCTGGCCTCAGGGCAGAGGCTTGGAGGCCCCGCCAACGGGCACCGAGGGGCGGCGCCTGCGAAGCCAGGCTCCTCTAACTGTACCTCCCGGGCCGGCAGCATCAGCATCCCTGGGAAATTTGCTAGAAATGCAAATGCTCGGGCCCCACGCCAGCCCTGCTACATCATGAGCCCACGGCAGCCTGTGCGTTCACGAGGGCCCCGGCGGTTCCGGTGCCCACCCGAGCCTGAGAAGCCCTACCGTGGCACCTGGGCGTGGGGACCCTGGGGCCGGACAACCTGGGCTGGATCCCCAGCCCTGCTCTCCACTGGCTGGGAGGACAGGGACCGTGCTGTGCCTCAGTTTCCCCACCCATAGAACAGGGATAACGATCCTGCTTTTCTCCTTGGATCATGCTGAGAGTTAAACCAGTTAAAGTTGATGAGACATTCTGAACAATTTTGTGCCTGCTAACATTTGCCCTTTGCACGAGCTAACATTTAAAAAAAATTTTATTTGTTGGATAAACTAAACAGAGGTCAAAATCGTGGCGCCGGAGAGCTGGGGGCGGGCGGAAGGAGGCCCGCCTTGAGCCCCGGGGCGGCTGGGGTGGTCGGGGCAGGAGCACAGCCAGGGCCGGCGCGGGCAGGGCGGCCCCGGAGCCCAGCAGGGGCCACAGCCTCGGGCGTCATCCCACAGCGGGCTTGGACGGCCGCCCGCGTGTGCGTTGTGATGAGTGGACAGGCAACTGGCCATGTGGCGTGCTCCGCGTAACCCCATTTTTGTAACATGCACAACATGCCTGGGTGTGTCCTTTGTGCATCTTGAATAGACGTGGGAGAGCAGTCCATTCAGGCCCAGGAAGGCCTCGCGGAGACGGGGAAAGGCTGGCCGCCTGTGTGCTGAGCGATCGCCGCAGCTACCCCTGCGGACTGGCGTGGAGCAGGGGCCGCACGGGGCATCTGTTTTCAGCCGTGTTTGCGTTTCCCTTTGACTCCGCGTAGGGGCTCCAGGTGGGCCAAGGTGAAGGCAAGTCATCCATGAGGCGGGGCCAGGCTCTCGGCCAGCAGGTGAGCGCAAGACAGGTGCACATGCCGGGGCCGGGGGCTGTGGCACCTTGACTTCTAATCCGCCCCAGCCTGGGGCAGGGTGTTTTAAATCAAGAATGTTCTGGAAGCCTGATACATGGCCACTGCTGGGGAGGACGCTGGGGGTCAAGGATCCAGCCTCTGTGCCCGCTTCTCGAGTGTGTGTCCAGGGTTTGGGTGTCTGGTCATCCGGGCGACCTCTGCCTGCCCCAGGATGCAGTGGGGGTGTCGGTTAAAGACCCCCCCTCTGCCCCGCAGTCCGGGCAGGCTTAGCAGGTCCCCACGCCTGCTGGGGACTTTGGCCCCTTTTCTGACTTGCGTCGGGACAAGAGTCTGATCAAGGGGCACCTGCCACTTCCCTAGGTGGCTCAGGAAGGGTCCTGAGGTCGGGGCAGGCTGCGGGGCCCAGGCTGGATGGTGACAGTCCAGGCGGGTAGCGCTCCTTAAACCTCCCACGGTAAAGGCTGTCTCAAGGGGGGACTTGCCGCCGCGGGACAGAACACACCGAGGTGGGGGCTGGAGGGGCAAGAGGGCGCCTTGCTTCTTCAGCCCCGTCTAACTTATGGGCACCGGCTGCTGCTGGGGGACCTGGGGACCGCGGCAAGCTGGGTTCTAGCCTGGCCCCTCTGCGTCCCTCTCTGTGCCTCGGTTTCCCACCTGTAACATCAGGGGCAGGGCTGCCTGGAGCCCGTGTCTCCCTGGCGAGGTGGCAGGGCGGTCCCCGCCCAGCAGCTCCCGGGTCCCCTTGGCACCCAGCCTCTGCGGGTGGCGGGCAGCAGCCCCGGTGGTGGCAAAGTACGGCAATCAATTCACAGATAGAGTAAGTACTCTTCAGGCGGCCGGCCGGCCGGTGCGTGGCAGCTTGGCTTATCGATTAATTAGGTCTGGGTCGATGGTTCAGCGACGGGCTGTGGCTGCCTCTGCTTTCCTTTTAAATTCCTGGTGGCAGCGCCTGGCTGAGCCAGGAAGTCGGGCAGGCCCAGAGGGACAGGATGGGGTGGACGTGCGGCCCATCCCACGTGGGCACCTGGGGACCCCCAGCGGCTCTCAGGCTCAGGGCTCCTTCAGAAGAATCTCATGGCCCGGAGATACAGGTGCCTCCTCGGCGGCCCGCTCACAGTAGCGGCTGATGTTTATTGAGCATTTGCTGCAGGGTCACTTCCTATCGAGCAGATTGAATCAATAGTCAGTTGCTTCCCCCCCTGGCTATTGGATCCCCGAGCCCCCGCGCGCAGAGGATAGGTGCGGCATTGAGCAAGCCGGACCTGATGTCCGCCCCGTGCAGCTCTCCCCACGGGGCCGGCGCCCCCCTCCCCTCCGACCCGTGTTGTCAGACGAGGAGGCCGAGGTCAGGGAACGTAAGGAGAGCGCGTGGCTAAACTCAACACCAGATTGCCAAGATCCCACCCGACCCTGCCTAAGCGCCAGTCCATCTCTGTGTGGGACCATGTCACTCGCTTCCCTCCCGAGTGCCAAGGTCCTGGATACTATGGCTATCCCCAGACTGTCACTAACATCCGCTGTCCCCAACTTCAAGGGGGACCCAGCTGGAAGGGAGTACAAGAGTCAGAGGGCAGAGGCACCAGGCCCTTGGGGGAGGGGCGGAGCAGCGGGAGAAGCCCAGGACCCCGGCATCGAGGAACGAGCACTCGTCACGGGTGGGAAGGGGGGCCGCGGAGCTGCGGCAGCGCACAGCCTCCAGCCCCTCGAGGCCACTGTCCCCGCTGGCCTTCACCTTGCTGAGCTTCATCTGCAGGGTGGAGCTGCAGCATGGCTTCACCAGCTCATGGTGAAGTGGCACGTTAGAAGAGAATAGCCAGTGTCCCATTCCTTTGGCAAGGTGTCCGGAGAGGCGAGGGACAGTGGCATGGGACCAGGGCTGCCTGGGTAGAGGGTGTGACCACACCAACCCCCCCTCCAGATCCCGCTACTGAAAAGGAGAGGGGAAGCATGCCTTTTTGGATCAGTGGGGGTTACACACCCAAATGTCCGAAGGGGCCTGGAAGACCACATATGCGGGTAGCGTGGACCAGGAGAGCAAGTAGGGAAGGGTGTGGTCTGCGGAGAAGTGGAGCGAGCAGGCACCTCCCAGGACAGCGGACCAATACCGCCAGATCTTTTGATGTTGCAAGAGAAGGTGCATAGCAGATACACACGTGGAATGTACTACAAAATTTTTGGAAAGCCTCGGGCAGGTCAAACAAAACAACACCTGCAGTTCACAACCTGCTGGTGGGTCCCCTCTGCTCTGACATTTCCGTGTCTTCTCACGGTGGTGATAACATAGCCATTAGGCTTCTAGGGCTCAGCAGGCCGCCGGCAGGGCGGGCGCCCTGGGCTCTGGGGCACGCAGAAAGCAGCCTTGCCAAGTCTGCCAACTCTGGGCCTGGGACGGAGAGAAGGGGGGTGGTCACCTATCCTCACTCTCAGGCCCTGCCCAGGGGCAAATTCTTCGGCCCAGAAAATTCTCAAGAGGCTCCAGGGAAGCAGTCGAGCTGGGCCTTGGTCAGCCAGGGACTAGAAAGAAAGAGTGAGTTCCCCATTCCTGGAGGTATGCAAGCCGAGCAGGGTGGCATTTATGGGCGATGAGGGAACGAGGACCCGTGCCCCTGCTCTGTGCAACAGCAACAGAGGTCGATGAAGTGAACAGGAAGCGCAGACACCGGTTTAACAGGCAGCGGGTGGTGGGTGCCAGGTGTTGCATCCTCAGCCCTTCCTACCCGGGAGGAGGCTGACGTCCTTGGGAAGGTGAGACCCGCTAGGTCCCAGGGGCTGCATGGGCACATCTGACCCTGGACTGGCTGAGCCCGGCGGCTCCCCCAGGATCTGCTCGGGTCCCTGGGCTGCTGACAGGCCTGGTTTTCTTCTCCCTTGAGCCCTCCCCCTTTCCTGCCTTCTTGTCTTCTTCCCTAATCGTCCTGTTCCTATCGATCACCGGGTAACTGGAGATGGACGGAACTTAGGACGAGAATAGAAACCGCGGGGTGGGGGGGGAGAAGACCTGGCTCTGTGCGTGGGGAGGGCGGGTCAGAGGCGGTGGAGGGGGGGTCAGAGAGAGGCGACGCCCCCTCGCCTCGCTATCCGTGTGCACGGCCCCCTTCCGAGTCTCCTCCGCAGCTGTTCTGCAGGGAGAACGGGGCGAGAAGGGAAGTGTGGGCGTTTTCCCACCTGCACGGACCCCTCTGTGTCCCCCTCGAGGGTGGGGGTGGGGCAAGCCTTCCTTCTTCCTTCCTCTGCTGCTGAGCCATTACGGGCCACAGGGCATCCTGAGCCTTTTCTGTGTGTCCGTGTGCTCCCTCACTGGGCAGGCCCTGTGACGACTATGGTCCCTGGCACGCAGGTGAGGAAACTGAGGCTCAGAGGTTAAGAAATAGGGGAGTGTGCCCACTCGGATGGCCACGGTCGGGAGAACAGGAAAGGATGGCGTTGACGGGAGCGTGGGGAGCCGGGCCTGGGCGCTGCAGGCGGGATGCAGCGGCACAGCGCCGGCAGAGAGGTTGGTGCTTCCTCAGAAAGCCCACGGGAATCCCCACGGGACCCAGTGGCTCCAAAGGGACGGAAAGCGGGGACGTGAATAGATGTGTGTACACGCGTGCCCATAGCAGCATCATTCACAGTGGCCGAAGGTGGGAGCGACCCAAGGTCCGTCCGCAGGTGGTGGGTGGACACCACATGGCCCATGCGCACGATGAAACAGGAATAGTATTCAGCCTTAAAAAGGAAGGAAATGCTGACGCCAGGCACCACACAGATGAGCCCTGAGACATGACGCTGAGTGACACGAGCCAGTCACAGAAGGACGGATACTGCATGATTCCGCTAGGGTGAATGAGATGCACAGGAGCAACTAAACGCGTAGAAACAGAGCCAGAGAAAGGTTACCAGGGGCTGGGGGAGGGGAGAGTGGCGAGCCATTGTTTAGTGGGCGTGGAGCTTCCCTGGGGGACAACGTAAAAGTTCTAGAACGGATAACAATACCGGTTACACAATAATGCAAGTGTATTTAATGCCACTGAACCACACACTTAAAATGGTCAAACAGTAAGTTTCATATGATGTGTGTTTTAATTTTTTTCACAAAAAGAGGAAATGGCTGGGTGGATGGCTTCCGTGTCAGACTGTCCAGGTGTAAATCCTGGCTCGGGTGTGACCCTGGGGAAGTCACTGAACCTGTCTGTGGCTTGTACCAGCCCCCACAAAATGGAGACGACGACAGTGGGGTTTCAATGACATAACCCATGAAGAATGTCTAGGACTGCGCCCGGGCCTTGTCAGCACATCGCAAGTACTGGTGTCATCATCATCGATGACACAGCAGGGTCACAGGGTGCACCCCAGAGGCCCTTCTGCCAGCCCGTGGGCTTTTAGGAGGGCCACGTGGGCTTGAAGTGCCCTGGGCACTTCACCCCCGAATCCTGGCTCAGTGTTGGGTGTAGTGCACGTGATCAGCCAGTGCCTTCATTTCATTCCCAAAGCAGGTCCGTGACCCCCAAATGTTTGGAGAGTCCGTTTTGTGTTCTGCTTTTTATCTCCCCAACCCAGCACGGTTGAGCCCAGCTCGCTGGGGACGGAGACCCCGTTAGGTGCAGTTCACACTCCTGGAACCGAATCTGCCAAGCTCGCGGAATCTTTGCTTTGCACCAAGGAGCGGGCGTGCTCAGCGAGAGCCAGTGTTATCTGCTGAGAACTGGAGCTGGGGGAGCAGAGCTGGGCTGAGGGCGTGGGGGTCCCCTCTGGGTGTCTCCATCTGGTCTGCTTACCCGGGAGGTGTCGCCCCACCCTTAGAGGGAGGGAGCAGAGGGGGTCCTGGGTTTGGCCAGGGTGGCGGACGAGGGCAGCCCTCGGGTGAGTTGGGGGTGGAGTCACTTGCAGTAATCCCTTCCCTGCTGTGCTGGGAGCATGGCACCCCACTTCCTCTGGCTGAGCGAGAGGGATTTCATTCTGTGAGTTTTCTCACTATCATATCAATTCATTCAGTAGTGTTTTTGAATGGGCACTTGTGTTATTTTCCTAGGGCCGCCCCAACACTCCGCCATGAACTGGGTGGGCTTTAAACAACCTCGGTGTATTGCCTGATGGTCCTGGAGGCTTGCAGTCTGGTCGGGGTGTAGCAGGGCCCTCCCACCTGCTGTTCCCGCCACCCCCACGCACCGCCAGGTAGGCACGCCCACCTGCTCTCACTCCATAGACCCCCGGGCCCTGGTGCCAGGCCGGCTCTCCCAGCCCCCCACTATCCCCTCAGTGGGTTTCCTTCCAGGCTTCTCCGCTCATTTGTTTATTCCTCTCTCCCTGCCAGATGCCAAACCCCAGGAACCCCTGGATCTGTAGCACTCGGCTGTGTTGGGCACATAGCAGGTGCCTGTTAGGGGTTGACTTGTGCCCCCCAGAAAAATATACTGAAGTCCTAACTCCGGGTGTCTGCGATTGTGACTTTATAGGGAAGTAGGGTCTTTGCAGGTGTGTTTAAGATATAAATTAAGATGAGGCGGTAACGGGTTAGGACGGAGCCCTAATCCAACATGACTGCTGTCCTTCTAAGAAGAGACACAGGGTGAGCCCCAAACGGAGACAGAGGAGCAAAGACTGGGGCATCACGGCCATGGAATGACAGAGTGGGGGTGGTTTTCTGGGTGTCGCAGCCACGGAATGGCCACGGTTGCTGGCCTGACGCGCAGCAGGGGCTCAGGAACCGGGAGCACCGGTTATTGGGTTGGCCGTAAAGTCCGTTACATTTTTTCCGTAAAATGACACATTTTTCATTTTCACCGATAACTTTATTGATTTGGATGATTTTGAGCATGTCTGCCCTCTCCCGCTATTGGCTTCTAGTGGGTGGAGGCCAGGGGCGCTGCTAAACGTCTTCCAAGGCATAAGCAGCCCCGCGGCAGAGAATTATTTGGCCAGAATGTCAAGAGTACCGAGAAACTTGGCAAACCGCGTTTGACACGTTCGATCAGTCACAGCACCTTCTCCACACACGGCACAAATCCTTTTCTTTGCGTTTAAGTCGCATTTTTGCCTTTCTTGAAATAATAAGCATAATACACCGAAAATGTTGCATATTTTCTTCCATCTTCTCTGTTAAAATGGCTGCACAAAAATTCGCCAATTTTGATTGGGTTTTTAAATGCATGCTGATATGACAGCTGTCACAATACAATCTAACAAAATTGTTTCCAATGACGTTGAAGACGACTAAGCGCTACTAGAGCCATCCTGTGGAGAAAACGTAACGGACTTTCTGGCCGACCCAGTATTTCCAAGGAGTCAGGATTGAGTCCCCTGAATACAGCCCGTTTCCGGAAGCATCATGCCCTTGGACCCTCTCCTACCACCCGGAATCTCTGGGCCCCCTCTCCTGGCTGCCCCCCCACCCCTCTGCCCCTCCCTCAGCCAGTGGGTGCGCCGGAAACAAACTCACTTTAACCTGAGATGCAGCCAAAGCAACTTCAGAAGGGGTTACTGCCCACAGCGGGTCGGGGGGGCGGAGCCGTGCTGACGAACCGGGTGACCTCGCACGGGGCCTCTGGCTCCTGGGCCAGCTCTGTGACTTGCAGGACCGTATGAGCTAGAATTGGGGCTAAGGAAGCAGGGGTGGGACAGACGGGGCTGGACAGAGGCCGTCAGACAGGGGAGGAGGTGGGTCAACCCAGACGACAGCCCAGGCCTGACTCTCTGTGCCCCGCCAAGAGAGGGAGGAGGGGCGCGGGTCATTTTGAAGGTCCACTGGCATGTTGACCCATCTCGAACACACATTAGATTCACAGACGCTCCCTCACATGTGCCCCCGTCCCACCCACACACGCGACCCCACTCCCACAAGCAGGCAGGAGCCCTGGGTCAGTGCAGGCCTTGACCTTGGGGAGCCTGGCTGCTTCTCCCCCATGGGAGCTGCCCGTTCAGGGCTTGGGCTCCGGGAGACTGGCTCCACCCTGTGGCGAAATGCAGCCCCTCCGGTTCCTACCCAGCCCTCCCACCCCATCTTGCGGCCTGTACAGGTTCCTAATAGGGACCCCCATTGCCACACCGCCCTGGGAGCGGCACACGGCATCAGGATTTTGCTGGGGGAGGTGGCTGGCCTCCCACCCTTCCATCTTGCCCCTTCCATTTGGGGGACTTTTGTCCCAGTCACAAACCCAGCTATGTCACTTTACTGCATGGGCACCTTCAGTGGCTTCGAGGTGACCTCAGAATCATGTCTGCACTCTGTGACTCTGCTCACAGGGACCCCAGGCTTTCCCGCCGCCTCCCTGGGCAGCCTGGGCTGTTTCTTCTGCCTGGAACCCCACGCAGCCTTCCCTGGACCCCCTCGTCCCCCAGGACTTAGCTCAGACAACAGCTCCGTCCCTCTGTCCCCTTCTCTGGCCTTCAGGGAGAGGAGCGCTCCCCCTGCATTGACCTAGCTACGCGGCCACCGCGACACAGCTGGCCGGGCCCCCGTCCCAGGGCTCTGAGCTCTGAGAGAGCAGGCCTCGCACGCTGCAAGGCCGGCACCGAGACCGGGCCGGCAGGCTGTGTACGTGTTAGACCCATCCACTTGTTCGCTCATGAACAAACGAACTTACTTACACGACCACAGGAGCCTCACTGCCAGTGACTTTCCAGAGAAGGAAGGGCCTGGAATGCAGGCGCTGCAAGGTGGGAGGAAAACGCCCGGGGCTGGGCTCGCTACCACCACGCCCGCCCACCACGCACGTTTCCTCCGGGGCTCCTCACCTGCGCCTTTCACCTGGGCCTGGCCCTTTCCGCTGGGGTGGTGGCGCCTCCCACAGGGGAGGGAGTGATTTTGCTTCAGCCAACCCACCTGGTCTTACCGGGGTGTCACCCCCATGCCCGGCACCGGAATCCACCAGTCCCCCTCCCTTGGCCTGTCTCCTGTGCACTGGGAAGCTGCCCCTGGCTCCGTCGTGGGTAATGGGATTTAGCTGGAGGCGGCGATGTATGTAAAGCACTTAATAGAAAGGGAGTTCACACAGCCGCCCAGATTTGATTTGGCCAATGAACTCAATTGCCGGCCTAATTACGTTCCAGGAGGAGCGCCAGCCAGCATTTATCCACATTACCCTGGAAGAGCCAGGTCGCGCCAGGCAGCCGCGGCCTCCCAGACCTCGTGCCCTGCAGCTCTGCTCGCAGTGCCATCCCGTGGTCTCGGGCCTTGACGGTCCACGTTCTCCATGCTCCTTCCCTCTAATACCCCAGGATGCCCCTGTCGCCTCTGCTCCGTTCCACTAAGGAGCTGGAAGTGACCAGGCAGAGGTGGTCCGTGCCCAAGAACCCCCAGGGTCCCGGGCTCTCCCCTGCGCCCACCTCTGCACCCCATGTCCGAGGGGTCCCGGTCAGTGCCCTGGAATCCTGGCGGGGCCGGGCCTGTGAGGGGAGCCCGCGCCACCCCCCACCCGCGCCCAGCTCTGGCACCGTCTCCCGCTCACCTAGACTCCCTGCTTCCTTGGTCCCTCCCCCCGCCCCCCAAGGAGCCGATGACATCACTTTTTCCGGCAGCCAGGGGTTGACCTACATTCCTCCCAGCCCTTCTGTCTGGGAGGCTCTCCAACCGCCCCGCTCCTCTCTCACCGGGAGGAGGGAAGGACCAGCTCACGATTCTCACGGAGCATGGGGGCCCGGCCCGTGTCCAGACGGCGCTCCTGCCGGCTGCTCCTGGGCACCGCCTGCCCCTCCCCGCGGGGCTGGGCACGCTCTGGCCTGGTGCTGGCTGGTGCCCACGCTGGCTGGTGCCCCTGCCGTCCTGGACCCATCGTGCGTCTGTTGGGCATCCCACAGGGCCTGGCAGATGGATGGGGTGGGGTGAAGTCAGCATACCAGTTTTCCCCGGGGCAGAGGCAGAGCGAGCTTCCCGTGAACTTGGGGTGTCTGGGCCTGCGTTCCCCTGGAGCTGAGGCCTGGCACTGCCTCCAGACTCTCGTGGTCCCCTGGGGCTCGTTAGGGACGCGTCAGCTTGAGAGAAAGGAACAACTTACCGGAGACAGTGGCTGTGGCTATCTGTCTGGTGGGCAGGCAGCAGGGCCAGCTCCCTGGGGCAGTGGGTGCCCCCCACGGCAGACCTCGAGAGCGGCCAGGGGTCACAGAGGGGCAGGACTCAGCCACATGAGTGAGCAGGTGGCAGGTGGGGCTACGCGATAAGATGCAGGATGCATTTCATGTTGTATTTTAGATAAAGAATTAATAATTTGTTTTTAGTATACATACGTCCCATAGGACATTGATTGTTCACCTGAAATTCAAATTCAGCCAGGTATCCTCTATCTTTATTTGCTAAAACTGGTGACAGGAGGGGTGACTTTAAGGTGGGGACATGAGGGTGTCCCCATCCTCAGGGGCCTGGAGAACACGTCAGTCATGTCTGCTCTGGGTGCTGCTGGCTGCTGAGGGAGGTCTGGGCACGAGGGGACATGTCCCTTGGGGCCGAGCACAGGGGGTTTCCTAGGAGCCCCGCACGCCCACTCTCACTTGTGGGCCATCGACATCGGCAACAGTAGCGGCAGCTGGCATTTCTGGAGGGCTGCCTCCGTGCCAGACCCCATGCTAGGTCCTCCCCAGGGACAGCCCAGTCCCTGTTTCACAGACCAGGAGACACGGCCCCCCAGCCTGGTCCCCGGCCGCCGCATGCTGCCCTGGCTTGGCTGTGACACTGATGGGCTAGACGCTGGCAGGAGCTTCTGCGCAGGCTCTCACACATGGAGAGCCACAGGGTGCCACGAAGGTCTGAGACCCGGAGAAGTGACGCGCTCAAGGTCACCCAGCAAATCTGCAGGAGGACCTGGTACAAATCTTGCTGCTGACTCAGCATCCACCTCTCCCTCTCTCTCTCTTTCCCTCTGTGTCTCCCTCTCTGCCCCCCCTCACCCCCCCCCATTGGAGAGACTGTCACCATCCAAAGAGTTAAAGGCGTGGGATCCTGAGGTGGTGGTGGGGGGGAGGGGACGGCAGGCCCCGTGGGCCGGCCGGCTGGCCTTGACGGTCCCTCTGTTCATTATTAAATAATGCCTCCTGATGGATGAGCCGAAAAGTGCTGTGTCGCGGGGGCAGGCGACACAGCTGATGGTTTTCTGGTGAGATTGATGGTTCTCGAAGGTCAAGTTCAGAAAGCAATTCCTTGGGAAAATTGATCCCATGGAGGCAGGGGAAAGGTCTGGACTGGAGGCGCAGCGGGGAGTCTGGGGGGACAGAGGCTGGTGCTGGGAGGGGCAGTAGGAAATGGGGGGGGGCAGGGCCTCTTCCTTCTGGGGCTGCATTTCCAGGCCTGGGCTGGGCCTCGGAGCTGGGAAGCAGGGCATGGGCGGCAGGCGTGGGGAGGGTCTGCCTCAGCGCCCCCTCCTCTGGCCTTCATTACCAGGGGCGGAACCCACAGAAGGCAAGCGCTAGGGGTGAGAGAGTGGCCACGAGGTCCCACTCTGGCGCCCGACATCCCAGGGTTCAAATCCCGCCTCCTCCATCCAGAGCCGGGGGACCAAGCATCGTGCATCCTCACTTGTAAAATAGAAGGGAGGTGCTTCCACCCTTGCACACCGGACACCTGTTCCCATCGGGGCGCCCGATAACTGGTGTGTTCCGCCTCCCTGGGGCCTCCTGGAATGGGGAGATTACAGCATTTTCCAGGATGCTAGCAGCCCGGTGCGGCGGGGGGGCGGGGGGGCGCCCGCATTTGGGGGAAGTATGGGCTGGCTGGACGTCGTCTCTGGGAACCTGCCCTGGAGACTGCTTGAGACTCTTCCTAAAGTGGGGTCCACCTGCCGTGTGACCCCGGGCAACTTACTTAAAGCCTGCAAGCCACCTTTTCCTTGCCTGTAAAATGCAGGTAGTAGTGGTGTGTCTGTCACAGGACCGTTGCGAAGGGCCGGGCGGTAATTTGTGGGGAGGTCTCAGGACGGTGCCTTGTGTCAACCCGTTTACCCGCAGTCCCTCTTTAAGACACAACGCGATAGGCTTGGCAGGGACAGGACACAGGAAAGATGTTGCCATGGAACCCTGTTCCCCAGGCTTGGGTCATCCAGGTGAGCCTCGCCGCTTTCCCTGTGTTTCCGTGTGTGTGTGTGTGTGTGTGTGTGTGTGTGTGAGAGAGAGAGAGAGAGAGAGAGAGAGAGAGATTACCGAGCACCTTTACTGAGATCTAATTCCTGTACCACAGAACGCGCACATTTTAAGTGCACTATTCAGTGGCTTCCGGCATATTCGCCACAGTCAACAGTGGAACGTTTTCATTGCCCTAAAAAGAAACTGGCGGCCTTTGGCCATCACCCTCAATCCCCACAGCCCCAGCCCCGGCCCCAGCCCCTGGCAGGCACTTAAACACTCGCTGTCTCTATAGCTTTGCCTCTTCTGGACGTTTTCGGCATACAGAGTCACACATCATGTGGCCTTTGGGTCTGGCCCCCGTCACTCATCACGTTGTGTTCGCGGTTGGTCCATGATGTAACAGGTATCAGTTCTTCGTTCCTTTTTATGGCCCAATAATATTCCATTGCACGAATATACCACATCTTGTTTTCCTGTTGATGGACGTTTGGGTAGTTTCTACCTTCTGGCCGTCATGCCTAACGTGGCTATGAGCACACACAAGGTTTCGTGTGGACATCTGTTTTCATTTCTCTTGGGCAGACACCCAGGAGTGGAATTGCTGGGTCTGTGAAAATTCTAAGTTTCACCTTCCGAGGGCCCGTCAGGTTGCTTTCCAAAGTTTGACCTTTAGTTTCTCCGCTCCCCCCCCCCCCACACACTCGGTGTTACCTGTGTCCTTGATAACAGCTGGCCTCAGGGGTGAGGCAGGCACTCCGTGGTGGTGGTGACTTCCTGCTCCCGGGGGTTAAAAGTGGCGAATCTTTTGTTGCCTGTTTGTGTACCTTCTCTGGAGAAATGCCTGTCAGATTCTTCCTCCATTTGTAAAAACTGAATTATTTGTCTTTTTATTATTGAGTTGTAAGAGTTCATCATACATTCATGTGATGAAATCATATTTATAGGATAGATAGAAATCTCTTTATCAGAGATACAGTTCGCAAAATTCTTCTCCCATTCTGGGGGTCGTCTTGTTACTTTCTTGATGGTTCTCTGAAACGCCGAAGTCCTTAACTGTGATGAAGTTCCATTTACCTATTTTTTTCTTCTGTTGCTTATGTTTGGGCATTGGATGTAAGAAACCACTGCTTCATCCAAAGTCATGATTTACCCCCACGTTTCCTTTTCGGAGTCCTCTTGTCTTAGCAGTTTGGTCCATTTTTTGATCCCTTTAGGCCTTTGACCCACCGTGAGTTTACTTTGGCCACTACTGTGAGGCAGGGTCCAGACTTCGTTCTCGTGCACAAGGCCATCCCATACTATTTACTTACTTAATAACTTACGTAAGTTAATATACTGTTACATTTTGGCCTCACCTAGGTAATAGTGTCCCAAGTTTGAGGAGTGTGTCACTTAAAAGAAATCCACACTCGCCCTCAGACGGGTTTACAGCTCACACGCGAGTGTCGGCCAGTCGGTCGTGGCACGCGCCCCGCCTTGGGAGACGCCCACTGCCGTGCACGCGGGGGGAGGGGGCGGAGCCTGGCAGCATTTTCCAGGCAAGGAAACAGCATGTGCAAAGGTCCGAAGGAGACCAAGATCAGAACAGGGAGAGAGGGGCACAGAGGCAGAAGCGCACGAGAGAGACAGACACAGAGACGTGGAGACCCAGGGAGAGAGGGCACAGAGAGACCCAGAAAGGTCGGGCCCCCTGCACGCGCACACGGGTAGCGTCACCTAGCGCTTCCTGCGAAGGTCAGGAAGAGAGAGAAGCCCCTCCATTGACTTGGTTCTGTTTCTATGCAGAGCAGGGAGGCTTCCCCCACGCACTGTCTACCCCCCCGCCCCCCGCCCCGGCAGCCCTGCCCGGCGGGGAGGTCCTCACCTCTTTGGCAGAGAGGCACCGTGCTCATTCCAGGACTGCGCCGGGAGAGTAGAGAAGCCGAGACGCCCTCTGGGAGATGAGGCGGGTGGGAGGTCAGGGAGGGACATCTGAGTTTGGGTCAGTGACCAACCGCCTGACCTTGGGCGGCTTCTCCCCGACCTGTAGACTCCCCACTAAGCGTCATTACAATATGCTTCTCGGATTCAGCTGGGCTTTCGCGCATTTTGAACAAGCCAAGGGCAACCTTCCTACCAGAAATTGAGACAGTAGCTCTCCTTTGTGTAGCTGATATCTAAAAATACCTCGTCCTCCTCCGGCCAGAGGCAGGGAGCGCGCCCCTGGTCCCACACAGCTGGGTGTGCTCCCCGGGGCGAGCTCCGTGCGGTAGTAAATAGGGATCGAGAAGGAAAAAAACCCACCTAAAACCTTCCAAGGTCAAATACATTTTGCAAACAAAGTTTTGTTAGACCAAGTCAGGCAGCTTCCCTCCTGCCCGGCTTGTCACAGCCTTTCACGTGCTAGCACGTGCCCTGTCGCTGGGGGGCGGGGCAGGGCAGGGAGCAGGGCTGAAGGCGTTGGGGAGCATCGCATACGCCGGCCTCTAGGACAAGCCCAGGACCTTTCTCCGCCACAGATCACCGCTGGGTCCCCAGGAAGCAGAGTCCCCAGTGCCAAGAGGTGCCTGCCCCTCCTCCCCTGTGCCGTTCCCAGGGCTGGGCACCTAGAGGCCAGTGGTATACAGAGTGGGACATAAGTAGGGCTACAGTTGTTTGTATGAAAAATAATACACTAATTAATAAATACAGTGCAAGAATGAGCTGTGTGTTTCGCGCACCCGCACCTGGGAACCCCCTTTTGCCTGCTCCGTGTGCGTGGTCGTGGGCTGGAGCTCCAGGCAAACAGTGAACGGGCTTTGCCACGTGCCACTGACTTTGGCCCTGTGTCGTCGTAACGCGGTGGCAGGGTGCGTGTCCAGGCTGTGGGGGAAGCTGGGTCCACCCTTGGACCTGGGACTTCTCAGCCCTACGGTCGTACTCTTTCCAGAAGGTTCTCCCCTCCTCACCTGAGTAACTCTTGGTCCTCCTTCAGGTCTGAGCTTAAAGCTGCTCTTCCCGCGAGCTGCCTGCTCCCGTGCGCTCGGGCCCCCGGGGTGCCCACTGCTTCGTATGACGTTGGCCACCTGTAACGGCGGGCATTAATTAAAGATTTGCGTGATTGCTGTTTTTAAATTGAGAGTCTTCATTAATTTTTAGGTTTCAGGTGAACAGAAAATTGGACAGCTTGTGTACAGAAAGTTCCTGATACCCTCGCTTCCCCTGCACAGCCTCCCCTTTCATTAACATCTGGCATCAGCTGGTGTATTTGTTACAGATGATGAACCAACATCAATATATGATCAATGGGCTTCACTCCCGGTGTTGCAGTTCTGCGGGTTTGGATGCAGGTCTGGTGTCACGTATCCACCGTGACGACGTCACACAGGATCGCTCCCCTGCTCTGAAAGTCCCCTGCACCCCACCTGTTCATCCACCGACCCTCCTCCGAGTGCTGGTTTCTTAGACCCTACACTTCATCAGAGTAGGGACCCCGTCTGCTTTGCCGACCTTTATACTTCCTGTGCCGGCTCAGAGCCTGGCGCATAACAGGTGACCTAGAAATACTTTTCTTCGCAAACTTAATAAAACAGGAGTCTGTTAAACACGTTATGCCGCAATTCGCTTTTCACCAATATTGCCGTATATCTTGGACGTCTTCCTGTGTCAGAAAACAGAGCATGGTCTCCCTTACTGTGGAAGAGCCCCAGCAGGCCTGCAGAAACAGACTCTGCCGCAGCGAGCCGCCGGTCACCTGTTAGCCAGCTGCGGCAACTGTCAGTTCATGGCCTTTCTTGTTTCACCTATAGCCCCGCCCACATTCTCCCTCTCTGTCGTCCTGAAGCAAATCCCGGACATCAGGTATTCACCTGTAAATGTTTCAGTGTGAATCTCTAAAATCATGACCTCAGCACTATCATTGCACCCAATAAAAGTTTGTTTAATGAAATATGGTCAGCGTTCAAATTTCCAGCTGTCCCATGAAGATACCTTCCGTTTATTTGAGCCTGGAGGTGGTTCGAATCGAGACCCAGGTGAGGTTTGCACCCTGCGACAGGGGGACCTGCCTTTGAGGTTCCTCCCCACCTGGGCCCTGCTCTCCCCAGGTCAGATTCTGCAAGTCACCCGCGCAGACACCTGGGCTGGCACTTCCCGCCCAGGTTTCCCCCCGCCTGGACTTTGCTGGTTGCACCGCACTGGTGGTGTTGACCATGTTTCTTTGTTCTCTCTTTCCTGTAAATTAGTAGCTGGATGCAAAGGTTTGATCCACTTCAAGTTCGATTTGTTTTGCCAAGGCTGCTTTGGGGCAGGGTGTGTCTCTCTTGCTGTCTGGAAGCTTCTCTCTGGCTGTCTCTCTGTGAGGTGCCAGGCCGTTGAGACTGAGAGCCTGGAGCCTTTCATTCCAGTGGGGCTGCTGCACTGCAGCCTTCTAATTCTAGCGTCCCTTCTTCAGTTGTCCGCTGGCACGTTTCTGTAAGAGACACCCCCTCCGGCATCAGCTGCTGGGTGCCCAGAGGTACAGTTGACGTGAGACATGCAGGGCAAATGTGCCATTTCTTTCCCTTTATTTACTAGTTTTCAGAATAACGAGTTGCCTATAAATATTTGAATGAATGAATGAATGAATAATACGTGTGTGGATGAACTGACAGGGGCTTGGGAGTCTGGCGGTTTTTTTCTATCCGCGCTTAAGGGCGTGGGCGTGGCCACAGTTGCCAGTAGAAATGCCGCCTGGGGCCAGTAGGTCCATGTCTGCACAGCGCGGGGCTGGGGAGCAGCTCCTGCTACCTGTCACCCCACCTTCGTCCAGTGCAAAGAATCAGAAGCTGGGCTGCTAAAGATACAGCATCTGGGACAAGGGCGCCATAGCACCCCCGCCCCAGCCGAGACGTAGCAAGCCCTCGAACCCCCGGCCAGAGGCCAGCGGCCAAGTCCGGCGGCAGCCGCCACCCTGGGCAAGGACCGCAGTGGCGATCCCTCAGGGGGAGGGGACTCGGGTGGTGTTTGTCCTGGTGGAGAATCCCGGAAGGCTGGACTGGGGGCATCTCGGGTCCCTCCCCGGCCAGCCCCGACCCCTCCAAGCCCCGCTCCCGGGTCCGCTGACTCTGCGTCCCTGTGTCCCTGCAGGTGCAAGTGTAACCTGCACGCCAGCCTGTGCTCCGTGCGCGAGGGCAGCCTGCAGTGCGAGTGCGAGCACAACACCACGGGCCCCGACTGCGGCAGGTGCCGGAAGAACTTCCGCACCCGGTCCTGGCGGGCTGGCTCCTACCTGCCGCGGCCCCACGGCTCTCCCAACGCGTGTACGTATGGTGAGGCGGCGGCCGCGTCCCGGCCACTGTGCCCCGACCTCCAGCCGGCAAGGCCATGGTTTCCCCGCCCCTCAACCCCAGGAGTTCAGGGCACCCCCGAGCTGCAGGGAAGAAGGGCCCAGGCTGGCCCGGGGTGGGGATCCTTCCAGACCCACCCCGAGGGACATCACAAATGTCAGGCACTTTGACAGAGAGGCTGCGCTCAGCACAGCCTCTTACTCGGACCTCTGCCCACCCTGCTGGTGGTGTTACTATTACCCCACTCTCCAGACAGGCAGGCTGAGGCCGGGTGCCCTCAGCGCCCTCCTGGGTTTCACCAGGCTTGGTTCCAAAGCCGGGGCTGGGCGGTGGCCTCTGGCATGTGGACAGCCACCCGCCCGCCTGGGCACATTGCAGGAGCCCTTCTGACCCACCCATGAAAGGTTTGGGTGACTTCATGCTGATCAGAGCTGAAAGCCCCACCGTGAGGCTGTGACCGGCATCTTGTGCATGTCCTCGGGCGGGCAGGGTGACAGGCCTTTTGAAGGGGCCTTGCCAGGTGCTCAGCGCATGTGGCCGTTGGAGGCACAGAGCATGCACTGGGCGCGGACACCCCGGCCCCCCCGGTGCCCCCCTCCCGGGTGCCCGCCCGTCTCCTCGCCGCCGCCTGAACCACCTCCTGAACCGTTTCTTCAGTCCCTGCCACTTCCTCTCTGACTGGCAGCCTCAGTGGCGTTCACCTGTCCTGCGGCCTGCCACTCCCTCTCTCCCTCCTGCCTCTTCGCCTTCTCTTTGTGACCATTCTCCTTCCAGAAGGATCCTCCAGGGCCTCTGGACCCCCCCAGACCAAGACTCGGCCCTGCAGGTCACACCCAGTGACGGACAGGCAGGCCAAGCCCGGCCTTGGCTGACGCCTCCCCTCCCCTTGGTCCCACCTGGGCAGCCAGAGCTCCCTCGTTCAGGGCGCTGCCCCTGCTCCCCGCGTCCCCAGGGGCCCCCGGAGCGGGGCGGGCCTGGTCCGCTCCAGGCCCTCAGCCTAAAGCTCTCTCACCCAGGCCCCCACCCTCGCTGGGACAGCCAGGAGGGAAGAGCCCCCACGACACCAGACTGAAACAAGCCCCCGTCTTGTTCCCATCTCAGCAAGTGTCCCCGACACCCAGGGGGCCAAGCCCTCGACTACAGCCCCACTGCCCGCCTCCTCCCACAGGGCCCCCATCCGTCCTCCCCTCTGCAAACAAAGCCTCACCTGGGGGCTCCTGGCCCCAGAACCTTCGGCGCGCTCCGCCCAGTGCCCTCAGAGTAAAACCCTGGCTAGCCACGCCCCCCCACCCCCACACGGCCCTGTGAGGCCACTGACCTCCGCACGCCTCCTGCCCCTCCCCACCCCACCTCTGAATCCAAGTGCTGTCCCCTCCCCAAGTGTCTCTTTGGCCTGGATCTTTGTGCCCTATGGCTTGGGACACTCCCCTTGCCTCCATGACACTCATGTTCTCTGACATCCCATCGTCCCCCTAGTACAGCCTCCCGCCTCCTTGTCCTGCACCAGGGGACCCGAGAGTCTAAAGTCAAATAAGAGAGGAGCACATGCACCCCCAGCAGAATGTTTGGCACTTACGAGCACGTCCCCTGATAGGGTGAGTCATGGCTCTGAGACTCAGTTTCTCCGCCTGCAAAATGGGCCAATAGCGGCCCCTCCCTCTCAGGGCGGCAGTGACACGTGTCCCACTCCCTGCAAAGTGAGGGCTCACGATGGCCCAGGACTGTAAGTTTCCTTCCCCCGGCCCTGCCCCACCCCTGCAGGGAAGAGGTGGCCTGGGTCCCTGCTTCTCTGGCCACCATGTCGTGACCCTCCTCTCCCCACAGGTGCTGCGGCAGGCTCCGCTGTTGGCAGTAAGTACACACCTGGGTCCCCGTCCTGGGGACAGTGACGGGGGCCTGCGATGCATGAGCCTCTTTGCATCGTGTCCTGGAAAGAGCAGGAGACAAAAGTGGGGGGTCCCCGTCCCCGCCGGGTGCTTAGGCCGCCCCACCCCCCGCAGCTGCGTCATGTGCACCTTCACCTCTTCCCACTCCGTCCCACCCGTTTGCTGGCCCTGCCGTGTCCCTCCCGCCAACTTCTCCCTCAAGCTTCTTGGTTAGTGCTGCTTTGGAAAGGTCCCTGTGACCCCTGGGTGAATCCTGGAGCCCCCTTCTCTGGCCAGGCAAGAGTAGGGGTTACCTTTTTCCCCAACCAGAGGAGCGGCGGAGTGCCCCCCATGGGTCACCTGGAGCAGGGCCGGCCAGCGAGGGAGGGTGGGCGTGGGGGCTGTGAAGTTGTCATCACACGCTGTGCCCCACGCACTCCGGGTCAGGCGCTGGTTCAGCAGGATGGCCGTAGCGTCTCATTTAACCCTGGCACCCCGGCGGGCATTGCTGTCTGCTCCGGGAGCTCCCACCAGCGTCAAGCAGTCTCAGAAATGCTTTTGGGGGGCACGGCCTCCCTCCACCAGGGCTCTCTGGGGCCATACGCGGCCCCAGTGGCACCTGCTGGGACACCAGTAGAAGAGGACACCCAAGGTAGCTAGATCTGGAGGGGGACTTGGGTCCACTCAGTGGGGCCCTAAGCTCTTCCCTGGGCTGCCCCATACCTGCCAACTCCCCACCTTTTCTCGCTTCCGTCTCTCACCAGGCAGCAGCAGGTCCCGGAAAGACCCCGTCCCCAAAGCCTCTGTGGCCACTGTGGCCATGAGGGGGGACTCGGCCACTCCTGTCCCCTCCACATCCACTGCTCGGGCCCCCATGGCCCCCAGCAGCCCACAGCCCACAGGTGGGTGCCCAGGTACAGCCCAGATGCCCTGCCTTTCCCAGTTCCTTCCGAGCCCCTGCCTCTCACTGTGAAGTGCCGTGATCTGGTGGGGTCACCAGCCCTGGGGAGGGCGGGTTTGGCTCTCAGAGAAGCTAGGACCCTACAGTCACACAAGTGTGGGGCTGAGGGACCTCCAGGCCATCTGGGCTCCGTGGTCACTGGGCCCCAGCCCGCGGGTTCGGGGCTCCCTTCAAGGCACTGCTCAGAAGGGCACCGAGACCAGCGTGGCGTAAAGGACAGGGCGACCTAGAAGGAGGGGGCCCGCGGCAGCAAGGCCACACAGAGTTCACCCAAAGCCCGGGCCTGTCTCCAGCGGGACTCCGGCTTCAGCGCCCGCCCCCGCTGGCCACCCCACACCCTGCTCTGCCCTGTCCCTGGGAGTGGGCCCTCAGGGCCGGCCCGGAAGGCGGAAGCCTCCGCTCCAGGCCTTTGGAAGGGGGGCTGCTGGGCACTTCCGGTCGGGCCAGGGTCTGGCTTCCTGCGCCGCGTCCGCCAGAGCGGCCAGCCCCCGGGGTCCACACTGACAGGTTTGGAAACACCAGTCCTCTGGGTCTCACTCCCCTCCGCGGTGGGACTGGCCTGTGCGCGGGGCTTGGGGTGCCAGGGTGGCCCTCCGGTCCCGCCTCGGGTCCTGCCAGACTGCTCCTTAAGGGGACGCGGGGGCGGCACAGGCCAGCTCTCTCCTCCTTCCTCCCTCCTCCGCAGGGGGCACCGGTGGGAGGCAGGCCCAGCCAGCAGGGCAGAGGGTATCGGGGGTCCTTGTGGCCCAGGAATCATCTGTGAGGTAGAGAACGGTGGTGCGGGCGGTCACTCGAGGAACTCAGACGTAAGGTGGCCCGGCCTCCTGAGACTGGTGCTTTTCTTGCCCAGCCTGTGACGGGCGGACTGGAGCAAAGCTAGCCGTGGCGGGTGCTGTCCGCCGACCCCGGCGGTCCGTCTGGGTGGGAGGCCGGACGGCCTCGCGCATACACGCCGACAGACCCGGACTCCGTTTTCTGAGCTCCTTCTGCGGCGGCACAAGGGGTGCAGGGCAAACCGCAGAGCAGGGCATTTAGGGGACAGGCCAGGGCCACAAGCCAAGGAGACAAGGAAGGTTGGACTTGGGGGAAGGAGGCGCCCCTCCCTCCGAGCTGGACGTCCAGTGAGGCCGTGGTCAGCTTTGCGGCCTGAGCCCGGCGCCAAGGCGTTAGGGGCGGGAGGTGGTTCCAGAGTGACAGCCCGTGACCTGAGGTGCCCACGTCTAGGGGTCAGCGCTCCTCTTTAGCAACGGACACCCAAGCCTGGGCCCTTGTTGTACCTGGACCTCCACCAAGACAGGCAGTTGCTGCAGGGGCGGAGGCCCCGCCTGTCCCCCTGGGCTCGCAGCTCCACGAGGTGGGCGGGGCTGCTGTTCCCCTCGCCCCCAAGAGCGGACCTGCAGGCTTAGGAAGAGGCTGCTGGGCCCGAGGGCGTGTAAATTTACCATGGACTCGTGGCCTGCCTGCCGGCTCAGCCCCCCAGTGCCACTGGCCTGAGGCCCAGGGTTGGGGGGCCAGGGGGCTGCGAGGTGGGACCCTCGTCACAGCCTGGCTCGCACAGCTCCCAACTCCTAAGGAACAGACAGGGCCTCCATCTGGTCTTGGCACACGACACAGGCCCCCGTGAGAACGTTCTCCCAGCACTAACCCGGCACACCTGCGTCTGTCCCTGGAGCTCCCGCTGGGGGCTCTCCTACCCCCAGACCCTGTCCCTGGAAAGGTCCGGAGTCTCTCTGGGTGCTTCCTAGCAGGTGCTCCAGGCTCTTCGGCCAGAGTCCAGCTGGGCCCGTGAACTCTGGCCCAGATATTTCTCCTTCGTGCCAACGCCAAGCTGTCTGAAGGGCGGGGGCTGCCTCGTGGAAAATGCGGCCCCCTCAGCACTAATCCTCCCCCCAGGAGCCAGAAGCCTTGGGGCAGGTTTCAGTGGGCCTCTAATTAAGCCCCTGCCGATGGGGCGGGCCTCTCCCCTCCTCACTGAACACTGCAGTAATGTGGATTTGGTGTTCGAAGGCTTCCGCCTCCCAGCTGGAGAGCCTCCCGCAGGTTTTCGCGGTAGATTGTCTTTTTCTTTCCCTGCCGAGACCGGCATCCCGCGTAATCCCTTTAGAAGTGGAAAGAATCCGATTTCTCCACTGCCCCTCTGGGTCCGTCCTTTGAAATTCGGCCCGAGTGGCGCCCTGACTCTGCCAGCTGCTGGCTCTGTGTGCAGTTGGTCTGGGAGACAGCACTGTGGCATTTGGGGGTTGACTTACACTGGGATCCCTGGTGAAAATGGGCCCCAACCAGGGGCTGGAGGGAAAGGTGGTGGCCGGAGGGGCAGGCCAGACGCTGGAGGGCTTGCCGTCCCTGCATGGGGTCAGACGGGAAGCCTTCTGGACACATTCAATGTCTTGGCCAGAACACACGCCTCCCTTACAGCCATTAGTCAGAGACCAGCACAGAGAGGCCTGGGCCCAGATACGGGACTCGATGCCACTCTGTCCTTCACTGGGGATGGGACCACACAGGGAGGGTAGGAGAGCTCCCAGATGAGGTGTCCTGCTGCAGAAAGGTCTGCCCAAGGTACGCAGGGTCTCAGGCATGGACGTGCCCGCCCCTCTGGCTTCAGGTCCGTGCATGCCCACTGCAGGCTGCGGGACTGCGGACGCGGCCTCCCCCGTAGATCCGGCCCTCCTTCTGTTTGGCCGGTGTTGACAGCTGCTTCTTACGGTGCTGCTTCTGATAAGGGGCCTGTGGGGCAGTGATGCCTCAGGCTGTCCCAGGACACCCCCGGCCCCATCCTCTTGCGTGCCTTGCTGTCTTCTCTTCTTTCCCCCAAGAGTGGATCAGGCCGTCGGCAGCAGCCCCCCCAGGGGAGAGACCCCCGGCCGCAGGTGTCCTCCAGTGCAGAAGGCATGGGGGGGGGTCTTTTTCATAGACCCATAGGCCCCTCCCGCTTAGTGGAGGTAGCAGGTGTACATGGTGGGGACCTGGAGTGGGAGGGGGCCTCAGAGGACTGGGGGGAGGGGACTTGGCGCTCTACCCGACCCCCTCCCACCTCTCACTTGCCGAGGGTCAGTGACATCACCAGACCCACCCCCTTTTAACCACACAGCCCCCCAAGTGCTTGGGACCCAAGTGGGAGCCCTCTCTGTGGGGGCAATGGAGCTCCGAGTGTCAGGGCTTCCTGGGTGGAGTGGGGTGGGGGGCTGCCTTGAGCACGACGAGTAAATAACTGTGACCCTGGCGGCCCAGGCGGCAGGCCCGGCGGGTGAAGGCAGCAGGATGGCTGTGAGCAGCCCCCCGACGGGCAAGACGTGTCGGATAAAGGAGGGCTGGGGTGGTGATAGCCCCTGAGAGCAGGCCCGGAGCCTCGTTCCCCGAGCGCAGGGGAGAAGGCGTGCACGGGCCCGTCTGTAGCTGTAGATGGAGAAGGGCGTGCACAGGAGGCGCGCGGGCCTGCCCGAGTCTCCAAGAAGGGAAGCCACTCTCATCCCAGCGCCCCTGCTCCCCTGGACGTTAGACTCTAATGTCCCGTTAGGCAGGAGCCCCGGCTCCCCCGCCGGGATTCTGTTCCCCTCCGCACCAGCTCTGGCTCCGGGCTGTCAGCAGGGCTTTGAGCGCCCTCTGCTGGCAGGACGTTTGGAGCCGGAGGCTTAACCGGTAAGGGAGGGTCTGCGGTTAGTTCCCAGGAGCTGACAGTTAGGGGGTGCTGGTGCCATCCCTGCCTTGCCCTGCACTGGCCAGGGCACCAGGCTCCCAGGGGTCCCGGCAGGCAGACCCACAAACGCGGGGTGGGTCCTGGACATCTGTGCTCTGGAACACGTGCCACAGGGCACCCGTGGGTGGTAAGGGCCCGGCTGTGGCTGGAACAGGGAGAAGCTTCAGAGAGAAGGAGGGACGCCAAAGGCATGACTGCCACGTGCAGGCTCGGGGTGTGGTGCACACAGGAGCTTGGTGGGGGACGCGGGTACAGGGGAGCAGAGGTGAAGCCGTGTCTCTGACGCTGTCACAAGACCGTCCGGCTTCGGCAAGGTGCTTCGCGCTGTGGGAGATGCCGGAGTGGAGCGGTGATTTGGGGTCTAGCCCAGCTGGGTGTGGAGATGGTCTCCGAGGCGGGCACCAAAGGCCGGCTGGGTCTGCGAGCTCCTGGATGTGTTCTGTCGCCTCGACTCTGAGCAGGTGACAGAGCTGCGCAGAGCTCGCCAGGGCTCCTTGGGAGCCTTTGCTGGGCCTTCCCTAGACCCTGGCAGCCCACCCCGGGCAGCTGGACTATGGTCGATGGAAGAGTTTGCTTCTCCTCCCTCCGAGCCACCGGCGCCTTCACCGCCGCCCCGGCCCCGGCCCCGGTCCCCGCCCCCACCCAGGCCTCCAAACCTTTGCAGCTCAGGCCCAATCTCCTCAAGTGATGCCCACCGAAGAGCCCCAAGGTGAGAAGAAGGCCCCAGGGGCAGGTCGGACCGCCTCCAGAGCCCGCCCCCACACCTCCGCTGGAAAAACAAAATGAGGCAGGGTAGAGGGCTGATACCGGGCTCAGAAGCCCACCCGGAACAGCTGGGGCAGGGTGAACCTGAGCCGCTCTTCCCTCCAGCCCTGCCCCCCAGGGAGCTGGGAGCAGGCGTGAGTCAGAGGCGCAGCGGCCCCACAGGGCAGGCCTGTCCCAGCTCCCCTGGGCGGTGTGGCCCAGGGGCTTGTCTTGGTTGAAGCAAGATCTGGGACATAGGGTCACTGACACTACTCCTTGGGACACTTGGAGGGGGCCCTGCCTTCTCACCCGGGGAGGGACAAGGTAAAGGGGGTAGGTCCAGGAGGCCCATCTGAGAGGCTCATTTCTCTGAGGTTTCCCGTGCCCTCGGCCCCTGGCACCTGGTCATCCCTCCCTCTCCCATCACTGAAGGGAGGCGGGGCCCTCTGGAGATACCCAGAGGGTGGCCAGCACCCTTCCTTGTTCAGGGGTAGCCACGCTTGCTTTCTTTTGCAAGGAGGTGTTGAGCCCCATAGGAGCGGCACCAAGAAATGGCCCCCCTTCTTGTGTCAGGGAAGGTGACCCTCCTTGCCAAACCCCACCCCTTTGGGGGGCTTGAATCCCTGTCCAAGCCACAGGGCCTTGCCCCAGATGGTCACCGGGCTCACTCTGTCCCTGGAACAGATGCAGGGCTGGGGAGACAGCCGGAGATGGGGTCCTCCAGCTAGAGTCAGAAGCTGGGCCGGGACTCGGGGAGGCTAGGTTGGCAGGCCTTCTGGTGTCAGTCAAATCTGCAGAACAGCTCAGGTGTGTAAGAAAGGGCCCTGCAGGTGGCATTTTTCCTTCCAAACATCTTCCAAAGCAGCATGAGGAGGAAGCTTCTGGCGCTTTCCACCCATCCCATCCAGCGTTCGTGCATGCAGCTGCCCTTCACTGAGCCTCTGGCGACACAGTGGCGGACACCCCGAACCCAGGCACTGCCTTTCCTGGGCTTACAGTCTGGTGGCCTGAACCATCCCCCGCATGAATAATTTCTAATCACCCTGGCATCTCCCTACATCTCTGCAAAGAGCACTTTGCCCTGGCGTGCCCAGCAGCTGCTGTCCCCTGGCCCTCTCCGGGCCCCGGCCAGATGGGGATTTGCCGCTGGGCTCAAAGCTGGCAGGCCCACCTCTTCCCAAAACCTCCTGTGCCAGGCCGGGCACCCTGTGTGTCTGGGGGCTGGCCCTTCCTCTCCCCGTGCCTCAGTTTCCCTGCATGCTCGGGGGAGGGGCAGCAGGACGGCGCGGTCCCCCTGGACTCACTGACCCTGGTATCGCCCCCGCCGGCCCAGACTGCGAGTGCTACGGCCACTCCAACCGCTGCAGCTACATCGACTTCCTCAACGTGGTGACCTGCGTCAGCTGCAAACACAACACGCGAGGCCAGCACTGCCAGCACTGCCGCCTGGGCTTCTACCGCAACGGCTCCGCCGAGCTGGACGACGAGAACGTGTGCATCGGTGAGCAGAGCGGCGCGGGGGTGCAGGGTGCACGGGACGGCCGGGCAGTGCTAGGCGGGGTCTGAATACCCCTGGGTCAGAACCCCATCCCCCTCAGGGAGGCTGTGGAAATTCCCATTCCAGGGCCGACCCGCCCAGCCCCCACGCTTGCCTCTTTAAAGACAGAAGCCTCCCGAATCCTCTGTTAACCGCTTCCCTGTTCGGTTCCTCCGGGGGCACTGGACTTTCTGAGCCACTGGTTGGGCTCAAAGACTAGTTCTAGTCTTGGAAACCGAGTCTCCAAGGGAAGCCATCCTTATCCCAGCGCCCCGGCTCCCTAAAGAATTTAGACATTAAATTCTAAAGCCCCGTTAGGCAGGAACCCGGTCTACCCCGCCCCGATTCCATTGCCCTCCGTACCAGCTCCGGCCCCGGGCCGGGAACAGGGCTCTGGGCGCCCTCTGCTGGTAGAATGCATTTGCTGTGTGCATTTGGGCAATTCCCTTCCTTCTCCCCGCCTCGGTTTCTCTGCTTGTAAAATCAGGAGATGGATCAGATCAAAGGTTCTCAACCCTTTTCTGTGGTTAAAGCTGCAACATTTTCAAATGAAATTCTTATACTGTTTTGTAAGCAGAGCCCAGCTTACAAAGCTACTCTCTGCCCTCAGGGGGTCCTGCTCTCTTTTTTTCCAACTCTGCTCCAGAACTGGCTTTGGGGACCCTGGGCCAAGGCTGAGACAGGCCATCCCAAAAGGCCAAAGCCATGGCCGCCAACTAGCACCCACCATGCCCACCAGCCCTGCGCCTGTCCCCAGCAGAGGCCAGGTCTCAGCCTGGCGTCCAGCCCCTTTGGGCGCCCACTGCCCATCCCCCAGGCCAGCTCCGGCTTGGAGGGGAGGGCGTTGGGGGAGGGGGAGCGCCCACGCAGCTGGAGCTGTCCGTCTGAATTACAGCAGCGGCCTTCAGATAATTCCATCAGCTCTAAAGTGCTCCAAACAGAATTGTGCTGCAGATGTCACACAGCCAGCAGCAGGGACAGGGCTAGGCCCCTGGATCCGATTAGAGGTGCCCCCTCCTCCCCCAGCGTCCATCTGCCTTAACCCCCAGGCCTGGAACTGGGCTTCACGGACCCCCAGAGCTGGCACGCTTGCCCCCAGGAAACCTGCCCGGGAGGCTGGAGGCCTCTGGGGCTGCTCCCGTACGGGTCCTGGAAGGACCTACAGGTGTGGGCCACAGGCTCGCCCCCCTCACACACCTACCACAGGCCCCGGACAGAAGGCCCTCTCCTCCCCATCGCCCCGCTTCTGATGGGGCTCCTTGCACCTGTCAGAGTCCCAACTCTTTGGAAGCGCCCGCTGCAGTCACCAATGGGGATGCTGAGGCCCAGAGAGGGGAAGGGTCTGTCCTAGGCCACCCAGCGCCCGGTCCAGGGAGGGGGAGGGGCGCCAGGGAACGAAGTTGATCTTCCCTCAAGTTCGGACCCCCGCTGTCTAGCCGCGGGCTCACGGGGACACGGCGTGCGGAGCTGGCCGCGCGGGGCGGGGGCGGTGCCCAGAAGTCGCCCTGAGAACACAGGGTGCCCCTTTCCGTCCAGAGTGCAACTGCAACCAAATCGGCTCCGTGCATGATCGGTGCAACGAGACCGGCTTCTGTGAGTGCCGCGAGGGCGCGGCGGGACCCAAGTGCGACGACTGCCTCCCCACACACTACTGGCGCCAGGGCTGTTACCGTGAGTGCGCGCCCGCTGGCGAGCGGGGCCCGTGCTGTGGGGGCGGGGCCGGGGGCCTGGTGCTGAAGGGGTGAAAGTGGGCGGGGGCGGGGGTAGAGGCCCGCCGCGTTGGCGGGACTTAGGGGGTGGCCTGATATTGCCAGAGACAGGGTCCGGGACGGGAGAGGCCCTGTGCGACTGGGGATAGAGTCGGCGTTAAGTGGGAATCACGAGAGAGGTTGAGCTGGGGTTGCTTGGCAAGGGAGTTGGAGGCAGAGTGGCGCGGGGGACTGGCTGGAGTTGGCTGGAAGAGGGAGGGAGCGAGGCAGTCCGAGGAAGTGGCCTGGCCGGGACACAGCGTTAGCCAAGGTAGGAGGATGGGAGGGAGCTGTAACAGGAGGGAGGCAGGGGCCAGGTCGTCTTGGCCGTCGTTACCATCCACGCAGGGACAGTTCACACCAAGTGCTCCCGAACGTCCCACAGCCGCCTGGTCCAGGCCGCGCCCCCGAGGGTTCGCACATCCCCAGTCGCGGAAGCTCCCACGTGGGGAGAGGGTGGGTTGGGCCATGACCCGAGTTAACTGCCCCGTTGCCCCCCGCAGCCAACGTGTGCGACGACGATCAGCTGCTCTGCCAGAACGGCGGCACCTGCGTGCAGAACCAGCGCTGCGCCTGCCCGCTCGGCTACACCGGCGTGCACTGCGAGCAGCCCCGCTGTGACCCCGCCGACGACGACGGGGGCCTAGACTGCGACCGCGCGCCCGGAGCCGCGCTGCGCCCCGCCACCTTGCTCGGCTGCCTGCTGCTGCTGGGCCTGGCCGCCCGCCTCGACTGCTGAGCCCGCCGGGGGACCCGCGGCCGGCGAAGGCAGGTCCGCGCGCCGTGCGCCCTGGGCCCTGCGCCTCGGGGACCGGGCGGCGAGAAGGGTGCGGCCGGAGCTGCTCCCAGGTGCTACTCAGCGGAGTCCTCCGCCCTCCGCCCAGCCCCCTCTGTGGCACCTGCCCCTGCCCTGCAGCAGGGGGCGCTGAGGGGTCCCGCCCCCCACCGCCTGCTATTTTGGTCTTAGTTTTTCTATGTCCCTCCGCCCCTTTTATTTTTTGCTGGCGGTGAGACAAAGGGCGGAGAGAAACGCTACTCACCCAACACCCCCAGGTACGTACACACACGTACACACACGTGTACACACACACACACACGACTGTTGCGGACACCCCCTGCGCCTGTCCCTGGCTTACCCTCAGCCAGCGGACCTGGAAGTCCGGCTGCTGCAACTCCAGTGGCCGACTTCATTCTCTTTATATTCTGTTTTCCTTTGCAACCCACCAGACCCCAGGCCAGAAAGATGCCTGGGCCCCAGGGGCTCCCCGCCTGGGGGAGGGAGAAGGAAGGAGAGTTGGGAGGGCTGGAACTGTGCGGAGACGCCTGTTTTTGTTTGTATTAATCGCCCCCTACAGGAAGGGGCCGGCCGGGAGCTGGTCACAGTGGGTGTGGATGGTGTGTGACTGGACGGAGTAAAGGGTCTGCTCACTGCTGCTTCCAGGGCCTGCTTTCTTTCTGGGTTCATTTGGGATTTAAAGAGGAGCCCACAAAACAGCCTTAAAGAACTGAAGTCACAGGCCACATTCTCCATGCCGTTCTCTGAGAACGGGCTGACCCACCTGCCGCAGGCCAGCCGGCAGAGTGCTCTCACTGCTAGGCCAGGTGTGGCCCTGCCAGGGACCCACTTGTTCCCCCAACTTGGGAGGCCGCCCCCCTCCTTTCACTAAAAACAAAGCAAAATCCAGTTTATTGCACTTTTCCTCAGCTGTCCTCAAATCTGCAAGCACATGGCGGGCGTCGGCATCGTCGCCAAGGAGCCCGAGGCAGTGGCGGCCCAGCCTCCTGGCAGAGCGCAGGCCTGGGTTTAGAAATCGGGATGGTTGCGCAGTTTCAGACCCGCTGACCCCGAGCCTCGGGCCGTGTCTGCAGCTGCCGCCTCCTTCCAGAATCCTTTTGAGTTCCAAACTGGGCCCAGGGGAGATGGCCAAGGGGACCTTGGGGCAGCTCGAGCCGAGAGAGGAAGCCCTGAGGATGGGGCCCATCAACAGCGGCCCTCTGCTAGGGAGGGTGCCCTGGGTGTTCCCAGCTCTTGGGGGTTGTACCCAGATTCCCCTCCCCCCCCACTTCCTCACAGCCTGGAAGTGACCCAGGGCTGCCTGGGTCCTGGTTCCCCCAGCTCCTGCCCGCAGCAGCCGGGGGCTGCTCCAGTGGGGGGGTGGGGTCTGCCACGCTCCCTCGAGCCCCCCAAGCAACGCCAAGAGCCAGCTGAACAAAGCGGGCCTTGAGAGTGATGAGGTCACAGCACAGTAGAGGAGGAGGAGCCACAACTGATGATAAATTCAACCAGCTGCATTTCAAGGCCAAAGGCCCACCCCGCAGCTCCCAGCCCCAGGTCGCAGGGGTCACCTCCCAGCCCCGCAAAGGAAGTGCCTTCTGTCCAGTCCCCTCGGCTTCACCTCTTTCCTTATTGACTGAACCCATTCAGCCCGGCTGAAGTGAAACATGTCTGGGGCTCCTTGTGCACAGGAGTGGCTGTAGGACAGTTCTGGCCAATAAGATGGAAGAAGGGGTGAGGGGTGGGGCTTCCGGAAAGTTCCTCAAACCCCTCCCCTCCCCACACACCCAACCTCAGTTGGCCGTTTTGGGCCCTGGCTTTGCTGTCGCCCTTCCCCCGCACTGCCCCGTCAGCAGGGCACTGGGGAGGGCCCACCTGGCCACCAGGAGAGTGGAAGCCGCTTTTCTGAGGACCCAGCAGGGCGGGGACCTGCCCTGGTTGCTGACCTCCACACCTCTTAATGTGTGAGAAAAAATAAACCTTGATGCAATTAAAGACTGGAATTTGGCTTCTTTGTTACCTGCAGCCTTAGCAATTCCTAAGTCGTAGGCTCTGCCCACCCAGGATCCGGTCCCCACCCCCCGAGTCCACAGAGACCCAAACCCTTCCTTGGCCGCGGCCCCCACCCTGGCCCACCGTCCACCACAAAGACCCAACTGCAGCAGCATCGGGCCAGTAAGTCAGGACCTCGCCGCCACGGGCCCCTCCCTCCAGAACTGGGCCTCCCTCGGCCCGGAGGGACAAGGGGCAGCCGACCCAGGCGCAGCGCAGGTCGCCACTGGTGAACAGCAGGTGCCTTCGTCTGAGCCTCCGCAGTACTGAACACAAGGGGGTCCAGTCCGGCCTCCACCCTCGGATCCAGCTCCCCGGCTGGAAGCAGAACTTAGGGCCTGGGGCGTGGCTTCGTCAGAGAGGGAGGGAGGGAATTAGGGTGGAAAGGGTGAGCGCTCCCCCAGCAGGGCTCTGGAGCCCCAGCGACTCCCCAAGGTGAGGGCAGCTCCTGCCTCTTGGTCCTGCTGGGGGGGAGGCGCTGTCCTGGGCCAAGGCAGCAGTGGGACGGGGCTCCCAGAGAGGAGCTCTTGGCCAGTACCAACACTGACACCCCGACAGCTTCTACCGCACGCACACCCGTGTCCCCCTAGGTGTGTCCCCAGAAGTCTCCTGAGGGGCCTGGGAGGAGAGGGTCCTTGGTGGCCGTGCTCCATCCTCCCCAACCGCCCCCAGCCAGACCTGAACCGGTGCTGGGTCAGCCTCCCTTCGCACAAGGGCCGGGCAGGCGGGGCGGGCTGTAAATCAGAGTGGCAGCCCCAGTCCCCGGGGACACGGCTCGGCCCTGACCTCGGCGGCAGGCTGCAGGGAAGGTTGCCAGTGGCCATTTGGAAAACTCTGACATCTCGCAGGCAGCTGAGAGGAGAAAAAGAAGGTTAACAAAGACCAAGGTCACAGCCCAGTGTCCTTTTAGCCAGAGTGCTCTTGTCCCCAGAGCTGTGTGACATGGGGTTCTGAGAGGGGAAAAAGGAGAGGCTCCCATTTCCCATCTTGGGACACACAGCCAGTGTCGGTGGCGCTGGGCAGCACAGCAGTTAACCTCCGCCTTCACCAGAGGACAGCTTTCTCTCGGGGGCGGGGTGACTTGGGGGAGGGGCCTGTCGTGTGCAATGTCTGAGGACTGCAGCAGGCTTGGCCTGGAGCTACTGCATGCCAGCAGTACCTCCCCCCAACCCCTGCGATAACCAAAAGTGACCCGACATTGCGAACAGTGAGCAAACTTGCCCCACGTTGAGAACCACTGACTCAGACTGAAGGGATGGCCACGCCCATGTCACCGGAGGTGGTGGTGGAGGGAAGACAGAACTTGCCCAAAGTCCTACTTACTGAGAAGCAGGAGCAGAAGCAGAAGCAGGACAGCCTGACTCCAGAGCCCAGGGTTTTTAGCCCAGACCAGTGCCCCAGTAGGGGGCGCTGCCCAGGGCTGGACCCCAGCTGCTCCTGCCCCCACACTCGCCCCCACACTCCTCCCCACTGCAGCCTGGGGCCCTGGGGAGCCCAGTTCCACGCGCATGGCTTTGCCATCAGGGTACACACCTGCCCCGCCCCCACGCCCCCACTGAGCAAACCGCTGCGCCTGCGGTTTCTGCCTCCGTTGCCACTGGGCCCAGCTGCGCAGCGTCTGGGGACGCCGGGAGCAGCGGTCGGCACCTGCTGGCAGGCCAGGCCAGGCTGGAGTGGGTGAGGGGGGGGTGGGGCCGTCCCGGCCCCAGTCTCAGCACTGTGGGCCAGGCCGATCTCCCCCGGTCATCCCGTGGGACCCGTGGGACAACACAGCACAACTCGGGCCAGTAGAGTTAAGGGAAAAGGCCCAGGAAAGAAGGGCTTTGCTTGCTAATTTTTCCTTTTTAAAACAGATCACGGCCGTAAGAAAGTTGGAAATACAGACAGGTGAGATAGTTTTTAAATTAAAATCACCCACCATTCTCCATCCAGAGCAAGTAACTGTTTAGTGTTTTCTGATACACGTCTGGCACTTTTCCAGGACACGCAGTTGTGCGCAGCCAGCTGCCCCAGCGTCTGCCTGTCCGTCAAACAGGCGCTGGCCCTGGGCTGGGAGCCGCTGTCCCTCTGAGAGCACTGGGGGTGCGTGAGTGCCCTGGGTGCAGAGCTGAGGCACTGCACCCAGGGTAAACCCAGGTGATCCAGGCAGAAAAGGAGACTCAAAGGGTCTCAAGCTCCCCCAAGGCCTCTGGGGGGAAGCTGGACAGATGCATGGGGGAGCCCCCAGGAAGCCTGGGCAACACCCAGTGTGCTGAACAGGGTGGCTCGAGAGCCCCTGCTGCTGTCCCTGGCACCACGCCGATCTCCAGACCTGCCTCCAGTTGGCCACCCTCCCGGCCCCGCCCCCCGTGTGCCCAGCCCTGTGCGTCTGTGTTAGCACTTCCTGCCCCACCCAGGGAGGTGGACCACCCCTCCCCAGCCAGAGGAAAGACCCAGGAAACAACACAGCCTGGCGGAGACGGCAGGCAGGCTGCCCGGGGTCACCCAGCCCAAGAGAGACCGAGTCCAGATGCAAATCCAGTCTTGGCACAGAAGCACACGCTGGTGACACTGAGCAGCACGGCTGTCCCCTTTTCCATTTTACTTTTTTAAAAAACAGTTAATAACCTTGTCTTACACACACACCTTCCTCCAGCCTACGTTATGGCGCTTTGCAACGTTATCCTGAACATCAAAGGGGATCTTTTAAAACAGGGAGGCAGCACTCCAGCCTTTGGCTTTCTGCCCCTTCCTAGTGCCCCCTTCCCCGCCCAGGGCCTGATGGCCGAGGGACTCTGGCTCCTGGCAGGATGTGCCGTGTCCAACACAGCCCATGCACCCCTTGGGAGTGACAGGATCCAGCCAGGCACCTGGAATTGCCGTGGCTGTGTTGCTGGTGGCAGTTCACAGCAGACCCAGTGCCCACATTTCTCCCCTGAAAGGGAAGGTGGACCCAATGGCAGAAGGGCATGGGCTCTGGAGTCCAGCCACCCAGATGACCCTGGGCCAGTTACTCAGTCTCTCTGTGCCTCAAGTCTCATCTGTGCAATGGGGTGTTCAAAATACCACCTGCACCAAAGCACGACGGTGAAGCTGAAACAAGCAGACACGCATGGTGCCCCCAACACCACATGTACTGTCACCCATCCACGGCTATTACCCACCTCTCCCTGACCACGTGGGGTGTGAGCCCCACGCACTCAGCGGCAGGGGGAGGGCGCACAGCGGCCTTCCCCACTAGTGACGTCCAGTTCTCGCGCTGCCATGCCAAGTCTGCTGGCGCTTATGTCGTCAGCCTCCCGCTCCCCATCGGCCTCACATGCGCCCTGAGTGACAGATTTCACAGGAAGCTGTGAGAGCAGGAGGCATGTTCATCGGTGACCTGAGCATCACCGTGGACACACACAGCCCCCAGGGCACAGACTCAGCCCCAACTTGCTGACCTTAATTCACTTGGCCCCAGGTCACCAAATCAGAAACTCTAGGGTAGAGCCCAGGGGTGAGAGGGTTTCGACAGCTCCCCTGTGACTCCAAAGCGTGCCCACGGGTTGAAGAAGCCACCTAGCGGTTCTCTCTGCAGCGATGCCGCTTAGAATCTGTACCAGGGCTCGAGCTACATGGAAGCCAGCACACAGGACCGCCGCCCACCAGGCTGTTGGGCATTGCTTATGCTGTCTGACTTGGCACGTGCCCTCTGTGCAGGACAGAGGGACAGTAACTCGGGCCCTTGAAGGGTGAACAGAGGGATCCACGCACACAAAAACTGCCTCATGGTGCCGCACGACACTGAGCTCTACCCAAGCTGAAGCCCTGTTTGTTTCCCCCCTAGATTATTTACTCCTTAGCCAGCAAATGGTGACGCCCAGGAGGTGGGGGTGGCTGCACAGGGCTGGTCGGCGGTGGCTTCGCAAACCTCCGCTCCAGCTGTAAGGGGCTCCCCAGTCACGGCTGCCGCAGGGCACACACCTCTCAGCCGGTCAGGGCATGTTTGCTGGGCCCTGGACTCCCCGAACGAACGTCACTTCGCCCTCCCAGGCAATCGCTGCTCGTGGCTGGAACGAGCCAGCAGCCGGTGCAGCCGTCTGTTCGCTCGTCCTGGGGACAGTGACACCAAGGCTGAGGGTGCGTACCTTTCAACAGGCATGGTCTGGCAAGTCTCGCTCCTCTCCTGGAAGTTACTGCTTTTATAAAATTTTATTATAAAACGTGTTCCAGTCTGCAGCTGTCAGCAATTAGCCCTGACTGGGACATCTACACCCGGCCCCCGCCATCGGAGGTGCTGGGGAGCACCTTTTGTGGGTCACTGCTCATCTGCCCCCCAGCCCCCAATCTCAGCCTCACCCTATAACCCCAGGGGCATGTATTCCTGGTGGGCCAAACCTCAACACGTGGCGCGCCACCGTGGCAGGCTGGCCTGTGCACCTCTTTACCTCCCAGATAAGACCCCCAAGAGGGCCGGGGAGCCAGAGGCGGGGTGGGGGCTGAGTAACAAGCTGGCCTACAACGAGTCCCAGGGCAGGCCCAGCAGGTTGCCCGGGAAACGTGCTGGACCTCAGCTCAGTGATACAGAACTCCCAGCCCATGTCAGTTGTGTTTCCACTTTTTAATTCTGCTATTTTCTCTTAAAATTTAGGTTTTAACAAAGACAACAGACTGAATGTTTGCCAAATCCCTGCTAGGAATTCAAAGCATAGAAAAAGTCAAAGCTAGAGCAAAAAATTATAATGTGTACAACTAGCTTCAGAAAATAGTACATTCTGGTTATAAAACTCATTTACAGATTATTCACATGTACTTATCAAAATGTGCTCCTGATAATACATGAAAACGTGTAACTAAATAAACTGTGCACAATAAACCCAAGGCAAATTACATATGAAGAAGCAAAATAAGTGGAATCTATTCATGTTCAAAGAACAAACAGTGAAAGAAAACAGGGCACTTTCTCATAGCGCACCGGTAAGGATGAAGCCAAGAGCCCTTTCTCGCCTTGCAGCGAGCTAGCTGCCCCCATCAGCGCTGCTGTGACGGCCATGTCAAGAAAGGCCACGCGACACACGTGAAAGGCTTTATGCAAATGCTTTTACCACCTGAACAACGAATAGTTCCAAGGGCAAGGTCAGGTACGACTGTCCTGCCAGGAGAGGCTGTCAGGGCACGGGCACACTCCCTGGGAAGAGCTACGTGTGGGCCTCTGACTGAATCGCGTGTGACCAGACCAGGGGGGCCGACTGGGGGACATGTCGAGGGGGAGAGGCATCAAACTTCCCCAGAAATAACACCGCTCGGCATGGCGGCGAGGCATGCATCCCAGGGACCACTGGTTTCCTAACCTGTCTGTTGTAGAAACAAAGCGGGTGACAGCCCTCACTCCGACAGTTTTGTCACGCCTCCTATACAAGCTTACAGTGCTTTTTGGTTCTAAATGGTCACCACTCCTCCAAGAATCTGCTAAACGGAGCATTTTACCAAGACAGTAGACAAGTAACCCTACAGGAATGAGACTTCCTGCCCAGGGCACATGCAAGAAGTTCACGGAGCCCTTGGCCCCACCCTGCACTTCCCTCTATGGCTCGGCCAAGGACCAACTCTCCCCACTGATGGGGAAAACGTGCTCCCCACATGACAGGAGTGCTGTCTGGACACCAAGGAGGGGGCGGGGTCATGAAAAAGTACAAGGTTTAGGCTTCTGGCAACCAAACACTGCTTTTTAAAGAACTCTTAGTGATCTACTTCAATAGACATTTCTGACTAACACAAAGCCCTTTTTGCGTAAAAAGCAGATGACAAAGAAAATTTCAAAAGGGGCCCATTCACCTCCAGGGCTTATTTTTCTCCCCCCGATCAGCTAGTGCCCTGGAGCGCACCCCGGACTGGCTCCGGCACCCGCCAGCGGTTACGAACGTGCACTCTCACGCCTGCGGTGCTTCCCAGTCTGTGCGTCCCTGGAAAGTTGGACTTTGAGATTCGGCACCCCTCTTTTGACCAAGTCACTTAAATCTCCACTCACTACAGCCCCTTGTGTGTCACAAAAGCCCAGTCCCCTCTCACTAGATGCTCTGTACCACCATGTGTTCTCATAGGTTAAGACAGTTTCCAAAGATCGTAGGAAGTATCAGTTCCCGTCCTGGTTCTGAACTCCAAGGACTTCCACCCTCTTCTCTTCCTGCCTTCCCGTGGGGCAAGGTGTTTCCTTCCCACCTGAAAAAGCCTGCCCAGCCTGCCCCGTGGCTCCAGGCCGCCTGGTGACCAGGTCCCTTGGGAAGATGTGGCCTGACCGGTCAGAGACCCGTCTCAGAAGGGCTGAAAGAACCTTCCCTCCGCCTGCTTTTCGTTCTTTTTTTAAAATAAAAGTTGGTTCTGGTGAAAATGATCAACATTTTAAGCAGGGGGAAGAAAAGCGGTTTACTAGATTAAATTTTAAAAGGATTTTGCTATTGGCTATACAAATATACATTTCGACTTCTACAACGCTCACTCAGATCTGACCTGACCTTTTTATAGGAGAACAAGAGATCAACATTTCGAGCCTGCGGCCGCAGGGGCATCATAACTGATACATACACACCCTCTGGGAGGTTCTGCAACTGACAAACTACTGAGGATGACGTACAGGCCCAAGGTTAGGCTATGTTCTCCGTGTTCTCCAACAGAACACACACTCCTCGAAGGGAAAAACAAATCTTCTCTGGGCAGTCCCATTAGCCAGTCACCTGAAGCTTGTGACAGTGCTTGTGGCTGACCATGTCCGGTCACCTGGCTTTACTATAGCTTTCTTTTCTTTGAACTGCTGTCCTCCTCCGGTCTCCTGCTGTCCCAGCCAGAGTTCCTCTTGGTGTGGTGACTCACAGAGCTGGGCATCTCCTGGGCCCAACCCCTGAAAGCCCTGGTGTCTCTCTGGTAGCTGTGCTCCCATTCCTGGTCGTACATACTCTTACATGTGGGATCAGCACTGGCAGGAGGGTCACGTGGCACGTGCGGTCTGTGGCTGCTCCCTGCGGCCGTGGCCCACTCCACGGCGCTGCCCAGAGCCTGGGGGCGCGAAGGGCAGCTGGGCTCACCCAAGGGAGGTGTTGCTCCATGATACTGGGGGCTCACAGGTTCTGGATCCCTTAGGCATCTCCCCTGGGCCTCAGAGCTCAGGCCCATCCTCCTAAGCAGTCGCGGGTCCCGAGGCTGGTCCTTCGCAGGCGGCCTTTCGGGGTCCTTGGCAGTAATAGCAGCTTCCTTCGGGTCAGGGAGCGTGGGGTACGGGAAAGGCGCACACAACGTCTTGATAATTTCACTGTCTGGCCTGCTGCTGGGCGAGCCGCCCTGGCGTGTGAACCCTTCCAGGGCTTGCAAAGGAGGGTGGGTCAGACTCCGTTGCAAGGTGGGCTTGAGTTTCAGGATCTTCATTGCGTCGTGTTTATAGTTTTTGTCGCAGGTCTTGATGATGGCGCCACGCCTCTGTGCGTCCTGAATCAGGTGGTTCCAGTGCTGGTTGTCCTTGAGACCAAGAGAAAGGAGAAGGAATTACACCCCAACAAACACTCACATGCTCCGGAAGCATGGGTGTCCAACTCTGTTTCTGAACAAAGAAAGAAGCAGATTCCGTGAACAGATTCTCCAGAACCCATTACTTGCTGGACGAGGCTAAAAGGAAAAACCAGTCAACACGCAGCCTGATAAAGCCACGCTGAGGGAAGTGGTCACGGGCGAGGGAGAGTGGCCCGCGCAGGTCTGCACCCCAAGCAGCAACCTCGTGGAGCTATTTCAATTCCAACTAAGTCAATGAAATACAATGAAGAATTCAGTGGTACCAGCCACATTTCAAGTGCTCAGCGACCACGTGTGGCCAGTAATCAGTACGCTAGACAGTGCGGCGAGGGTGTCTCCGTCACCCGACGAAGCTCCCTGGGTGTTGCAGATCCAGTCTCACCTGTCTCTTGGACAGGAACAGGACGGTTTTGGCTTCAGAAAGCCCTAACTTTTGAGTGCCTCTGATTATTCTAGAAAAAGGTCCTTAGCTTTCATTGAATTCCCAAAGGCTTCCCAAACTCCAAAGGGTTAAACCATCCCAATCCACTGAAATCCTACTCCAACAACGTATCCCAGGCCACCTTCTGACTCTTTCTAAAGGAGCCGAGGTTATAAAAGCTCTTCTGAGAAGAACCTCCACCCTCGGCCCAGCTGCTTCTCTCTCCTCTCCTCCCTGTAGGAGTTGACTCGGCAGGAAGCAGACAGAGGACAGAGTAAGACCTAGGGAGAAAGACACAACACAGACTGGAGGAGGGAGAGGAAGGGGCCCGGCTGCCGCGGGCCCCGTGCTGCCACCTGCAGTCCAGGAGGCGCAGGGTGCGCAGTCACTGCACACACAGAGGTGACCTGGCGGGACCTCTGTGTGTCCCACCGCGCCGGCTCCTCCTCTGTAAACAGCAGTGTTTCAGGTAATTGACTTTTAAATGCTCACTGCTTCCCACTGTCCCAGTTCTGAAGCCAGAGCCTCCGGGCCATGCAGATTCCTGCAGGAGGACCCGGGGCAGAGCAGTGACAACCCCCGGACTCACAGTCAATAAACAACTGCCAAAAAAGAATGTGTCCCAGCTCGCGCCTGAGGACCTATCCACAGATATCTTCTGATCAGGCAGAGCCACCCCAGCCCGAGACCCTGGAGGATGGAGGCAGGGGTTGGAACAAGCCCCAGAGGCTGTGGTAGCTGAGGCACCGGCCCTGCTGACGGCGCGGCAGTCCGTGCACAGTGACACACGTCCTGAACTGGGAGATGATGGGGGTTCGATACTGAAAGTGAATTACTTTCAGAGATATCTGAACTTACTTTATTTGTATTTTTTATGTATCAGCACAAATGATGTGATAAAAATCTGTCTAAATCTACAAGAGTTCCTTCGATAACTATAAAACAAAAGTTTTAAGCAAAAACCAAGTGTTAGGGCGCAGTTTAGCGGCAGCACACCGAGCAACGGGGGGCACTGTAACTGACAGCTCCCTGGGCTGGACCGACGACGCACCCACGTGGACCCCACCGGGTTTCTGTGAGCGCAAAAGGAATTCATGCCCATCACGCACACCAGACAGGCCCACGTAAGCAGCACCAGGCTCTGTGGCTCCATCTCCTTCTCTTTCACCGAGGAAAGTTCTAGAGATTCTCACCCTGTGGCTGCGACACAGGCAGAAGCAGGTGACCTCCTGCCAAGTCTACCACACCGCGACTTGGCGTTTAATCCAATCCAAAGGTCACAAAGACAGTTCTGAGAGGGGCCATCAGTCTTGGTTTCTCAGAAGAAACCAAGGGCCTTGATCACTGATTCCATCTCCATAGGGAAACTGAGCTATAAAGAACAACAAAAAGGCAGCCCCAAGGACCACAAAAGTTGCAGCGCCCAAATGATAACTTAGGAGTGAAGATAATGACACGGCTAGAGGTCAGTGGTCTTCAAATTTGTGCAAGTGTGACCCTGGGGCTCGCAAGGCGGGGGAGAGAGGCACAGGAAGGCTGTGCAGTAATCAGTTTCGAAACTCAGCTTCCTAAGTCCTCAGGGGCTTCCCTGACCCTCCACACTCCGCTGCTCGTCCACCCCAAATCTGACCGCAGGGTGCACTGCCAGGGCACGAGAAGACCCCTAGGGTTTTAAAGGGAGCAGTATAAGCTCGGGTCCCTGTGAGAGCCCCTTTAATATGGGCGCCACAGAGAGACGCACTTCGAGTAAGATTTTACTTTTCAGGTTTCAGCATTATCAAAATTCAACTGTGTAAAAACAACAGTTGCAGTAGATTAACAGCTGACAGTAAATAATTTTTAAACACTCAGATCCTCATGGTCACAGGAAAATTATTTTTGAAAAAGCCTTTTACTTTAGGGAAACTATAGATTCACAGGAATTTGCAGCAAAAAAAAAAAAAGTACAGGGCAGTTCCATGCACCCTTCATCGTTTACACAGTTATGAAAATATTTTTTTAACTTTTAATTTATATATAAATTTGTGTGGCAGAGAAGCAACAGTGAGATTTAACAGAAAGGTTTTTAATTATAAAACTGTATTACCCCACTCGATTTTATCCTCAACAAGAATGAATGGAAATGCAATGTCAAAAAGCAGAACAACACTAATCTCTACTCCACTGCATGCACGTAAGGGTGATGTAATTAGATTTTTAACAGCTTCATTTTAAAACGTCAATATTTATAATACATCAGAAACAAAACCTTTAGCAACACTTAAAAATAGGAGGTACACAGGTTTAAAAATTATTTCAAGGGGGTACACGACAAAAGTTGAAGACCCCAGAGCTAGTTAAGAGTTGAAAGACAAAAGCTATGTGTGAGCGCCCTCTGGTGGTGCTAGTCAAAATGGGGAAATTTCTCCTAAGACAACTCATGACTTGAGAAATTAGAAAAACAAGAAGTGATTACCCCTAATGAGACAAGTAGCAAATACATGCTTTAGCTAGTTGTGATATCAGCAAATGAAAGCTGCACGTCTGTCTACCAAGCAAGCCCCCCCACCCCACCCCGTCACCTTCCTGAGAGGAGCATCTGCGCCCTGCACCCAAGTGCTCGAGCGGAAGGCGACCCAAGCACACGCTTGTACCCTCAGTGTGGTCTTAAGCCGGGCCAACGACAGCCACGTTTAGTAACTCTAGCTCTGTGCACGTCACCTTAACGACCCTAGAATGCAGACACGATTTTTGTAACAGGTCGTCCTGAGGGGGCACTGTGGCTATTTGGGCCCTGGGATGAGGCCGGTGAGTGGCCTCTGTGGAGAAAAGCTCCAGGGAGATGCTGCTGGAGGATGGTCAGCTGGGCAAGATGCTCCTTATTTCATGTCTCCATGGATCCCTGACACCATTTCCATGCTCACACATAATAAAAACTAACCTCAACCCACCGCCAGCGACAGCGGGCCTACCCGCGAGTCCCTGGTCACCGAGGCTGCACCTACCATCAGGGTCCTCAGGTGTCCGAGGATGAAGAGGCTGTACTTGGCCCGTGTGATAGCAACATTCAATCTCTGCAAGCTCGCCAGAAACCTAGGCAACCGGAAAAAGAAAAAATTACTTCTTCCTACACAGTGACTTAGTGCTTTCAGTGTGGGTGACACAGGCAGTTTTCAGATGGTTTTTCTTGGGCTCCTCAGACTTAAAGTCATAGGGTTTCCTCACTCTTCCCGACATAGGGCACCTGGCACAGACGCAATCCCCACTAGAAACAGCAAGCAGAGCTCCTAGTGCTTTCCTCCAAAGGCATGCATCTGTCTGCTGGTTTCCTATTTTGACTTAAATGAGATACTGGACATTTTGACAGTATGACTTGTAAGCCTGAAACACATCTTTAAAATATCAGACTAGATCAATTAGCATTAAATTTAAATGTATGTGAGAGTACTAAAATATTGTGTAACTAGGGCAGACACAAATGCAACAACGGGTGAGAAGAGAGGTCAGGAATGACAGAGCTGGTGCACAATACGGAGGAAATGCCCAATTAGCTGGAAAAGAATGGACTGTTTACAAGACGGCCCTGAAATCACTGGCCTCCACAGGTGTGTGCAAACTACCTCCAAGTAGGGACAGAGATGATTTCAATTGCTATCTTCTTTAAGAGCAATCAAACGTGTTTATGGCTTGTAAATTTCATCTGCTACTCAAGAGAGGAAAAAACCTCAGGGCGCTGAGACTCAAGGGAGTTTTCTGTCACCCACTACAGTGCCCTCGGACTCTCTGGAAGTAAGCTGACCGCAGTTAAGGCAAATGAACTCGGCCAAAGCAGAAAACACTAAGGGGAGGAAAAACCACATCACGACACAGACACATCCCGTGGGAGAGGAGCAAGCCCCTGCAAACACGTTTGATCCAATGATACATTTACGGGTATTAAATAAAAGGACGGATTCACACTGTGTCATGGGTTAACATACAAAGTATCAGGGCAAGCAGAACCAACAGTGGGTTAATTTCACAACCTGAAAATTCAATAACTACTACTCACCCAATTGAGCCTTGCATTGTGTTCGCTCTGACACATGTAACAATAATACAATCTTTCTGACGACCCTGAAATGCATCCACGGTATCGACTTCCGCTGGCCTATTTACGAAAGAAATGTTTACTGGGAAAAGATACTTATTAAACACACATAGTCATTTAATAGTATTCTTCAGAAACTTTTTCATGGTATCTGTATTTATGGAAACATAGTTCACATAACACAAAACTCACCATGTTCAGCATGTTCACTATGTTGTGCAACCACCTTCAGTAATTTCACATTCCCATCGCCCAAAAGAGAAACCCTGTCTCAATCCCCCTCCCCCCAGGCCCGGGCAACCGGGAATCTCCTCTCGGTCTCTACGGAGCCTGCTATGAGGGACATCTCTGAGAAACGGAGCCACACCCCACATGGCAGGCTTCTCTCCCTCAGCACGTTCTCAAGGCTCACCTACGCTGTCGCAGGTGTCAGCACTTCATTTCTTTTATGACAGAATATTTGTACGGGTGCACCAAAGTTTATTTTACCCATTTATGAAACCTGTTGGAACGTGTTTGATTACTAGCTCTATCTCTTCACTTTTCATAGGTCTATTCAATTTTTTTAGAGTCAATTTTGGTAGTTTGTGTGTTTCTAGATTAAGAAACTTTTGAGTTAATGGAGTCCCAATATTTAATTTTTCATTTTACTGTTGAGGTAAAAAGGAGACACACACACGATTTTCGCTCTCTATATAAAGTCACTAAAAGGGTTAATCGGGGTGCCCAGTCCATGGGCCACAGGCCACAGGCAGCCCAGACGGCCATCAATGCCGCCCAACACAAAATCGTAAACTTACTTAAAACATTGAGAATTTTTTTGTGATTACGTGTTGTAATGCATTTAATGTGTGGTCCAAGACAACTCTTCTTCCAGTGTGGCCCAGACACACCAAAAGGTTGGCCACCCCTGGGTTAAATTATTTACTCAACTGACAATGTGACTTCATGTATCTCGCTAGAACTGGAATTGAGATTAACAAGTTGTGGAACTAGATAAAGGGAACGGCCCAGAGAGCTTCGAGGTCAATTCCACTACCAGTTGTCACATGGTGGTTGGCATTCCGCAGGGCTACAGGCCCGCCCACCTGCAACCCAGTGTCCTGGGCTAGACCCATGACCATGGTCTGAAACCACTCCCCATGTTTCCTTCCCTTCTAGCCCCTCTTCCTTCTCTTTAATTCAACTTAAAAACTGAAAATATCTGTAAAAATAGAGATGCCTCACCCTTTTCCTTCAAATTCTTTGTCCAGCTCCTTCTGAATCATCATTTTTTGAGCCTTGTAATGGGTTATGATGCCCACATTCCGGAAAGTAACATCCTTTCTTTTGTCTTTAAGAAGTTTAATCAATTCTATGACCACTTTTATTTCTTGAACGTTCACATATGAGCTAAACGAGATGGACAGGAAAACACATTAAAACCAACAGCAGTCCAGCTGCTAACTGCAGCCCCACTCTTTACTGCTCGCCTCACAGAACGGGAGGCAGGCAGGTTTCACCCTCACCCGCTCAGCAGTGGCTCGCAAAGGCTGTTACACTGACCCCTAACATCATGCATGTGAATAAATAGAAAAATAACTGGATACAGAAACGAAGTTGTGAGAGAGAAAAAAGTTTTAAGTCAACTGAGGTTTAGGTGCCAGTTTCTCCACGTCTATCAGGCAATGGAATAGCAATGGGAAGAACCAAAGTACAATAAAGAAGACAGAAACAATAAAGACTTGCTGTCTTCCGTACAATGAGAGAAGTGCTTTAGGTATATTATCTTTTTTTTAAATCCTGACCCAAGGATTTATTTTACTGATTTTAGGGACACAGGAAGATAGGGAGGGAGGAAGAGAGAAACATCCACGTGAGAGACGGACATTGATGGACTGTCTCTGGCGTGTGCCCCAACTGGGGATCGAACACATAACCCAGGCACGCGCCCTGGCTGGGGATGGAACCCACAACCATCTGTGCGCAGGATGATGCTCCAACCAGCTGTGCCCCCCACCCAGGCAGATGCACCATCTTTTCAACGCACCCCCACACACACACCAGTTGTGCGAATCATGCACCGCCCGAGCAAGGGGGTGCCACCCACACGCACTCTTGCAACGCAGGCCCGAGAGATGAATGACAGGGGTCCTGCAGCAGCCACATCCTCACTGTCCTCTCGCTGGCCTCCCCCTGCACTCCCAGCTCGTCTCCCAAACAGCACCCATCCCCTCAGCCTCAGCCCTCCCTACAGAGGACATGCAGGGCAGGGTGCGGGGGACACTGCGCGGGCACCGCTATTGCTGAGGCTGCCTTGTCTCACTTCCAGAGCCTTCGATGCCCACTACCCTGACTTCCAAGACTTACTGTACAGGTGGCCCAGAAAACTAGCTGTCTCTTTCATCCTTAAAAGTTTTATTCTGCTCAGTCACCTCTCGGGTCAACATCCCTCCTGTGACCTTCCACCCCCATAACGTTTCCGGCAATCCTCTGCTCCACCCCACAATCTCTCTGGCACTGCAAACCCCCGCCAGCTGCTTCTCTGTATTTCTAATTTCTTCGCCTTCAGGGACTAACACCCAGTCCTCCCTGGGGACGCGGCCTGTTCTGCAGCTCTCAGGACACAGGTGTCTTGCATCTCCTCCAACACTACCGCGCCCAGGTGGTGCCCACACCTGCGCTAACAGAGGCCGCCCCCGCCTGCCATTCCTCTCCTGGCTCACCTGCAGCCCTGGCTCTGCTAGCTCTTTCCTTCTTAGCAGCTGCCACTCCCTCCCGCTCTCACTCACGGGCACCTGAACCACACAGTGCAGGCACGGTACTGTCCACCCCGCCTCACCCCGAGCCAGCTCCACCACACTGACCCTTCACAGCGCGCAACCCAGCTGACGCAGTCAAACACCTCAGCGGCCACCTGCCAGACCATAAGTCGCTCGGAGCTAAGGCCTCGGCACAGATCTGCTCAAGTGCCTATGCCACACGGGAGGTAATACGATCCCCATTACACACTTAAGAACCCCAGGGCTGAAATACAGACAAAGATGTTAGCAGTTTAATTTTTAAAAAGGAGGTGCTATTAACAACCTGGTTCAGTAAAAATGACTGTGTGCTGCCATTAGAGATGCACACGGACAGCGTTTTGAATATAAAAATGAACAAAAACACTCTAACAATTCCGGGACCTCTCTGGGAGTGGAAAGAAAAAAGAGAACATACTCATTATCCCGCCTTTCTAAACCGTCTCCGACATCAAACACGAGGTAGGGTTGAAACGGCCAATCTGATGAACACCGAATGGTCTCGGTCACTCTACAAAAAACAGACACCATTCAGAATGCAAGTCAAGCTACATGAAAAACATTTTAATCACTGTTACCGCTTTCCTGGTAGAGGAGGCAGCTGGCAGAAGTAAGGGCATAGGAGGACCTTCTTTTACAGAAATGTGGTTTAGTGAAAGGTACAAAACCAATTTTATTCCTAGTCTAGTGCTAGGGAGTGTAAGTGATATAATTAAAACACAATTATAATTGGAAAGTCACTCTACAGGAAGTTAAAAAAAGCAAGCCACTGATTCTCTTTTTGAGTTAAAAAAAAATTAGATACACACAGTACAAGGACGAGAAGGTGGCACACTTCTGTTACCAGTAATAACTATTTCTGGATTGTACAGACATCAGTGGCTTTCCACCCTTCTTTTTATGCTTATCTCCATTTGCTGTAATCAACATAGCTTTTTTAATTAGAGAGAATTACTAAATCTTTGATTTATGCATTTTAGGACAAAACTGAAGAACTAAAACAGCTCTTCTTTCTAAGCAGCTACCCCTGCACATGACGCCGGCCGACGAGTGCCGCGCGGAGCCCACCTGTTGGTTTTCAGGTTCCTGCTGTACACATAATTGGCAGGGAAGAGGCAGATGTCAGGGTGCATCCTGTACTGGACGGTCAGCTGCAGGACGGGCAGCCTGCCACTCACATTGTGCTCCACGTTCTCTTCCAGCAGCCTGCAGAAACGGGCCATCATCGACTGGTCGTAGCCGAACTCCTGTGCCTTCTGAAAGGGGGAGGGCAAAGCAGCCGTCTCTGAGGATCCACCTGTCCTTGTCCCACGGTTTCAGAAATAATCACTGAGCTCTAATCTGGACACACGGGGGTTCGGGGGCCATAACCAACAACCAGAGAGTCAGAGAAAGAAGGTATTTCTGACTCTGGCCCTTGAAAACCCATGTAGCTTGACCACTAAAGTTGAGGCATCGTCTCTTCCGTTAGAACACACACACACACCGCTTATGAACGAGATGGGCGCTTGCAAATGACCACAACTACGTCCCAGCAGGTAACAGACACAGACGTGTCCCTCTCCGTGGGGGTCAGGTAGCTGTCAGGTTTGTGTGCACATGCACACATGCAGGGTTCTGCTACATGAGGCTACGGTGATGCTAACGGGGGTCACCTGACTCGATGATGAAAACTGCACGCACACACACACAAAAGGAACAGGTTTTAACAATTATTTCTGGGGCATGGTCTCAACCGAGAGAAATATTCAATGTCGCTGTAAACATGCCCGAAGACCAACTGCTGCACCCCTCCCTCTCAGCTGGTTTCATACACCCAAGGGTGAGTTACAGGCTGCGACCTGAGAAACAGCCCCCTAACTGACAAACGAAGAAAGTGTTGTTACGTTCCGGTGCCTGTGCCCTGGGATACACTTTCCAATGTCAGCACCACACTGAGTCTCGGAAAGCATCGTGTCATATAATCCAGAAGCAGAAACGTGCACATAGACGGGCTCCCCGGGGGCGGGGGGGCATAGACACTGAAGGCGTCTAGCCCACCAACTGTGAGTGGGGAGAAAAGGTATTTATTACGTCTAAATAAAAGATTATTTATGTATGTGATTTTAACTAAATAAAATAAATATTAGTAGGCATTTGACAATTTTATTTACGCGCCCCCCCCCCCCAAAATGTTTATTCGAGTTAGCCATTATCTCATTTTGAATCTTCTCTCCGGGGAAAAGGACAAAGGGCTTATATGAGATACCACGCCTACTTTCAGAAGAAAAGCTGAGCCCACCCTACAGGGCAATGCAGACTGGCACAATCTGACACGGAAGGACATTCCTGATGTTCACTGATCAGAGAGAAACCAACTTGTCACAAAGCAGAACCCTACATGTGTGAATGTGCACACAAACCTGACAGCTGCCTCACCCCCACGGAGAGGGACACGTCCGTGTCTGTTACCTGCTGGGACGCGGGCCTGGGAGGGCAGGGACTGCAGCCTGTTCTCTGCGCTATCACCCCCAGCACCTGAGCCAACACGTGGGCAAGGCCAGCGCTCAGCAGGTACAGGCTGAGCAAGAGGACACGTGAACACATGGGTGCCCGGCAAATCTGGTCGAACACTGAGCTGTCACAGTTATCACCCTAGAAAGGGGTTGAGGAAATTAACTTTGTAATTATTTTCTGAACTTTCCTCAATAAGCCTGTATTATTTTTGCAATTAGAAAGCAGCCCAAATGGATTTTCTTATTTTTGCTGTTTTTAATCAATCGTCAAAGCAGGCAGCTGAGTTGAGGCCCATTAGCAGCCTTTTCATTCCACGGTGCAGCCCTTCAGGAGCTCGACCAGCACGTCTCAGAAACACGCGCAACCTCATCTCAGAGCCACAGCCTCGCCCTGTTCCAGTGGCCCCGCACACCCACTGCCTCCGGCCCAGCAGGCGCTGCTAGGAGCCAGAAACATGGGGGGCGGACCACGAGGCGGGTGCCCACCGCACCTTCCCTTCCCGAGGGCGTGAGGGCCACAGGCAGTTTCTTGTACCACAGGGTACAGGACTCTAAAACTGGAAATGTACCCTAAAGACAGTTTCTCCCGATAATGTTTTCCTCAAATTTATATAATGTAAACATAAACCAGTAGGCTGTGATTCTTTTCCTTGCTTTCAAAGTTTTTCACTTCATTATTGTTTTGGTGTTTACGTTATTAAAATAAGACGGACAGTGCCCCTAACACAGCGGCACACTGCCTGTCCCAGAGGAGAAGCCTGCGCCCACGGCACAGGGTTTTGCAGGTCTCCTGGTCTCTGGCACCGCCCCTGCCACACACGCGCACGCACAGACGCACGCAGGGGACTACTGAGGCTCAAACCGTTATTCTCTTTGCCCAGCCTTTCCAACACTTTTCCCTGCACGTAAGGGATAATGACCCAACAAAGACACCCCCCACCCCCCGAAAATGCCAAAGCAGCCCCTTCCACGCTGAAGCAACTGGAGCGCGAGGAACTCACCACTGAGATGACTGTAGGGGGGAGCTGCTTAGGGTCTCCCACGAGGATCAGCTTATTGCAGCGGTGGATGAGGGGGGTGAGGGTTTCGACTTCACAAGCCTGCCCGGCCTGAGTAAGAAAGTACAGGATGGAGGCATAGTCTTAATCGTCTATGCTTTTTCATAGCCGCGCGCAGTTTACCTGACTCACAAAAGCTCTAGCCATTCAGTGGAGAACCACACTTTCTCCTTCCGCACCAAGACCAAAAACAAGGATCTTCTTTAGAGACGCAAGCAAACAAAACATTCTTCAATTAAAAAAAAAAATCCACACATATTTTAATGTGAGCCACCACTCAGGTGCCACTGACACTTGGAAGCCAGCCACAGGCCAGAGGGCCACGGGATGTCCCAGGTTTGCGTTCCTCGTCCCTGCTGGAACCGCGTGTGCCCCCACCCATCCCATGTCCCTCCTTGGTCCTCAGGAGGCCTTTCGATCGCAAGACTCGGCATTCCTTCCACCACTCCCTCACACCCGCCTCTGGGCTCTTTTACCAGGTGACTATGGGACCTTGGATCTCCTGTACCTAATATATGTTTGCTCAATGAATGAAGCAGAAAAATTCTGTGGCTCAGAGCTATCCAAAGTTATATTAAAAATGCTTCAAAAGGTAAACTGAGATACTACAAGCAGCAGCTCAGACAACCCTTGGGAGGGGTTCTGCGAGGAACAATCGGGCACCCTTATGAGTGAAACCCCAATACTGGGGAAGCAATTTTGACTGTGGGGTGTCATTAGCAGCCTGTGTCAACATGAAAGAACACACGTGTCATGACAGGTAAACTCAGAAGCAAAGACCATCATGTCAACATCTCGGCAGGTCCGTTTGTCTACAACTCGTCACGGCACCAGACAAGGCTGAAGAGCGTACTGCTTACTGACCTCGTCGACGATGACGCAGCTGAAGGGGACACCTCCTTGCCCCCAGAAGGCGGACTCGAGCAGTAAGCCGCCGCTCGTGCTCAGGGTGCAGCAGATGATGTGGGACTCCAGGATGATGATGCTTTGGGTTTTCTGTGGGCGCCCTTGAACCTGAAACAAGCAGCGAAGGCTCGTTATGATTCAATTGTGCGTAAACTCTTGACTACAGCAGACCGACTTTTACTACAAAACACCTACCTTTACTATGTGACAAAACCTTTAATAATGTAAGGGGAGAACCTCAATCTACGAAAACAGCAGAAACATTCAAGATAATCAGAAACCACCAGAAAAAAACACTGCTCTGCGGTACAGTCTAAGCTTAGCATCAGGTTCAGGCACACTAAGAGAAATTCATGCAGGGTCTGACTGCATCCAAAATGACGACAGCTCTTCCAGCCAGATGCATAAGGGCAGCCGTCAGAACAGGCAGATTAAATAATTCTACTGAGTTGTGAAGCAACTGTCTGAGTAAAACCAAGGTCGGAACTACTGAAGGTGCGTTGAGTATACAAGGATATTCCTCCTTTTCTAAAGGTGAGCATCAACAAAAAGTGCCTGTAAAACTGAAAGCACTCTCCTTTAACAGTTGGAAAACCGCCTCGGCGGACCCCTACCATGCTGTCAACAGCTCACCCTGAACAAGGTCAGGATTGGGGGCGCCGACCCTGCCACACAGTTGAAACCCCTAGTATAAGCTTCATCCGCCCTCCCCCGCATGTGTGGATTCCCACCTCGGACCAAAAATGCAACTGCACCGCGGCAGAACCAGACAGTGGGAGTGACACGTCACGTTGTCTACCGCCCAGTGTCAGGGACTCAGTCGGCCTGTTTCCACTCCCAGAAAGCGGCGGTGATCCACCCCTGCCCAGGGCACATCCAACCGCGGGCTCCGAGGCCTGCACGTGAACTCTGGGCGCGGGGCAGCGACAACGGCCCCCAGGGCTCCCGTGCTGATGTTCTGTCACACCCATCTCCTCTCGGCCATCAGTGAGAACACAGCCAAGCACCATGGCCACAGAACGCTGTGAGGAACGGTGAAAACCACGCTACATGTAAACAGGAACTTCAATCCTTCAATTCGGGAAGACTGAGTTTGGGCTCAGTTTAAAATTTTAATGAAAAGTTTCCACCTACTTTTAATTTAAATAAACAAACTGCTAATGGAAATGTGCATTAAATTCAACTGTATTTGGCCACATACAGAAGACTGACAAAACATTCAAGAGAAAAATCTCCTCAAAAATACTGGTAACACCACTGGTTGATATTCCGCTCTCCCCCTGACCCCAAAATGAGATACTGTATTATTTAAAGAAATGCAAAGCAGAGTTCCCACTGTCACTGTACCTGAATTCAGACACATGTCCTTTTCCTTCTTTTTAGTAGGGAACATGCCCACAAACTCATTTTCATTAACTGTTCGTCTGACTATAATTACCATCATTGATTTCGCGGTTTTGGGGGGTGGTCGAGCACCCAGTAAGAGGTTTTCACAGGGCGGAGGGGATAAAGGGAAGGAAAAGAAAATGAGACAACTGTAATAGCATAATCAATACAATATACAAAAGTAAAAGAGAATTTTAATATATGTACCCAGACCTAGAAAAGGAAAAGCTATTTCATAATCACTTATTACTTAGAAATCAGTGGCAGGAAGAATTTGTAATTAGGCTCAATAAACAAATGAAAATACACATGTAATTATATACCGCTATCTCCACTTTTGCATTGGTTTTGAGTTTATCATAAAAATTTAAAAAATGTAATTGATAAAAGCCCAATGGTTGTCTGAACTATGTCATAATTACAAAAAGAAAAAAAAAACAGGAAAATGCAATACAGCTAAACTACTTACCTCTTTAATTTGAGAAGCAAGTTCTTGCCTTTCTTTGGAAACACGGGCAATTCTTTCATCTAATTCTTGCCTCTGGAAAAAGTTAGAATGCCGTCAATTAAAATTAAGTAAGGGTTTCAAAATGCTTTCCAGAGGGCTGCTTCACTCCAAAGGGCCAGCCTACACTTGACCTATGACAAACTTATTTGCCAGTTTGCTTGCTCTTTACACGTAAGGCCGACACTCTTCTGCATCAATGCGTGTCCAGAGCCGAGCTCAGCTGCTGCGCTGCACCGCTGCCTCTGCATCCGCATCCGCTCGCTGTGGTCGAGCAGCCTGCAGACCTTCGCGGATACCAGCCCCTTCCCACAGTGCGTGCCCACGGCAGCAGCCCAGTCACAGCCAACGCCAGCTCCTGAGAGGGCTTCTCCGGCCGCCTGGGGACCAGCAGTCTCCCGCCCTGCCCCTCCCCTCCCCGTGCATTCCCCTTCTGTGCTCCCAAATAAGGTCTGTGGGTTCAACTGACCAGTCCAGCCTTTAGCCCGGGAACCCCGAAGCACTCCACCCTCACGCCCTGACAAAGGTGGGCCCCAGGTGCTGCCTCTCTCCCTCTGCACTCGGCCCTGACCTCCCGTGTGGCCCCTCAAGGCGAGCCGTGCGCTTCCTCGGAACCCATGAGTAATAAACTTCCCTATTTCAGCCTCTCTCCCGGTCCGTCATTGAACTGCACTCACCACCCAGCACCTGGTGCTGCGGCACGCAGTCCGTGCGGATTTTGTAAGCCCTTCACACTGTGTAGGACTCCCTTAGGCCCGGTGGATGACAGCATGTAGGCTGTTTCTGAGCTCCCCCGACCCTTGGGTCCCCATTCCTTCGCTTGTTTCTAGGTGGTTCAAATGAGGCCATCAATCACACCTTGGTCATCTCTGGTCTCAGTGACAGGCCGATAATACAGACCTGGTCAATTATAGCACCTGATCCCTTAAAAGCAGAGATTAGAGCTGCCTGCACACCAGGGACTAACACGAGTTCTTCCTTGGAACTGATGCCTGGGTAATAGGAGGGGGGTCTCTCCACCTGGGGGCTTTCTAGCTGGGTGGTGGAGCCCAAGATGCTCCCGTCTCCTCTGGGAGAAGAGATGGCTGACACAGAGACAAGCCAATGGGAGGCAGAGGAGTGACATCACTGACTGAAGTTAACCCACTCCTAGAGGTCCCGGGTCTAGACACCAGCGAACTCCCTTTCATCTAATTTGAACTGAGTTTCTTCAACCTGTAGGCCAAGCACACCTAACAAATTCAGTGCAGCTTTAACGGATGGCCGGTCGCAGCCAACTACAGCCTGTTGGCCAGATTCAACTCACGGCCTGTTTATGTAAATAAAGTTTTATAGGAACACAGCCCCACCCCTTTGTTTACGCGTTATCTCCTGCTGCTTCTGTGCTACCACAGCAGAGCTGGGTCCTCGAAACGGAGACCTGCAAAGCCTAAACTACTGACTATCTGGACCTTTTCAAAAAAATGTTTGTGAAACCCTGATGTAAGGCACACCACTTTTGTGTACATTTTTATCAACAAATTATGCTATTCTACTATAAAAAATGGAATCAAATACTCGCCTAGTTTGTGCACCTATGGTTTATTAAAAAACATTAACCAGCCCTGGCTGGTATAGCTCAGTGGATCGAGTGCCAGCCTGTGAACCGAAAGGTTGCCAGTTCGATTCCCTATCAGGGCACATGCCTGGCTTGCAGGCCAGGTCCCCAGTAGGGGCGGCGTGTGAGAGGCAACCAATGGATGTTTCTCTTCCTCTTCCTTCCTCCCTCCCTCTCTAAAAATAAGTAACATCTTAAAAAAAATGAATCGAACAATGTTTAGATACCTGCATTTCCCTCCCACCTCGGCATAAGGCACGCTGGCGGGACAGCTCATCCAGCTGACGGTCCAGGTGTTCCTTTCTTCTATGCATCTCCTGAACATAAGATGGTAAATCTTTTTCTGGGGGAAAAAAATACATAAAGAATTATATGCCAATTCTAACGCACATATGCACTAACAATGAGATTTCAACTAGTTCTCAGAGTCAGACTATCTCTAGGGTCTCCACAGTGCATTAAATGCCCACACCGCCGTCCACTGCCCAAAAGGGAACGGAGCCGACGTTCGCGTGAGCTGGATTCTGTACTCACTCATTCTGTGGTTGACTTGGTTGTCCAGGCTGAATCTGAGGACCTCGCTATTAATCGACTTTTCTGATCCCAGACGTACTAAATTGATATCTCCACAGTTTCCTGTTGATAAAAATCACTCATGAGATTAGTAAGGACACTGCCAACCTCTGTCCAGTATGACAGGCATCTCTAAGCAAACACATTAGCCATCGGAGGAGGCGCTAACACGAACTACGGTATCTACGCGCTCGGAACCCACTAGAAGCCTCATACCCATGATCTGAGAGGCCCTTCTAGGAACACGGTGAAATAGGAATTTATCGTTTCTGCCTAATGAAAGCCAGCAAGGCTGCATATAAACACAGCACTGCAGAGACGAGATTCTGCTATACTGACCTTTCTCAAACTATGTTTTTTAGAACATTTCCATGGTTAAACACATTTGAAAAATGGTGAGTTAAAACAGATGTCTTATCCACAGAACGTTTCAAAAATATATAAAGACTTTTACGTATTTATATGCATTTGAATTCCTACAATAATCTTATTTGATTATCAATCCATTTCTGCAGAATACTCAGAACAAAGTTTTTGAAACTCTGCTCCACATCACATTCTATTCCACTAACTAAAAATGCCCCATAAATTATAACAGACACCCATAAATTATAACAGACACCCTTTAAACTGCAAGGTGAGTTCATAAGATTAGGCAAATTCCAGGAGCCAAAACAAAGAGAAAGCTGAAAACCAGAGTGGCGAGCCTGGAGCTGCTGTGGCTTTGCGGAGGGTGAGGCGTGAGAAGTGGTCACTGTCTCCATGCTTAAATGCTTTTTAATTTACATTCAATAAAATGCAGAGATTTAAAAATCTTTAGTTTTACAGAGTTTGCCAAATGTCTGCATTGGCAAAAGTACCATTCCAATCAAGACACAGAAGTTTTACAACACGGGCTTGCGTTTCAGGGCCCACTAGAAAGCCGCAGGCCTGAAGGAGACAGAGGGATGAAGAAGAAATGAACCTGTCTTGTCCTGGCTTAGTTGGGGACAAGCTCATTCCCTTCTGGGACTTTCCAACCACAGGTCGGTGCCACATGCAAATTTAGAGGCTAATATACAATACAAAGGTGGTCCTCAGAAATGCAGCTGAGATTTTGAAAATGAGAATACAAGGAACAGCTTTATGCCAATATATTTGAAAACCTAAGATAAAGTGAAAGTCGTCTTGAACATGTGAATTAGCAGAACTCACGCAAATCCAGAAAATGTGAATAGACCCTTAACATTTAAAGACATTTAGACAGCAGATAAAAGTTTACCACCCCCCATGAAAAACAGAAAAACAAAGCACTAAAAACAAATTAATCTTCAAGGAAGAGATAATCTGTCTTACGCAAAGTATTCCAAAGGGAAAAAATAATTCCCCCCAACACCATTTTTAAGGTTAGTGTAACTTCAACACTGAAACTAAAAAAAAAATATGACAAAGAAAAATAACAGGCTGGCTTCATTTATGATTAGTAATTTTAAAGATTCTAAATAAAACATTAGCAATCCAGGCGTGTGTTAAAAAAATAGTAACACACAACCAAGCTGGCTTTAAGAATCAAAGCTATTTTTATCATTAGAAAAACGTAATTTACCACATTAACAGATCAAAGAAAAACTTCACCACCATTTCAACTAATGCAAAAAAAAAAAAAAAATCCCAAAATGCAATCAAATTCTAAGAAAAAGAATAAACAATCCGCCCAGCCGCCGCAGGCCCTGCCATGTGGTCGGCGCCCACAGGGGCAAGGCTCACCCACCGGCCAGGGGAGGCCCGTGAGAGCCGCACCCTGCAGGCACCCGGCCTGGCTCCCAGCCAGGCGCGCTGGTACAACCATGTCCCAGAAGAATGTGGCACCGTCTAGAAAACTGAAGACACACAAATCTTCCACCCCAAGATTTTCGCTCTAAGTATACACACACTCGACCACTGACCTTCACCTGTAATATGAGGTGTATCTCACCCATCAGCAACAAAAGAAGTTTTACAAGACAACTCACCCTCACTACCTATCCTCCGATCTTCTCTGCTCTAGTTTACCTTGTTTAAAAATGCTAGTTTGGGTCGCCCTAGACAGATTTCACAATGCGGTAACAATGGTCGCAAGCCGCCACCTGAAAGCACTGCCCTGAAAGCTGCAGGAAAACAGACGTGGGTAAGAACCTAGAGCCTGTCATTCCACGCGCTCTCTCCGCCTGGCAGCCATGACACAGCAGAGTCCCTGGACGGGCTGAGGCAAACTCTGCTGTACCTGTGCTAGAGGACGGCACGCCTAAAGGGACATTCACTGCAAAGAAGTCTGAAATAACGAAAAATGGAAAACAGGCTTCCAGTCAAGATGGCAGCATAGGGAGACATGGCTCGCCTCCTCGCACGACATCAAAATTACAACTAAGACGTAGAACAACCATCACTCAGAATCGACAGAAATTGAGTTGAAGGGAAGTCTGAGAACTACAGAATTAAAGAAACCACATCCATACAGATGGGTAGGAGGGGCGCAGACACGGAACGGGCTGCTCCCACATCCACGTGTGGTGGATAAAAATTTGGGAGGGACATTTCAGGGGTGAGGAGTCCCAGCCCCACACCAAGTCCGCAGCCCAGGGTTCCAGTGCCTGGCAGATGAGGACCCACAACTTCTAGTTGCAAAAACCAGTGGGGATTGAGTCGATGGAAGAAACTTCTGAAGCCCCAAGCAGTTCCTCTTAAAGAGCCCATGCACGGACTCACCTACTTAAAACTCACTCCCTCTGGGCTCTGGTGACAGGGTGGCGGCGTGAGGGGCACCAGTGGTGTGCAGGGGCAGGTTGAAGTGTCTGGCATCAAGGCCAGCAGAGGCCACTGTCCCTTTTCTAAACCCTCCCCCAACAGAGCCGGCAGACTGGTGCCTGTAACTAGGATTCCATCACCCTGGCTAACACTGTTTGACCCGCCTTGGAGATCCCCAGAGACCCTGCCCAACCGGGGCCCACCCAAGCTGCTTTTCCATATGAATGGTTGGTCTTGGCTCACACAGTACAACTTCCTAAATCCTCTCAGACAAGCAGCAGCTGGCCTCGGTGAGCCCCAGGCCCAGCACTAGCAGATGTCAGCCTGGATTCTCAGCTTGGCTTCACCTGGGATCTCCGCGCCCAGCACAAGTGGCAGCTGTCTCAGACTGCTTCACGGGTCAGGCAGGGTGGCCTGGGGAAAAACACAGGTGAGGACTGACCTTGGCCTGCACCGCCCAGGAAATCCTGGGGTGTGCACACTCGGTGGACAGCTACAGACCACACTGGAGCACCACCGCCCTGCCCCTGCACAGTTGATTCTCCATGGCCGCGGGTGGAAGTTAGTGGTCAGTGGTCACAGCCAGTCCTTGCAGCTGACTGGCCTGGGTAAATCTCTCCAATTGATTTGCCAACAGCAACCAAGGCTCAACTACAAGAGGAGGGTGTACTCAGCCCACATGAAGGGTGTGCCTCCAGTACCCAGCTTGGGTGATAGGGGAGATTGTGCTACTGGACCCTACAGGACACCTACTACATTAGGCCACGATACCAAGACAGGGACTCAAAGCAGTTCTACCTAATACACAGAAACAAACACAGAGAGGCTGCCAAAACGAGGAAGCAAAGAAACATGGCCCAAATGAAAGAACAGATCAGAACTCCAGAAAAAGAGCTAAACGAAATGGAGATAATCTACCAGATGCAGAGTTCAAAACACTGGCGTTAAGGATGTTCGAGGAACTTCGGACCTCAGCAGCATAAAAACGATCCAGTCAGAAATGAAGGATACAAGAAATACTCAAAATCAATGAAAAGCGGGACCTAGAGCCAAGATTGCTCTACCCAGAAAAACTATCACTTAGAATTGAACAGCAGATAAAGTGCTTCCCAGACAAAAAAATCTAAAGGAGTTCATCACCAAACCATTATTACAAGAAATGTTAACGGGAGTCATTTAAGAAAAAGATCAAAACCATGAACAATAAAATGACAATAAAAACGTACCTATCAACTACTGAATCTACACAACAAACTAAGCAAACAGGAAGCACAGAGACAGAATCACAGACACACAGAATATTGTGATGGCTGCCGGACGGGAGGGGGCTGTCGGGAAAGGGGAGGAGAGGTGAGGGGATTAAGGAGTACAAATGGGTGGTTGCAGGACAGCCCCGGGATATAAAGTGCGGTATAGGAAATGGAGCAGCTGAACAACTGCATGCGAGACCTGCGGACACGAACAAGGGTGGGGGAACTGCCTGAGGGAGTGGGGGGTGCTGGGTGGAGGGAGGCGAAGGCGGAAAATGGGGACAACTGTAATAGCATAATCAAGAAAATGTAACTTAAAAAAAGGAAGAGAAGCTATCAGCAGGTGACAGACACACGGTGCCCTCCCACAGGGAACAGAAAGGCCCCACAGCGGCAGGCGGGAACGGCTGTGTGGACAGAGAGGACAGCACAGAACCAGAACGTTCACGGGCGCAACGGTGGCGGGGAAGCTGCGGACTGACAACGCGTCCCAAGTTTTACGAGCCAGAGGGTTCTCTTCGGAAGCGACGCACACGTGGCAGAGAGACGTGGGAGGTCCCTTGGAACAGAGGCGGCGCGTGCCGGCTTCTCCCGTGGCGGGGTGAGGCCCAGGGAGAAGGACCCCACCAAAAGGGCGCTTGCTGGCAGAGGTGCTGCTGGCAGTGCCCAGGACCGAGGCTGACTGTGCCCGGTGCCCTCCCCGCCCGCGGCGTCTCCGGCAGGCACATAGGCCTCCAGAGGGAGTGGGAAGACGCTCCTGATGTAGGAAAGCCACTGTGCTCACGCTCGTGGCCAGGCCTAACCCTTGCCGAGGGAAGGCACTGCCAGGTGACTTCTTCAAGAAAAATGGAATGTGGTCAGGAAAGCAAGGAGTACGAGCAGGAAAAACAGCCTGGCGTGGGGCCTGGCGCGTGCACCACGGGGACGGCGCGGCGAGTGGCGAGTAAACGGGGACCTCCGTCTCTGCACTGGCCACCCTCTTCACCAGCGTCGGTTGGGCCGGAGAAGCCGCCCTGCGGATACGTCCCTCCCGCTCCTCAGTCTCTGCCCCCCACCCCGTGACGGGCGCACAGAGGGTTGTTCAACACTTGGCCCACGGGTAGGTCTGAGAACCACTGGCACTGCGGTGGCTCTGGCTTCGTGGTCCCCAGGCGTCTGCGAAGCCCAGGACGCGGTCCCATGCCTGGATGAGGCGGCCGCCCTCGGGGAGCATGCCCTGAGGAGCCAGCTGTCACAGAGGGAACGCCTGCTGGCAGCCCTGCCCTCACGCCCTCCCCAGCCTGCCCTGAAGTGCCCTGCAGGCCCCCTCAGAGCCCACGTCCCCTGACGGCCGCCCAGTCCCAACGCGAGGGCACAAGTTACGACCAGATCCGCCGTGCTCTTTGTCATTCCAAGCTGCCCACGCTAAACACCAAAAACAAAACAAAACATTAATAGTCCACATAAATATCATACCCAAAGGATTCTTCTTGTCTTTACACCTTTCCTTGAACTCGAGGATAATTTTTTTCATCAGCTCGTCCACGGCCGCGTTGGAAGGTGCACACACGAGCACGCGGTTCTGCTTGATCTTGGCATTAGAGTTTTCAGTCAAGTGCCCCCTCCTCTGGTTCCACAATTCACCACACACACCAGGCAAACAAACAAACAAACAATACCAATGAGCTCTGTTATGCCATGTGACCCTTGTTCTCTTTTCACACAGGCTTGCAAGTTCCCCTTACAAAGAGTTAAAAATACGTAAAAGCAGCTACACCTCACACTGCTAGGCAAATTACTATGACATAAAACCTTATCCCAGCTTCTCTGCACCTTACCTTCCTAGTCACTTATTTTACTCAGTTGTATGCAATCCAACCAAAACTCAGCCGCCCGGGGAGACCCTCGAGATGGTCTCCTGGCAGATGCGACCTGCAATGAAGCCAGCAGACCACCGTCTGGTCCTCAGGATGAGTTTCACCCAAGTCAGCATTTTCTGCCTTTTTTCCTTCTTAGAACCTTCTCTCCCTCCACTACCCCCCCCCCCATTTCTGATAAAACTCCACGATATCAGAAAGATATACAGATATGCGGGAAGAGGTGCTGCCTGCAGGCCAGTTAACCCGAGGACGAGGACGGCAGCCACACACCCTCCGTCAGCGCCCACCCCACCCTACCTCTGTCAGCAGGCGGTACAGGAGGCCGACAACGGTTCTCGACTTCCCTGTTCCGGGTGGCCCGTGAATGAGGCAGATCTTGGCAACTGCCGGGGAGTGTCTCACCATGGCGTACGCGGTCTCGATCGCTTTCTGCTGGTCTTCGTTGAAATCTCTTAAGTAGGCAGTCTACACAAAAGACCTGAGTGAGAATGGGCAAGACCCCAAAGGGACGCACCCTCCATCTTAAACCACTTTCACTACTGGGAAGGTAGACACTTCGGGTGTCTATAGGCTTCAGCCCGTCAGCGAATACTACAACTGTATTCTTACTTGTGCTTCTTATCAGGATGATGACAACAGCCCTGACCGGTGTGGCTCAGCTGGCTGCAGCATCATCTCGTAAACCGAACAGGTCACCTGTCTGACTCCCAGTCAGGGCACATGTCCGGGTTACGGGTTCAGTACCCAGTTGGAGGTGTGCGAGAAGCAACCGACTGATCAATGTTTCTCTTCCTCTCTTTCTCTTCCCTTTCCCCTCTTCTAAAAATAAATAAAATCTTGGGGGAAAAAAGATGATTACAATAAACTGTTCTACTCTGCTATTTCTCCTTCAGTTCCTCCCATTTTAGTCAATTCTCTCCTTACACAGTAAAAACAAGTAATACAGTACAGAGTATGGATTTGGGGTCAGACCTGAGTCTGAACCTCAGTTTCACTCACAAGCTAGGTCTCTTAAAACTGCTGACCTCCCTTAGCCCCCGTCTTTGTTGTCCTTTAACTCCGGGACACCTGAGGGTGAGCACTACTGAGATGCAGCACACAAAAGCCCTCGCACCCAGGAAGGGTTCAAAACTTCGAAACACTTTCCTTTGGCCTTCCCCTGTTCATTTCCTGGAATTCACATGCACCTCTTCGAGGGAGATCCATGTTCACACACAATGACAACTTCATCTTCATACCTGCAACAGTGCCACTCAGTCCTCCTACTCCTGAATTTCCACCACCTAGTGACATTTAGCTGGGGTGCTCCCCTGACACGCCCGTGCGGCTCTTCAGGTCCGCTGGTCGCTTCCGGTGCGCCCCCCCGCCCCACCCCGTTCCCGAGGCGAGCTGCCTGACCTGATGCGGCCGCGGCAAAGTTAAAGACAACCGCGCCCTGACCGGTGTCCCTGCATGCACGTGGCGAGGGTGTTTGGTGTGCTCACACAGGAATACACAGCAGATAAACAGAACCTGAAGCCTTAACATCCTGACAGGACATTTTCTGACTTTCCCTGTTATCAAGTAACCAACACTCACAATTCTCTCCGATGTTGTAGTCAGCAAATCTTTCGTACAGAAGTCCATGGGGTTTGGATTCAGAATAGCTCTGGCCAGCTGGTTCCGACCACTCAGCAAAGTCATGGCTTTCAATTTCCTCTGCGTAGTTACCAGAGAACTGATTACAATACATTTCACAAACTCATTTAGATTGACTGGCAAATCATCTTGAGTCTGGATGCAAAGGAAACATTCGTATTTCCCATTACGCACTAGTATCAAGAAAGAGAACAAGCAATTTCAGTTACCAGTGAATAACAGTGTCCAGTTACACAGATTATTCAGAAATTGTATTCTATAGCGTATGTCCCTCTATGCCATGTGACTTCAATAATCCACGCAGTCGACCCTTCTCGGAGGCCTCCCAGGGACCAGGCCGCATTCAGGTCCTCCAGAGGCTTCTTTTTTCAGAAGCGAAAGGCAGACAACCAGTGTCAGCTGGGGATGAGTGCTCTGCTGGAAGCAGAGATGGGATGAGGTCAAGCTGAGGGGTGTGAGGGAGGGATTCCTGCAGGCAGGAGTCAGGGAAGGTCTTCCCAACCAGGCAGCATTCGAACAGACACTTGCAAAAACGCCACTCAGGGGGCTCCTGCAGTCACCCGGGTAAACAGTAATGGCAGGATGGCCCAGGACGTAGCAGCTACGGTGGGTCTGGGCTCAGCACACACTGCAAAGGAAGGGACAGCAGCTCTGCTGACGATGGGCTAGATGTAGGGTGTGCGAGAGCGAGACTGAGGGTGGCTCCCAGGTGTTTGGCCTGGGCAACAGGAAGAGTGGCCCCACTAACTAAGGAGGGAAAAACTATAAGGACCAGGAGATGTCGGGAGAGAATCAAGTGTTTCTTTTTTGGATGAGGTCTGAACCACGGAGACGTCTGATGGTTAGATACAGGAGGAGTTCGGGGAAGGGGAATACCGTAGAAATACAAACTTGGCAAATGCAATCATCTGCAAGAGTCAGAGGCGTTTATATGTATTCCTGTTGCGGCTCTGCTAAATGCATCCCGCACAAGGAACTGAGCTCCGACAGTACTTACAATGGGCAGGACACGTTCTAATGCGGCCTGATGCTGACCTTTAAGAAGCTTAGTTGCTCTTTTTAAAACACAATGCAAAAAGGTAAAGGAATAATGAAATCATGTTCTCCTCACATCACTGGGACTAAGGAAGCGACAATGTCAAAAAGGCGGCCTGGCACAGAATAAGGAATGAGCACTCGGCCGCAGTGCTGGGCCTGCCGCTGAACGCTGAGGACGGCCCTGGCTACGGCGCCTAACATCCCTGGGCCTTGGCTTCCTGATGAGCGGGAGCAAGTAATTCTTCCTGCTTTGCAGAGCTTTGGGGGGGGACAATAAATGTGACAGGAAGGATAAGGCATACGGTAGGTACTCGCTAAATTCAAGCTAACATTATTTTTGCTATGCTACCCTAGGGAGAAAAGTCCCTAAGACCCAATGGAAACAGTAAACCCCTCAAGTTGCTTCACAATTGGTTATATGTTCAGTCTTCGCATTAATAATGAGCCACAAAACCAAGGTGAAATGTGATTTAAGGTATGACAAACAGGTATCTCACAGGTTGTCTGTGTCAGAATAAATGTGATGACAGATGAAGACATACATATGGAGAGGACATCACAAAAAAACTTCTACATTATAAGCGTAGAGCGATAAATATGGGCCTTCTCCTGATGAGCCTAGAAAAACTGTTAACAGAGAACTCTGAGGCAAGTCCTCACCTGGCAAATACGGGCCCCCAAAATAAATATACGGTTGACCCTTGAACAATGCAGGGTTGGGGGGCCCAACCCTCCTCCTCACGTAGTCAAAGACCCCTGTACAACTTCTGACTCCCTGAAAACTTAACTACTAATGGTGTGCTGTTGACCGCAGGCCTTACAGATAACATAATCAATGAATACGTATTCTGACTACTGGTAACACAGTCAATGAATACATGTTTTGAATGCTCTATGTTTTCATACTGCATTCTTACAATAAAGTAAGCTGGAAAAAAGACATCATTACTATGAAAATCATAAAGAAGAGAAAATACATTTACAGTATTTATTGAAAAAAAATACCCGCGCGTAAGTGGACCCGCAGAGTTGAGGCCCATGTCACTCAAGGGCCAGCTGCGGAGAGAAACTAAAGAGGAGTGTGCGGCAGGCGGAGTTCTCTTCAGTGTCTCATCATGTACTTACGGACTGAAGTGCGGCGAAATTTATGGACATAGGCACAGTGATATTCCTGGGGACCTTGGATGGGACTCCCCTCTGCATCTCTCTTCTCTCCACTCTGTCTTTCAGAAACCAGAAACACCAAATCATTCTCCTTTGGATGAAGCTGTTTCGATAATTCACAGTCCTCAAGAGAAACTGCAGAACAAGAAAGAAGTCAGCATTTACCTTAACAGAAGTATTTTAAGTAAGGTTAACTTACAGGACCCTAAACCCTGTGCTGTCCTAGCACACAGAAAGCACTTGTAGTTCACACATATTTCAAAAGGGTGATTATACATAACCATCAAATTTTTCTCAAAAACTGCTAAAAAGGCAAAACAGATGAAAACACAATATTTGGAAGTAGCTGATACATTTCCTTTCCCTGACATTTATTTTAGTTTTTAACCAAGAAATTTTCTCTTTTGTTCCCCACTTTCAAAAATCCCCAGGGGGAACCCAGGAACAGATCCAAGTACGGGTGAGAGTTCTGAGGCTGTCAGTGTTTCAAACACGGGAAAGGATCGAGTGCACTGAATGGGGCTGGGAAAACTGGCCGAGGCCCAGAGTCGCCAACGCCAGCAGCAACACACTGAGCTCAAGCACAAGGTGCTGGCGGCACTAGGCAGACTGAACCACTAAATCGAAAAGGTTTTTAAAATGCAGCACATCAGAAATATCTATCTGAAGGCATCAGAGAGCAAATATGACAGCGAAGAACTAACTGCTGAGATCCAGAAGAGGTGAGCCCAGTATTTCCCTACGAACGTTTGAACTATTCAGGGAATTTTTGCCCAGAGGTCAAGCAATAACTGGGACGACCTTCTTGGAAGAAAGAGATGGCAGCTGGAGTCAGCGCCTGCACCAGGTGGGTCCCTGGCAGGCCTCCTGCTTCGGGTCAGCAAGGACTACACCCAAGGGTGAAGCTGCAAGTCACCTGGGTCCTTCAGAATAACTCAGTCCCTTAAAGGGGATTAAAATGACCCCACCTTGCTAATGCCCCCAGAAGCCTGGCAGAAGCAAAGGACAACCCGCCCTGGCACAAGACACTGTGTCAGCCTATGACTCAAATGATTTTTATAAACAACTTTCCAAAGGCAAGACCAATACACATCTGAGACAAACAAAGTGTGAGGAGAGAAGAAATACACAAACTGGCAGGATCAGTAAACAAAAAGGACTGCAAGGGGCCACAGAACATGACTCACACCACTGAAAACGGAGTGAAAATAGCTGACCACAGCAGACAAGGTGGGATGGAACACAGAGAGGTAACTTTTCATAAAAATTTTGCCTTATCTATGGAGACACTTAAAATATCTATTAAAACCATCAACTTGGATAAATCAAGGATGCACGCTGTAAGTTTTAACCTAACTACTAACATGGCAAAAGAGGTATAATTTCTGAAAAAGAAAAAATGAAAGCTGTTTAAAAAGGGAAAAAATTTAAAGTAATCAAGCAAACAAAAAAAGGTAATAAATGTAATACATAATTAGGTTCATTTGTTTCAACTGGTTTTCATTTTACAGTTGGCCCTTTTTTATTCTCTGTTGCTTTAACGACTCAGAGGTCTCACACACCAAAAGAAAGCCCTCAAAGAGTGCTGGGTTCCGTCAAGGCGGCTCTGGGGCTAACGTGAAGGAGTCAATGACAGTGGATTGAAACACAAATGTGTTGAAGTCAATGTGTTTATAATGAAATAATAATTTTTAAAAAACTCATCGGTTAACACCAGTGCTTGCAGTAAATTAAAACTCATTATTTTGAAAACTGGTTAAGAGTCAAGTACTCATTCTACATTTCTTTATAAAGTATAACAAAGAATAACCAAATAATACAGAGATATTTCTCTTTACAGAACTATTCCAGCTAATAAATGAAGAAATGATCAAATAAAAATACCACCATTTTGTATCCTTGCATAAATTAATCAATCAAGGCCTTAATCATTAACATCTGTAAATATTAAAAAAAGAAATCAGACATCAGGCATCTCCTTATACAGGAAACTACAACCACCTATGAAAGTTTTGCCAAAAATAATAAACTTGGATCATATCAAAGCCCTGAATCCAATGTCAATTTATAGGAAATGCAGAGGATTTTTAAAAAAAAACAGTGACGACCACCATGAGGTTGCAACCAGCAAAACACAGCGAGTAAACTCTACAGGATCAATGACTCTATTTCTAAACTACAGAGAGAAAAAAATTAATGGAGAATTACAGTTAAAAAAAAACATATCAACCAATATCAATGAGTGAACTTAATCTGGATTTTAATTCAAACCTGCTGAAAAAATTTGTTATTTATGAGGAAACTGGAAATTTGAACACTAACTAGCTATCTGATATTAAGGAACTATTAATATTTTAGCAACGAAATACCATTTTATTATGATTTTTAAGGTCCATATCTTTTAAGAGATAGTCACTGAAATGAAATTACAAACGACAAAAAAACAAATCTAACCAAAGATAATCTGCAAAACTTCTCCACAGAAAACTGTAGAACATTACTGAAAGTAAACCCAAATAACTGATGATACGTGCTGTAAGCATTAGTTAAGAAAATCAGTATCAGAAAGATGTCGATTCACATTTTTCACGAGTTTTCAAATTTTTTTCTCTAAAATTCATATGGGACTGCAAAGGGATACTAACAGCCAAGGCATTCTTAAGGCTAAACAAGGTAGAAGGACTACTTACTGGGTATTAAAACTTATTACAAAGCCAGACTAAGCAATTAGGCCACGTGTTACGGGCACAGATGACCCAATAAAGAAGAAATGACTCCAGAAAAAGGCCCGCACGCTAAGCGGGCACGAACTCCACGGTAAACGTGGCTCTGCAGGGCAGCGAGGGCGGCCTTTTCAATACGCAGCGCTGCGCCAGGCCAGCTCCGTCCCCACTCGAGAAGAACAGAAACACGACCCCACATCGCACGCATGCACAAAGATCAACGCCCAGTTATTGAAACAACGAATCCTCTAAGAAGGGGTTGGCAAACTTTTTCTGTGGAGAGCCAAACCTTTTCTTTGCAGGCCACATACAGTGCCTGCTGCTTCCTCATCATTGTCTTCTTTTCAAAGCCCTTTAAAATGTAAACCCTAACCCAGGACTGTACAAAAACAGGGTGTGGGGCAGAGCTCTGAGCTGCAGTCTGCTCACACCTCTTCCCGGCGTGAGGGTTAGTGGCTCTGCCCCACAGCAGGAAGCACAGCACAACCACAAACACGCAAGCACCTGTGTTCAAAGTAAGAACTTGTTCAGGAGAATAAAATACGAATTTTTCAGGATATCACTGAGCGAGTTAAAATGTAAGCCCAAGTGGCAGACTGGCTTGCATCCAGATTTTATAAAGAACCACTACGAACCAGTGAGAAAAGGACAAGAGAAAATGAACAAGAGCCCGGAATAGACACTCCCCCGAAGAGGTAAAGGAAGCGCCTACTAAATCTAAGAGAAGGTGCTCAACCTCACTGACTACGACGAAGGCTATTACAAAATAAAACCACAAGAGTACACACACTGTAATGGCTAAAATGAGCACGACAATCAACACAAACGGTCAGCGAAGAACAAAACCATGAGACTTCTCATGCACTGCTGGTGGAGCACAGTCCTGCACAGCAGGCTTGGCATTCGGCATTCTCTACCCACGCTGAGCTGGGGCACACTCTGAGGCCCTGCGGCCCACCTCTGGACACGTGCAACCGAGACGCCTTCACTGAAGCGCGGAGGGACATGGGGGAGCACAGCGGCATCACTCGTCAACTGCTGTGTGTGACAGTGAACACGGCAGGCCTAAGGCTGAGGCCCTCAGACAGGCCCGCTCACAAGTCTGGCCGGTGACACCCGCCCCCCCCACCCCGCCCCATGCTTTTCTCTTTGTTGACTTTTGCCACAGTAAGTCACAGCCACAAGCATGAGAACATGTTCAGTTCTCTCAGTGAGTCACTGAATCTGGGGATGGCCTTGGAAACCCGACACGCAGGTCAAAACTGCTGGAAAAAATGTCTGCCCACAGTAAAGCTGTGATGTAGTCATATAATGATACATTAGCAAATGAAAAAAAAACCACACAAACGTACACAAAACTGATGAGTTGCACAGACATGTTAAATGAAAGCAACCAGGTGCAAGAGTAAATACTATGTAAGTCTATCACATGACCAAGATAAATGCCAGCCAGATAAATTAGTGACTTAAATATTATTTACAACAATGCTTCCAAATTAAGAAAACAACTTCCCTAATTGGGCACAAACAATTCTCCCTGCCCTCCAGCCTCCAATAAAACACAAATGACCAGTGAAGATCTGGGAACAAAAACTGCAACCTCAAATGAGATACTTTCATATATAAAAGTGGAAAAAAAAGTCTAAGCCAGTGAATGACGAAGATATACACCCTTACATCCGATGTTAGAAGTGAAAATGCCTCCTTTCGCTGGGCAGAGGCAATAAAAATGAAAGTCTCGAAATGTACTGCATTATGTCTGACCTAGCGCAACGATTTACTCAGTGTCTGTAATACTGAGAAACTATTAATAATGTCCACATCTAACTAGAAACAATCAGTTAAATGCAATTATGGAATATGCTTACAATGGAATAACTACAAATATTAAATCTACTGTCATTATCCTTTCAATAACTCTGCAAAGACATCCGTAATACAGTAAATGAAGTCAAAAGCAAACTTCATGAAGGTAGAATGCCTGTTTCCTTAATGGTTTACATACCCAGCATCCAGCGCCATAGATGACCAGACAGCATATACAGGATAAGACAAAAGTAGGTTTACAGTTGGTCATATGGAAAATAGTAATAGATAATAACACAAGAATAAACTCTGGCCCTGGCGAGTGTGGTTCAGTGGACTGAGTGCTGGCCTGTGAACCAAAAGGTCGCTGGTTTATTTCCCAGTGGGCGCACAAGCTGGGGACCCAGGCCAGGTGCCCAGCTGGAGGTGTGCGAGAGGCGGCCAGCTGATCAATGTGTCTCCCACACATCGTTTCCCTCCCTCTTTCTCACTCCCTTCCCCTCTGTCTAACAATAAATAAAATATTTAAAATAAAAAAGAAAAACTTTTAAAAAAGAACTGTTTTACATACTTAGAGCTACAAACCTACTTTTGCCCTACCCTGTATAAAGCCAATAAATACCTGCTGAATAAATGGCCACAAAACAGGTAAAATAAGCCTGCCACACACACACTCACACAGCACAGGCAGGTCAGCAAGCCTGGAGTCAGGCACGCGCTAGCGGGCTCACGGGGTTTTCTGTGAGCGACAGGACTGGGGGTGGCCCGTCTCACCGCTGGCTGGTGTTAGCTGACGCCCCGTGATGAACATGCAGTGCTTTCCCCCAAAACAGACACACAGGCCTTTCTCCTCGGGTGAATCTAGGGAGGACAGATTTGGGGGAGTGGGCAGGACTTACACTTCTTATGTTAAAGAACTCTGAATATGTGGTTTATGTCTAACCAATACATAAATGTGATTATGTGTTTCACGCTAATCATGAAACGAGAGGAGAGATGGCAGGGAGGTTTACTCAGAATCTATACACGTTATTACAATCTGCCCCTCAGCCCACCCAGCCCCCTTCACTGGTTCTCTCTCCTGTGCCCAGGTTCCAGACAACCTGACCTGAGATATGGTCTATTTACAGAAAGAGTAAACCCATACACTTTATATTCACAACTAGCCCAGTAATTATCCTCATTAAAAACTTTAAACATATTCTTTGTAAGATATTACAAATTCAGCTTAAGAAACTTACGTCCCAGAATATTTAAACATTTCCTTGAGCAGAAATCTCCAATCACTACACAGTATGTTCTAAGTTACATAAGAAAGAACTTACCCACAAACTCCCAGTATTTTTTGTATTCTGCAGGAAATTTTCGTAAATGCAACTCATAGAATCTTTCTTTATTTGGAGAGCTGAACCATTCCTGTGCTACCTATACAAAGCAAAAAAAAAACAAATTAAGAAAGCCGAAACATTCTGGAAAGCCAGTGCTGAACAGCAGAACTTTCCAAAGTAAGCCACAGTAAAATCCAGGACCTACAATCCCAGGTGACAGAAACACTAAAAATTAATTTGGAACTTCCAGTTTGCTGTTCAGCATGTAAGAATCTTAGAAGTTGTCCCTCTATCCTAATGCATAAAAAACTGAACAAGGTGAAAAACTAACTTCTCTTACACTCGACACAGAAGTAAGGTTGCTGCCCCCCAAACTGGAGAAAGACAGATGGATACAGATAATCACAACTTACCAGGCAGAAGCTGTAAGCAGAAACCTCTGGTTTGTCAAGACAGGAAAACCTGACAAACTGCTGGAAACTCAGTATGAATGACTCTGAATGTTAAAAACTCTAGGGGACCCCAGCACAAGGGGTCCCACACTCAGTGACTTTTACCTGTTGGAATTCTACCAGGTCCCCACAGCGAACACTGGAGAAAATTCCCTTTCTGCCGGGGGAGGGCACAAGGAAGTACCGTATTCTGCCGAGTATAAAGCACCCCTGGGTATATAACGCACACCCATGTTTCTGGCCCAAACTTTCAGGAAAAAAAAAACCCTTTCATTTTAATTTTTAATTCAATTTTTTATTGGCATATTTAGGAACAAAACCTATTAACACATTCCGGGGTATTATTTTGCATATGGATATCGTTACTGCTTTCTAGAGTTACGCTTTTAATGCATAAGTATAAATAAAAGAATTAAAAACATTTATATAGATACAGAATTAGTACTACCCGTGCATAATGCGCATCCTTATTTTTCTCTCAAAAATCTGGGCAAAAAAGTGCACATTACACACGGCAAAATGCGCTCTTTTGAAATGCGGCACAGCAGAGCCTTCAGGCCTTTGTGAAACGTGGCCCGCGGCGGGTGGGGGGCACGCTTCACCAGAGACTAGCCTGCTGGGGTTCTATCAGAACCCACACACCGGGGAGGAGAGAAATAACGCCAGCCCACTCCAGCCACGGTGTCCCACCTGCGAAGGCAGGGGCCTGACGGCCAAGTGCAAGGCACCCAGGCCAGAGGCGCAGGCTCTCTACAGGGCTGAGGTTGTGCCACAGGATGACAGAACACGTACCCCTCCAACAGCTCACCACAGTACTACAGGCCTATTTAGTGCTGTTCCTTTACCCAGTAAATTATGTCCACCTTTCGACAAAGGCCACAAGGCGCGCTCAGAGGCAACAAACACAATCCGCAGGGCAGGCAGACACGGGTGCTGAAACTAACAAACAAGGGCACTTTAAAAACTGCAGTTAATGTGCTGAGAGCCCCTGAAAAAGTAGACCACTTAAGAACAGATGAATAACGTAAACCGAGAGAGGACCTAGCATAAGTAACGCCCTTTTTTATTACAAAATCTTAAGCATGTAATTCTGCAACGTACAGTATCACTCTCAAGCACACCACTGACATTTTTGGTGAATTAAACCTAAATGATTACACCTACATTATTACCCTACCCACCACACTCAAGCAGACGTTACTTCTACCAGACCCTGTATATGGCAGGAAAGCATCAGAAGGAAATGCTAGCGATCAAAAGCGCCGGAACAGAAATGAAAAACAAGGATGCCTTTGACGGGCTCAAGAGTAGACCTAGACTTGGCCAAGGAGACTCTCTGAGCTCAAGGCTATAGCCACAGAAACTAGCAAAGCTGAAAAGCAAAGAGAAAAGAAAAAACCAGGAAATAAGAGGGTGTCCAAGAACCGTCAGGCAACTGCAAAAGGTACAACACCTATGTAATGGCAACACTAGAAAAAAAGGAACAAAGCAATATTTGAAGCAATAAGGACTGAAGTGCGTCCCCAAATTAATGTTAGACACCAAATCACAGAACTGGTAAACTCAGAGAATACCAAGTAGAACGCATGCCAAAACACACACACCTAGCCACACCACCACCACTGGGAGCTAGCGTAAGGGAATGATTAGCTGGTTTCTCTGAGGTTCCAAACTACCCAGGAAGCCGGTATTTAACCCGGCAGTCCCAGCTCGGGGGGTGTAAGGAACCCGAACAGGATGTGCAGGGAGAGCAGAGGGCAGACCACTGAAGGGAGAGGGCAGCTGCCACGAAGAGTAAGAAACTGCGGAGAGATGTGTTAAAAGCAACTCGGGATTTACTGAGGGTTTTTTTGTTGTCGTCGTTGTTACCTCTTCAAGGAAACCTGAGTCAAGGCCTACGTTACTTAAAAAAAAAACAGCCCGTAGATGGGGCCCTCTCTCCTCCGAGAAGCCCTCCCTTCCCTTTGTGTTGACGAACAGCTCCCCCGGACTAGCTCAGGCCCTGGTGCATCAGCACTGAATTGTCTGTAAGCTCCACAAGGACAGAGCTGAAGCGAATGTCTCTCCATACCGGTAGCACCTCAGAACAGTGTCGCATAAAAGTCTGTTCTACCTGAAATCGAGAAGCTACGTCACCACAAGGCTGGCTGATTTAACTATCACTCCGCGTGGTCAAGAAAAGCAACTTCGAAGACTGAATGGTATATAGTGAAAACACATACTTACTGTTTCGAAAGTATTCACCAACATCAGAGGGAGAAAAACATTAAAGTAATCGCCACTATCTTGAAATCTGACAGGCACAGGTCTTGAGATGGTCTGACACAGACTTGCTGGGAGCCCACACCGATCAAAGTTCACAAACATCTCGTATTTCCATTTTAAGACCTCTTTAACGAACGTGTCAGAGATGGGCTGTGATGACGTAGTACTGTCTGAAGATGAAAAAGGTTTACTTTCGCCAAATGGGGGTTTGTAAGTTTGCCTGCTGAAATTATTTGGAGTTGGAGAAAGAACATTGCAGAAACTTTTCACTTCACTCAATGGCTTTGGGGACACCGGAGAGGCCGGAGAAGGAAGAACATGGCACAAACTCTTCACTTCACTGAATGGCTTTGGGGACACCGGAGAGGCTGGAGAAGGAAGAACATGACACAAGCTCTTCACTTCACTCAATGGCTTTGGGGACACTGGAAAGGCCGGAGAAGGAAGAACATGGCACAAACTCTTCACTTCACTTGATGGCTTTGGGGACACTGGAGAGCCTGGAGAAGGAAGAACATGGCACAATCTCTTCGCTTCGCTCAATGGCTTTGGAGACACCGGAGAGGTTGGAGAAGGAAGAGCATGGCACAAACTCTTCGCTTCGCTCGATGGCTTTGGGGACACCGGAGAGGCTGGAGAAGGAAGAGCACGGCACAAACTCTTCACTTCGCTCAATGGCTTTGGGGACACCGGAGAGGCTGGAGAAGGAAAAGCACGGCACAAACTCTTCGCTTCACTCGATGGCTTTGGGGACACCGGAGAGGCTGGAGAAGGAAGAGCACGGCACAAACTCTTCGCTTCACTCGATGGCTTTGGGGACAGTGGAGAGGCTAGCTGTGGTACTTTCAAAGCAGACCGTCCTCCACTTGACTTATTTTTTACAGCTGGAAGTGCTGAGCTACTTTCCAAAGACTTGGAAAGATGAGCAATTCGTGAAGTACTGCTTGAGCTAAAAATCTTAGTAGTGGAAGGTCTCAAAGGTTTAGATGCAGAAGGAGGCAAGCCAGGTTTACGGAAGACATGGTCATCTGCTGCTTTAGTTTCAGGGTGTTTCGAGCAGTAGTCACCCTGGTTTTTCACACTTTCAACACAATCTTGGTACTTACATCTTGTGCTACTCAATGATTCCGATTGAGGACGGTGTATGGGTTCTTCCTCTACCTGGACTCTGCATTTCCCATGACCCATTTCGATGAGTTTATCATTATCATTCTGTATTTGTGAACACAAATCCATATCTTCAGGATCGTGTTGTGTTAAAAATATATCATTTTCCTCCGTATCACTGTCGTCGTCAGGCTCTGCCTGTCTCAAAGTTGCCACCTCTAGGTGGCGTCCAGTCAGTTCCTCTCGACCTAGAGGGTCTTCTGAAGTAGAGATCGTGACCTCACTTGTTGGTCTTCTTCCATTTAACACGGGAGAGTTACACGGCTCCAAAAGACAGGCATCACCAGCCACCTGAGAAACAGATTTTGCTCTAACAAGTCTTTGTTGAGGAGACATGCACTTTACTGACTGGTTTCTACTACTGTCAGCCACTGCCTCAGGAACGCCTCCATTGCGATCATCTGACCCACCCGCCTCTGGTGTAAGTCTGTCAGATCTGCATGCGGCACGTGGCCCTGCTCTTGCAGCGTTTGCACTTTTAGAATCAAAAAGTCCTTGTCTGTTTTGTTTAGATCTCTGTCTCGTCTGCCTTTGAAACTGAAGATCTTGACTCACAAGCAGTTTCTTATCTTTCACAGGAAGAGTCTGAGGAGAAATCAGTTTGGCCTTTTTTCGGGTGTCAATTACTCCGACACTTTTACCATGGTCACGCAGCTGCACTATGCAGTCTAGAGACCGCTGAGACAGCTCAAATGCCCTGCGACGGCCCTTTTTCAGACCGAGCTTCTCAACTGTTGAAGTTGGTTCAGGACACCGGCGATCTTTCTTTGGTGGCACTATAAAAGGAGTCGTCCTGCAGCTTATGTAATGTGAGCTTTTATTCTGACCCTTTTTGGTATCTGAATGTGTTTTCTTAGCAGTTTTAGAAACTGGGGCTCTCCGAACAGGTCTGGAATAAGCACAAAGCTTTGGAGAAGGCTTCTTCAGGGAAACCGAGGTGGTTCTCTGAACACTTGCACTGGGACAGGTCTTTATGCCTGTACTTTTATTTTTGGTTGGTGCTCTCGCATTACCAGACTGGTCCTCACTTCTGACAGAGGATGAAGGTCTTAAACCATCTTTGGCCATTGTTCTTTCCATTTTTTTTCTCTTAGGTTTTTTAACTTGATTTTCACAAAATTCCTCAGCAGTACTACTACTTAGTGGTTGTGCACACTCAACGCCCTCTGTTCCTTTAGTAATTTCTTCAGACATAGGGTAATCTGTATCATAACCCCAATCATTTGTGATATCAGCTACATGAGTCCAACATGAATTCTGTTCATCCCCTTGAACTGCATTATTATTGTCTGGTTCCTGATCTTGCCAAACTGAAAATACTTTCTGTTGACTTTCAAACTCAAAAACCTGAGAATCAGTGTCCTCAAACCACAAGGGGGAATCTGTCTCTTCTTCTTTTGTTAGCTTCCTTTCCATGTTCGTATTAGCCTTTGAAGTATGCTGGTCTGCACATTCTTTCTCAGTGCACATTTTATCTTGTTTCATATGTTTCTCAAAACCCAGAATTCCTTCATCATCGCCATCATCATCAGAATCTGAAATAATAATAACTTGTTCACAGCAGGTTTCCCTGACATTATTTTGGTTGGCTCTGAAACTTCTGTCTTTTACTTTTCTTTGTAGCTGGGATGAGCTTTCTTGAGTTGAGTCTAATGGAAACTTAGTAACCCTGGCTTGAGCCATCAGTGATAACTTGTGGAGGTCTCTGTCTATCTGGGAATCTGTTAAGGTGTCAGACTGCAGGCTGATGCTGGGGGCCTGCTCTGTCAAGTCTGAAGAAACCAGTTCAGCACTCTCGTTAATTTTCTTATGTCCTGATCCGAGTGAGCTCACGGGCTCTTTAAAGGGCGATGTCCTATGCATGAAAGTATTGGTCACTTCTGCAAATGAGACCAAATTTTTAGTATCGGCATGACAGTCCCATATTTGACAATCATTTTCATGGGTAGAAAAACCACCTAACTCTTCATTCTTCAATTGTTTCTTTTCTGGCAATACACTGTTGTAAGATTTGTGTCTTCCACTTTTATTTTCCAGACTATCATTAGGGTCTAAAGTCATATTGTGTAGGAAGCTATCCCCTCTCTGACCTCCTCTATCACTCTCAATGTTATATTCAGTCTGGTTCCCCTCTAATTTCACAGTATTATTGACCAAAACACTCTTCCCATGTTGCTTCCTTATTACATGTGACAACTTAGCACAGATTTCACTTTTCTGCGCCCTAGTTTTTGCTGTTGAGGCTCTGCCAAGGACGTCCTCCTTGAGAGAGAGATCCCCCTTTGACGTGGACCCCTTCTCCGGAGGGTCAGTGTCAGAATCAGTCAACAGCCGTGTGGACGCAACCGCCCCTCGGTCACAACCCCTTTCTGGCCCATCTTTTGCAGTACAGTTCCACGGAGCGTCTGAGGAGAAATCTTTTACATGCTTCTGCTTCCTCGTACATATTTTAACTTGATCTTGGGCTCTTTCAGTGAAAAGGTTTTCGCTACTCTGCTTTGAGCATGACTCAGCTGAGAGGCTGTCCTCTAGTTTCAAATCCTTTACGTAATTTTGCTCACTATCCTCTTCTGTAGTGTTACTTGCTTTGTTTAATATACTACCCCATGGAGCCTGACATACATCAGCTTTCACTGGTTTAGAAAATGTTGGGCTTTCCGGACAGCGTGTGTCTTTTTCGCACACCTTCCCTACTTGCTCACTTCCTTCTTTACTGAAAGAGGTAGGAGGGGTTTTACACGAGGGAGCCGGTTCCTCCAAAGCAGGAGGCGGAGGTGCTTTTAATTTGATGTTTCTAATAATTTGCTTTAAACAAGTTTGTAACTCATGGGTTTCCTGACTAGTCAACTGCCAACCTAGAGATAAATTTCCTCGCAGAAATAAGTTGAGTTTATCCCAGAATCGCTTACAAAGAGTTTGCTGCCCAAGCTGATAACCTTCTTTAAGGAGACTTCTAATCAGCTGCACACAAGCAAGTTGGACTGAGTTAGATGGCATTAGGTGCAGGGACAGAGATGTCACCGCTGTTCCTTTGGCGCTGCTGCCGGATGACTTCTCAGAACTCCGCACAAACGCGGTGGTGGGGAGCTTGGCACACTTCACAACAGCCTCCACCCACTGCTGGGAGCTGACCCAGAGCAAGTGCAGACATTTTTTACTTCTGTGGAGTTCAATCACCGATACCAAAATTAGAAAAAAAAATTCAGTGACTTTGTCACACACAACAACTGTTTGCTTGAGGACATCTTTAACTTGGGAGTGCAGGTGGTGAATAACCTCTACTATATAAGCCACACCCAGGTCCTTCAGGTCCATGAGGGACTGAACAAAAGGGATGAACCACAGAAATGTGCTGTTGTGAACACGCATGTCTTGACCAATATCTGACTGCAGCACATTGGCTAATGTTTCCATTTCTTCATACATGTTAGGACAATAATCTGGGCAAACGGCTGATCTCCACCCTGAATCCTAAAACAAAAGAAACACTGGCATTAGACAAACAAGCACCACTCCTGAAAGGGTTGGCACACGAGCTGTAAACAAGAAAACAGATGGCTCAATTTTCCTGTTTTGGTTTACACATTTACATACCCCAAGACACTGAAAACACAGTTCAATTTTGAGGTTCAGCTTGCATGTAAAGGTAAATTTACAACACCTCCATGTACCCTGCCCCTCTTCCCATTAGCTGGCCTTGATTTCTAATCACGTCACTTATCTCCCCCCATCCCATAAACTTCCCGCCCTTTCCAAGTGCACTTAAAAACTAACCTTCCGAAGTGTGCACATTGTAAAGTCCATTATTCCCTCATGCATAATACATCTGGTTCAACCAGAAAGCCTTTATGCAGCAGCTGATTCAGAAGAGCTACACAGTGTAAAATCAGCAATTCAACTAATTATGTAAAACATGGCTTCAAAATATAAAGGCCAAACAATGTCTTCTAAATTCTCAGAATGTTTTATACCTTTTTGGTCTTTTCAGGATTAAAATTGTATACAATCTGGCTGCAAGTCACCATATCATCCAGACATGGCTCTGGTTCTGACTTGGTCCTTAAATATTAAAAATAAATAGAAATTACAAAAAGGAAGAAAAAAAGAGCTAAGCACTTACTATTAAGATACAACAGACTTCCTTACAGAGGTAACTTTCAAATCCTGACTCATTAGCAGAACTAACCTTACGGAGTTGTTCCGGATATTCTGAATCTCTCTATTGTAGCTCGCATTGTTGATAATGGTCTGAAACGCCTCGATCGGATCAATAAGTTGACCCCAGACCTTAGATCCCAGGCGATCCAGAATCACCATGAAACAGTGCAATGCTGGCCAGAAAGGATCTTCACTATCGTCTGAAATACAATGGAGTTACCACCAAATTACAAAACATTTAGAAAAGATGCTAAACCATATTCAGAATTATTTTTTTTCTTTTTTGAGAGAAAAAAAGGGGGGGGGGGAGAAACATCAATATGTGAGACAAACATCAACCAGCTGCCTCCCATACACACCCTGACTGAGGACCAACCCTATGACCCAGGCATGTGCCCAGACCAGGAATCAAACTGACGACCTTTTGCTTTGCAGGACGATGCCCAATCCACTGAGGCACACTGGTCAGGGTCGAGAATTAAACACTCTTTAAATGGGCAGCAACAAAACTCAAAGCTGCAAGTAACTGAAAGTAAAGCACTGCCAATTACAAGTTTTAAATGCTGGCAAATTATAAAATTGTTTTTGCATTTTTTTCAAGCAATACTCTATGTCTCCGTAAGACATTTTTAAACAGAGAACACACTGAGATAATTTAGCTAAATTCAACTTTCTTGCCATTTGTCATCCCTGAAATGATCTTTCCTACTCAACTTCTCCCAGAACTCCCTTTCTTCAATAAAGAACAGAAGTAGAGGGAAAAAAGGGAAAAGAAAAACTTGGTGTTTACAGATTTAAACAGAGCCCAAATCACCTGAAATCCTGGCTCAGTATGGTCCCAAGTGACATGCCCTGGGCTGGTGCAGAGCACCAACTTCCCAGGCGCATGTGTCACCAGAGTGTACCGTGTTCAGCCACCATTTCTCAGCATGGCCCTGCTGGTGTCTCCTATCACCCAGGTACAGAAATTTCCATGGCTGACAAGCTCTACCCTCCAGGCCTTTCCCTCTTCTCCGTAAAACAGGCAGTGGCGGGATGCTGCCCTGCTCGAAGACCTTCAACTGCTCCCTGCTATCTTCTAAGAAAACTCCAAATCCTCAGGCAAGCACTTCCCAGCTCTGCTCGCCACGCTCCCATAATCGCTCCCTCTCTGCAGCAAAAACAGACAGCTGGCTTTCTCTCAAACAAGAACAAGAGCACCACCTATCAAAATCCCATTCACCCAAGTCCAGCTCAAACACTCCCTCCCATGCCGATCTTTCCCTGGGCGCTTTACCCTCGACAGCACCCTTCTGGGGCAAGGGTTCTAGCTCTCTGGCATGGCCGCGCTATCAAGCTGGCCTAGGGCCGCGGCTCTAATGCCCTGGGGCTCTTCAACTCTCCTCCATCGCATGATCCTGCAGACCTAGTCGTACACTTAGTTATCCTCTACTGTAGCCGACACGCGGTCTTAGGTCTTTTCTCATAAGCTGTCAGGTGAAGGAAGAAGGTGGTGGGTTAGGTGAAGGAGACTAAGGCAGGTCTCGGAGACGCATGGTGTTCTGAGGGTGGGGGGAGCCGGACTGACAGGGAGAACCACCCTCAAACAAATCAGTAATGGCCTTAATCAGAAATAACCTGGCAAGAAAATATATGTGATCCAAAAAGAGTAACTTTCACACACTTTAGAGTCTCCCACAGAGAAGTTTACACCCATACTGAAGCTGCCGGGAAAGAAGTCAGCGCGGAAGAGTTGCGTTCACTCTTTTCAAAGGACCTGACACGCTTGCTCTTTCCTGGTTCATTCTGCCACGAAGACAGCAGGATCAGAAACACTTACTTAGGCACAAAATCTCCCTGATCAGCTTGGGGCAACCATGAGCAAAAGAAAGTTGGGGTCTAATGCTGACTGTGACAAGTTTTAAACCGTATGTTCCAGACTCTGGATGAGCAACACTGTCCCGGAGACCTTCTGTGATGATGGAAATACAGCAGCCACCAGGCACATGTGGCTACTGAGCACCTGAAATGTAACTAGTGGACCAGAAAAACTAACTTTTTAATTTAAATTTAAATAGCCATATTTGGCTAGCAGTCACCACCTTGGACAGTAAAGAAAGAGAACCAAAATAAAATGAAGAACCAGGAAAAAGAAAGGCGTGGAGACGGGGGAGACCTTCTCCACAATTTCAGCTACCATGCCATTCAAAATTTACTCCCACAGAGTCTAGTCTCGATTCCACCACTAACTGGGTGTTTCAACATCGAAAAGTTAAGTTGACTTTCTTAGGCTTCCATCTCTTCTTTTATGAAAGTAAGATGCTGAACTAAACTCTACAGGTCCCTTCTGATTATTTAGAGTTTCTGAGTCTGTGACCTAAACCAAAATATATCCATTTTCTTTTCCCCACACCATGCACCCAATTCTTGCAGTGACACCGGTATTTTAAAAGCGCCACCACCGTCATCGCAATACTCCAAAGCACTCAAGCAAATAAGGCTATTACCTTCTGACTGCCTCTCCATGGTGTGAAGTATAGACTGCATGAAATCGTTCTGCTTGTCTGCGCCCAGCAGCAGCGAGTCCATGGCCTGCTCCTCGAGAATGGTCAGCAGCATGCAGATCCCTGCAAGGGCATTTGGAGTCCTGTGAACTGGTTCAGTTTCACCGTCCTAACAATCTACATTCCATCAAATCTAAGAAGCCTTCAATTTTAAGATCGCCATATTTCAATTACCAACCACTGTCAAATATGACACATGACTGTAAGACAGAACCAACTGGAGTAAGTGGAATTACTTTGAGACATTAAGTTCAAAACCTATTAGAGTCAACTGCTCTTAATATTTTTTACATCTAATATTGCTTCAAATTAAAGATCTATTTGCCGTACTTGAAAATGCACCTCTTAAACAGATGGTTTCCAGGATGAACTTTAAAATCAAAATGTGTAATGATTATATCAATTTAATAACAAATGACTGGAAACGGAAATCCTGTATTTAGCAATTTTGGTAAGATTACTGAAAGACCTCACTTCCTTTGCAAGATACTCAGCAGAACGGTAAGAAAATAATAATTATACCTGTGTAGTGTGACAACACTCACCAAGCCAGTAGTTTTTGTAGCTGGTAGTATCATACATGTGTGAGGGCAGGATAAGCAGTTTGCCCTTCTCAAGGACAGAAGTAGTATAAATGTCTGGATTTTCTAAAAGCCCCAACTCGATGACTTTAAACAAGCACGTCAAAGCCTCCTGTAAGTCGTAATAATCGTCTCTTTCCACCTTCCCCAAGCTTCTGGCTGTCAGGATGGCCCAACGCCGAACCTAAAAGCATAGCACGTGCGTTACTTCAACAAATCACTGCCTACACACAGCAAAAATCTAGCTGCGAAAATAGGATTTCCTATAGATATTAAAAGACACAAGACACTAATTAATGCAAAATGTGCACCTTATTTGATCTTGATTTGAATAAACTAATCCTAATAAAGCATTTATGAGATTATCACTTCCATTCATTTAAACACTGGGTAGAAATGACACTGAAAAATTATCTTAGGTGGAGTGATGGTATTGTTTTTTCTCCCCTCACAGTCCTCATGGACTCCGGTCAAGTTGGTGGCGTGGGGAAGTGCTGTGCTCGCCTCCTCCCACGACCACATCGACGTTACTGCTCAACTGCAGAACTATCGCTCCTGAGAGCCGCCTGGAGGCTAACCAAACAGGCGTCCTGTAACTAAGGACATAAAGCCGAAGCCACACTGAGACTGCGACAATAAATAAAACATTCTTATCTTTTAGAAACACTTTCTTGAGTAGTTTATGGATGAAATGCTTGGGTATCTCAGCTTCGCTCTAATCAACCCAAAAAGGGAGCGTAACATTGACTCTACACTAACTGATGAAGATCAGTAATGAATGTATAGGGTTCGCTGCACCATTTTATTTTTTGTTTGTAATTTCCCACAATATAAAATTCTGAAAAGGGAAGAAAAAATGAAAATAGAAACCTCAAAACAAAACTTCTGCAACAAGCTCAAGGTCAGGGTTCAACACAGCACTGCTCTCTGCTTCTGTTCCCACCTCAGTAGTATTCCGACTCACGGTCCTTCATTTCTAGCCCCTAGGAATTGAACTTCCCTGCCCCGCCCCCTCTCTATCCCCACCCACACTTTAAAAAAATCTCCTCTATTAGCAAAATAATTGTTTCGAAGGCTGCAACTGGTGCCCCCCGGCAGGTGGAGCAGGGCAGGCAGGCAGGAAAGCCAGCACGCGGCCTCCGGCACCAGCTCGGGCCCGGACACCAGAGGGAGCCCGAATCCGCCCCTCATTTGTCTTAAGCTAAAGCAGCGCCTGTCAGAAGTACTCTGACAGACATTTTAGACAAAATACACATCGAAACCTCGATTACAGTTACCGACATGTGCAAAAATAACAAATGTCCTTCCGCCGCCTGACGCTCTCACTCACCATTTCATTGGGATGGACCAAAAACAAATAGACCCCAGGCTGTTTCTCAAAAACCTGGAAAGAGCAGTTCGCTTGTTCCATCCGACAAAGTGCTTCAACACATAACTCACCTGAACAGAAAAAATAAGGCAGTAAACATAAGACACAGCTTTTATCAACTCATTGAGATTCCCTAAATCTGGCGCCTTCAGTTGTTCTGTAACTGGAAACTTGTTCTTTGTAAATGTAGTAACGTTATGTAGCCATCATAGTATGGTTCCTATGACTTATTCTGACTTTACGAAAAATGAAATACAGCTGTTCATTTTTTACTCTGGGCATAATTACCTCCACAGGCATCTTCTTAGAATATGGTTCTAGATCCAATTCCATTCACATTTTGCATTTTGATTCATGTTAACTTTGTCTGGTACTAGAATGACAGTCAGCTTCTGCGCTGGCTGGGTAGCTGTTTGCTGGAGCATCATCCCATAGACCAGAAGGCTGCGGGTTTGATGCCCAGTCAGTGCACATACGTAGGTTGCAGGTTCCATCCCCACTTGGGGCATATATGGCAGGCAACCAATTGATATTTCTCACATCAGTGTTTCTCTCTCCTTCCCCCCCATCTTTCCTTTCTCCCTCTCTAAAGTCAGTGCAAATATCTGCAGTGAGGATTAAAAGAAACAAGAAAGTCCCCTTCCCTCCCCCACCGCCAGCCCCCAGTGGCTATTCTGTCCGACTCTGAGCTACTGAAAAATGCATTTTCCCCACTGGTTTGAAATGCTACCATCATCAAACACTAAACTCCCCAAATACACCTGGTTTTCTTCTGGACAGTACACCATTCCACTATGCAAGCACACTGTTCTAACTCCTGGTGCTTTATGGAAATTTCTTCATTAATCTTTCAAAAATGTCCTCAATAGACCTACACACTTACCCTATCAGATGAATAAAGATAAATCAACTTTAATCTGTTAAGCTTCAAAGAATACTGCCAGTGATTGTGGCTGGCTCTGGGGAGGGGGGAATAACGACTTGAAAAGCACGAGGGAAACCCTGGCCAGGTGGCTCCGGCGGTTAGAGCATCACCCTGATCTGCAGAGGCTGCAGGTTTGATCCCTGGTCAGGGCACACCCAAGAAACAACCAGTGAGTGTGTGGATGAGCAGAAGAACAAATCAGTGTTTCTCTCTCGAATCAATTTAAAAAATCAATCAATTAAAATAGTAAAATAAATAAAATGCAAGAGAAAAACATAAGGGGAGCTCCTGGGGTACTGAAGCTGTTTCTTTATCTGTGCGGTGGCCATAGAAGTGTGTTTAGTTTGTCAAAAAACATCAAGCTTATTACCTTTTCTGGGTATAGTATTTTAACCTTTTTTTAAAGACAGAGAAAGGGAGGGAGAAAGAGAGGGAGAGAAACATCAATGTGTGTTTGCCTCTCGCACGCCCCCTACCGGGGACCTGGCCCACAGCCCAGGCCTGTGCCCTGACTGGGGAATCGAACTTGCAGCCCCTTGATTCACAGGCTGATGCTCAATCTACTGAGCAACACCAGCCAGGGCAGGATATAGTAGTCTTTAATAAATATTTTTAAGATGCCTTATTAGAATTTTAAAATCTATTTTTAATGTATTTAATCAAACCTTTAGATCAACTTCCCAGTTTACTGAAAACACAGAGGATAGAGACAAGTTCAGTAACATCACAAGCAAGCAACTAGAAAAATCCACAAAGTGCATTGTTCTACAGGGCAACTATATGGTCTCAGCAAGTCAGTGAAGGGAAAGAAAACAAAACAACAGACTTTGAAAAGCACACCAGCAAAAAGGTGTGCGCACACATGCACACAAACACACTCTTCTGGAACGTACGACCCCTGACTGGACTCTAAACGCAGCAGCCCAAAGCCGTGTTTTGTGTCTCCTGGGAAAACGTGAATACGGGCCAGACACTCGATGCCCGCGATGTGTTCTTCTGTTAGACCTGATAGACTAGGGAGCTGTCTTTACACCTAAGCAAGTCCCACTAAGAAATGCGAAGATAAACGGCCAAAACCTCAGCGGCCGGAACAAGCCAGGCCACTACGAGCGGTGGCACCGGCTGCAGCCCAGTGGTCTCAGCCAGAAAGGTCTTTGCCTGTCCCCGGCCCTGCCCCCAACTCCCAAGGGGCATCCTGCCACACCTGGAAGCACTTCTGGTTTTCACAACTGGGGTAGGAGGGGAGCGGGGTACTATGGTACCTAGTGGACAGAGGCCGGGGTGCTGGTACACACCCTGCAGAGGGCAGGACAGTCCCCACGACAATTATCCAGTCTAAAACGTCCGTAGCACCGAGGCTGAGAAACACACTAAAATAAAAATTAACTGAATGGAGGGACGGATAAAATATATAATGGAGCCAATGCAGCAAGACGTTGGCAACTGTGGAATCTATTTGGTGTTCGTTATTTAATTAACCTTCTTTATGTTTGGAAACTTAAGACAGCAAAATGTTGGAAAAAATATTAGTAAGTATCCTAAATATATGTTTAACAAACAGCTTTTCATATAAACCTAAATCCTTACAATTCTTGAAACAATAAAACTGATCTAACTTGTAGAACACCCAAGATACTCACTAACACGCTCATGTAAAAGCAGATAAGGATATTTCAGTATTTCAAGAAGAGGAACTCGAAGCTTATTCTCGAAGTCTTGGCCAGTAAAGTCAAACAGTTGTGCCTCTCCGTTGTTGTCTACTATATATAATTCATCGTCATCTTCGATTTCTCCCCTCATGGATTTTTCAAAGTGGTTTATGAGACGTAAGGTTTCTAATTCCCATAAAACCTACAGGAAAAGAAAAATGGGCAGTGTGCTTTATATCTTGTTATCAACACAACATACTGGGTATGATGATCTTTTTAAAAGCCTTTTCCTAAGCATAAAAATTCAGAAATTTAAAGAAGTACTAGACCTCACGTGTTTAATTTCTCTGAACAGTCACCAACCACAGCCACATTAATGATTATGAGCACACAGAGAATGAGAGGGTTAAACACCGTGCGTGCAGAGCTGCACCACAAATATCTCAACTACCCAATCCAGTCTATTAAAAAGGAAATGAGAAGTTGAAGCTTCTTTGCCGAAGCCAAGAGCCAGGCCTTCCCTGCTCTCCCTTCCAGGTCCCAGCCATCAGTGTGCACAGCACCTGCAGCACGAAGACACTGGTTAGCTTTCTAACCGGGAAACTTTGCAAATGCAGAGTTTTCTCAACAGATTCCTGACTAATCATCCCCTCCCTCTTTCTACATATCTCTATGGTGGAGAGATGTGTTTACATAAATGTAATAAGCAAAATATTCAAAGCTACATATTTAAAATCATGTTTAACTGTGGTTACTATGACTGGTAAATATGCTTGCCCTTAGAAGTTTTTAAAAAAGAAAAAGAGAAAGAATCAATTAAAAAAAACAGCCAAGCCATTCAGACACGTAAATTTATAACACCGTCAAATACACTGACATAAGATCATGAACCAACACCCCCATACATCACTTCATTTCATAACATTGTTTTACATCAAAGTGACTAAACGTGAGATAAAATTCTGCTTTATAGGTTTCAATTCATTTGAACTGGTCAGCGACCACTGACTCGGCACCTACTATATAACAAGCAATGAATGAGGCGCCATTGGCCTTTAAAGGTTAAGTATCAGTTCCCTGAACGCTCCCAAAGAGCTCAGGTTTATTCTCCTCCTGATCATCAGGCTGACGATGTTCCCCACCCGATGCAACTGACCTCATGCAAGAAGGGCCGCTCGTCCCGCGCCCTGTGGTACTCGATCACGCACTCCAAGCAGTAGCAGAGGTCTTCGTCTGCTGTCTGAAACTCGCCGGCCTGCTCCCTGGACGCATAGCGCTCTAGGAAGTCCGTGGTGGCAACGCCACCTGGTGTGCACCAGCAACAGGTGCTCATTCTGTACCTGCAGCCAGAGTGCAAACCAAGAATCAATGAGAAGTGAAACACGCCAGGCCGCCTCTGCGGGAAGAATAGCATGCTTCCTTCTAACGACCCTTGTCCTCACCTTAGAATGTGCCTCCACCACTTCCAGAACAGTCTTCTAGCCAGCTTGACAATTTCTGACTAAACTCAAATCTGAGAACACTTAAAACCTTTTCTTTGACACATGAAAAATATAATAATATGAAAGCATTTTGTTAGTAATAAACATCGTAAGGCAATATACAGTTTCTCTACAGAAGAGGCTCTAAACTACGTAATACTGACGGAACACACATTGAGACGGAGAACTACCAGCGTCTCCAAAGCATAGCTTTTGCAGTGTTCTCCTGACGTGAAGTTGAGTCAAAAGCTCAGGAAATATTTTACATTCCCAAAAACCATGTTCCAGAAATCCCTGGAAACTTCTGAAAATCCACACAAACTGATCCCTGCCAACAACAAACACTCTCACAGAGGAGGCCCTTCCTTAGGGAGTGCACCCACGCACGAGCTTGCCACAGAGAGCCACTGCCCGCGACTCGCTGCCCACCAAGGCACTGGACAGCTACGAAGGTTAACTTACCGCTAAGTTTATACTTATTTTTTTACTGTCTCCAACTTTGTTTCCACAATACCATCAGAGCCTCTACCACCCAAACTCAAGTGAAAAGGTGAAGATTAAATACTTTCCCAAATATTAGCAGCCTCAAGGAGAGCAAAGTAGCAAGACTGTATCAGGAAATCCCTAAAACCAAATGTGGCAAAGATGTGAATGAGGATCTATGAGGCAGGTTTATTAGAACTGCAGATGGCATGAAACTGAGACGATCAGCAAACAGGATGGAAGCCAAACTCCAGTGAGATCTCCAACTCTAATGACGTGTAATAAAAATAAGGCAGGAGTTGTATTTTCATCCCTGACTAAATGCGTATGAAAGCAAACAGGACAGACACTGTCAGTAAGCAGGGTATTACTGCAGCTAAACAAAAAGCAGACATCTGCACTAAAATAAATAAATGAATGAGAGGGGCAGGGAAGGGGGGAGATGGGAAGCGGGGCAGGGAAAACACGGGGAACACCAGAAAGTGCTCAGGGCACAAAAGGACAGGGGCCTGTCAAAGGGACACAGGAGCCCAACTAAAAAAGCTCTCGATGGCCGAAGCTCAGACGTTCTGAACAAATTCATTGCAATAACTGAGTTATGACCCACATCATAAATACACATGAATCCACACCAGCACAAACAAATGACTGAGCGAATAAACAAATGTGGGAGAAGGGACAAACCTTCCCTATAGAAGAATTCCAAATAATATACTGATACTCCCCATCGCAGGAGGCGGTCCTTAACCCCACCCCATCTTGAACGCAGGCCTGACTTGGTGAACTCATTACCTCCAAAGGAGGGAGCAGAGAAAGGAAAAACAGTAACTTTACAGGGGAAACACCTGGCAAACACAACTTTAACCAAGTGATCAAAGTTAACATCACCTGTGTAAGTTGCGTTTATAACCCTGCTCTCCCTTCCAGGGACACAATGTGATGATGAAGCAACTTAACTCTGTATTAAGCCTCTCCAAAACCCACGACACCCGACTCTGTTCAGGGAAAAAAAAATCAGACAAGCCTGAAGTATCATCTAAACAGCTATCAGCCAGTCAGAAAGAAGAAAACCACACTCAAAGGGAAGCAAAGCAAGTATTCTTTCACATGGAGCTAATAACTGGGAACTGGGCCAGGAAATTATCCGATAAACCTCATCTCCAGAAATTTGATGTTAAGTATCCAGTGAGCATCCAGTGAGCATAAAGTATCAGCCTAATAGGAAAAGAAAGTAACAAACCCAACTGTAAACCTAACCAAGTTCACCTCAGAAACTAGGTGGCCCTAACTTATGTATTCCCATCCGGGCAACAGCCCCTCTAAGAGATGAAATCCGTTAGTCCTGCTCTCTCTGTGTCAAGCAGATACACGTGTGCACAGTACACAGCTCTATAATACATCACTAGCATTAAAATTCATGGGAATCCCATGGGACAGAAATGTCTAAAATGTTTCCTTTCAGGGAGACCAAAGGGGCAAAAAAAGGTAAAGAAACAGGAGTTACATACTTGGGTACGCTCGCTTGGCAATGTGAGGGTTCTGAATGTACATTACCCTAAAATTCAGAGCACAGAATCTCTGCTAATGACATCTTGACAGAAACTGTATTTTACTGCTAAGGCTTTTATGGCATAATGCCACAAAATAAACTTTAGTTCTCTAAAAATAAACTGACTTTTTAATCCTTACTTTCTTCTTACACCCATGGTTAAAGACTGATACATAAATGCGTAAGTATAACCAAATACACGTATTTATCTTATGAACTGATTTTTAAAAATTTTTAAACATTAATTGTGTACTTTCCTCATGCTCTTAAAAAGAATTTAACGCAGCTTTCAACATTAAAGTACTACATGTAAAGGACAGTTAAAAAAGAGATTTAGAAAGAGCGAGGAATCCAAGCTTATCAAGAAGAAATTTAATTTCAGAGTCCTAAATTAGGAGCTTCCTGAAAAGCAAAGCAAAAAGATAACATGATGATGTACCCAGTCCTTATCTAAAGTATGCTAATTCAGCTGGAGTGCCCCCCCCCCCATTCCTGACACTAACTCTAATTAAACTACACTTTACCAATGCCTACAAACTAGGGACTAGCAAGTAACACAATGAATGGTTTAGTTTTTGCAGAATATAAAATTATTGTATTCAAAGAGGAATTTCTTTTTCCCAGAAGGCCAGTATCACAATACTAGGAAGTTAAGTCTACAGAAACTATCTTTTTCCGATGATCTAATTCAATGTGGGCAGTGAACTCACTCTAAGAATCGAAAGTGAAACTTGTTGGAGATTTCTCAAACATCAATTATTTTGAGCATGACTTGGCAGATAAAAGATTGCTGTAAACTGAAACATTGAAAAAATGATAGGACCACAATAAAATAGTAACTTTAAATGTATACAACCTATTAACAGAGCAGTTAGCAAAAGAAACCTTCCTTTCAGAAAATTACTGCACTGACCAGTGTCCTGTAACCAAACGGTTGCAGGCTTGATCCCTGGTCTGGGCACGTGCGATCCTCACTCCCGGCCTGTGCAAGAGGCGAACAATCAGTGTTTCTCACTCTCCCTTCCTCTCTCTCTAAAAGCAATGAAAAAATGTACTCGGGTAAGGATAAATAAATAAAAACAAAAAAAGAAAATTATGGAGCCTGCTTTTTATTTCACTCTCTTGGAGAGCTGGGCTACTTCTGCACTCAAAAGCAGGACTAAATTTTCTAAAAGCGCATATAACAGATGGACCCCACGGAACCTACAATAGACAGAGGATGGTTTTATAGGCACCACCACAACAGGAACATGTTCCCGAGTCCTCTCGGATGACCGCATGGGCATGGTTATGTCCCCAAGTCTAAAATCAGCACTGGTCTGCTAACCAAGCCCAGCAAATTCTGAATAAGGTATATTGTAATCTCCCTTTTAAGGGAAAATTACCGGTAGATAACCGTGAATCCTGTTAAGTTTTTGCCCAGCTCGTTTCTTCTGGAGGTCAGTCTTATTCATTTCATCAAATTTTAACCATTTGGAGCCATTGCTGAACCGCATATGGGGGGTCCAGGGAATCCTCAAGCTGCAGAACAGAAATAAGAACCACTCCCCAAGGGTTAAAAAAGAGTTCATTTCATTAATGTCTACTTTGTACAAGGGAGTGGATGTGTCAATACCACAGGATGCTTCACCAGCGGTACAGCCGTCGCTTTCCACAGCCTACCCTGGAGATATCATTTCTCAGTATTAGCTAGCCAGAAACTTCAAGTATAATAATGGGGTTTTTTTCCTTCCCAGCTAAACTTCTTGGGGGAAAAGATATCCAGATTCACTTGCTCAACTCCTTTGCACTCTGGTTTCTACCCTTACGTTTACTGAGTGTGTTCACAGAAGTCCTTCATAATCTCTGTATTACCAAATAGAGTAGGTAGATTAAATTTTAAAATATGCACACACACAAAAAAGAAAGAATAGAAAGAAAGTGAGCACGTGAGGGCAGACGGGGGTGGGGTGGTGGCGGCAGGGAGGGAGAGGACACACGCCAGCCCTGGCTGGTGTGGCTCAGTAGACTGAGCAACAGCCTGCGAACCAAAGGGTCACCGGTTCGATTCCCAGTCCAGGGCACACGCTTGGGTTGCAGGTCAGGTCCCTTCAAGAGGCAACCACACGTTGATGTTTCTCTCCCTCCCCTTCTCTAAAAATAAATAAGTAAAATCTTTAAAAAATAAATAAGTAAATAAAAGGTTGCTCATGCATTCCTTAGCTAAGACAACACCACTGTCCTCTCAGTTCCTCTACTCAATCTCCTTCATAGTGAGCTCTTCCTTTCTGCCCCTGTAAATATCAAAGTTCCCAAAGGCAGTCCTCGGGATTCTAACCTCTTCATTTAATATCCTCTTTCTGGGTGACCTAATTCAAACCACTGCTTCAAATGCTACCTATTTTGAAGCTTCCAAAAACTGAGAACTCTTAATGCAATCTTAACTATATTTCAGCTACTCAATAAATGACAGCCCAACCTAGAAGTTCACAAGGATAGAAACACTGTCCGGCTGCACAGTGAGTCTCTGCTCACCTTACAGGCACCTCCAAGCAAACAGAACCAGAAAAAAACAAAGTCCTTCCCGTACGTATGTTATTTTCCATATTCGCAGCATTACTAGCCTCTTAGTTTTCTAACCAGTATCCTGGGAATCACCCCACCCTCTCCTCCCTGAGCCCCCGTCTCTGTGTCCCACAGAGCCCCTACATCCTGGACGGCGTCTGTATTTCATTCCCTGCAAGACTGCCTCTGTCTTGGTTTAACACCGTTTCCACTGTCTGGACTACAGAAGAAGCCTAAACAGGATTCTTCTGCCTCTTCCTCTGATGCACTACCAATTCTTCCAAAATGCTGCCAACGTGCAAAGAAAAAAACTGGACTCTGAAAGCACAAACCACTCCTCCACAGTCTTGAGATGAAGTCACACTTTTGCGCTCACCACACAAGGCCCTCCTTGATCTGGCTTCAGCATCACCTCTGCACACTCGCTCCCCCGGAAATGATTCATGGTGTTGGGGACCCACTGCCTTTAAGAAAGCTCATCCATCTACCTTGAGCACCCGCCCTTCATACCTCTGCCTGGTTCTTATTCCTAAGGGTACACCAAACTCACCAAAGAAACTTAAAAAAAAAAAGAAAGCAGTAGATGAGATACTACCAGTAAAATTCAGACTCAGTTTTTAGGAAGAACTCCACCCATGACTCTGATAAAAGGCCAGGTTTCAGAACTACCCGTGTACAGCCACGCCACCGAAGTGCCACCCGGTCTGCTGCCTGCCTGGCCCATCCTCCCCTTCCAGCCTGTCTTTGATGACCTTCCCAATGCTCGTCGGACTCCATGTTTCTGTCATTGCACTTCTACCTTGGGCAGAACTATTCTTCCCAGCAATTCTGAATCTGGAGGGCAAGGATCTATTCCGCATCATTTCTTTTACTCTTACTTAGCACATATTATGTAACTGGAAAAAAGATGGCTTAAATGCCTTAAATGTTCACTTCAAAATATAATTACCGGGGCTAACAACTTACAGAGATGTGATCCTCTCAGCTGCGATCCCAGGGTGTGTTTATGAGTGAGTGAGGATTTGCTTCCGTATGCGCCCGGACTCTGGCCCCGAAAAAATATTTCTGAAACAAGAAACAAACAAACAGATAAAACACACTGTAAATTTTTATACTGTTCTCCGAGTTGCATATCAATGCTCTTAGGTTGGGGCAGATGTTACCATTTGATGGAAAAGTCCATGCTCACAGAGCTCGGACGACGTGCCGCTGGCGCACATGTGATAACGGTGCAGCCAGACGCTGGTCTGGTGGAAGGGGGTCTCATTCCCCTGGGACAGGCCCCACACTCCTCACAAACGTCCCTGATGAGCACAGGCAGGTGCCACCCACTCGCGGATCCGCACTAACTCATCCCCGTCACTGTCCACGTGAAACTCTCCCTCCCAAGCGCAGGGTTCCTTGCCCGTCCAGCCTCGTGCCTAGCCCGCTCTGGGCCACGAAAGCAGGGGCGGGGGCCCGCGAAGGCGCTCTGGCGGGCTGTCAGTGCTCCATCACCTTCAGGTGGAGCAGGCAGGGCTCGAGTGGCCATTGAGGGAGGCATTCTCTCCAAAGGGAGAGACCCCGGAGCAGGAGAAAGGCAGGGGCGTCGAGAGGACCAACACCTTCTGGAGGGAGACACCCCCCCACCTACGCACCCCCCCAGACACCATACGATGCCCAGACCAAAAACAGCTCACACGGTACCGCACTGTGGACTACACGAGGGGAGGATGAGGGGGTCCCAGCGCCCGGGACCCGGGTACGCAGGAAGCACCAAGGACGACCCACAAGGCACTACCGGGGTGCTCCCGCCCGCAGCGGCGCGACCCTCCAAAGAGCAGCCGAGCTCGCGCCGCCCCTCCCCCCGCCCCGCCCGGGGCTCACGAGCCACGGCGGTTACTCCGAGCGGCCCCGCGCGCACTCACGTGGGCAACCCCGAGCCCGCCGCTCTCCTCACCCCGCCAGGCCTCGCGTCGGCCGCTAGCCCGGCCCCATGCCTCCACTCCCAAATCGGCCGAGGGCGGAAGAACAGGTCGGCACCCCGGCGCCCAACCCAAGGGCGCCGCGAGCGAAGATCCTCCCCTGCGCGCCGCCGGCCGCCCGTAGGCCCCGCCCCAGCACCCAGTTTGTTTTGGTGCGCGGAGGGGCGGGCCGTGAGGACAGAGGCGCCGGGGCTGGGCGAGGAGGCCGAGCACCTGGCGCTTTCGTCACTTCCGGGAGGCAAGGCCCACCAATCGGGAGGCCCCGCGCGCTGGGGGCGGAGCTCGCCGCCCGGGAGCGAACGCGGCGGGCTCCGGCACTGCCCCCCACGCCCCGCCCCGCCGGGGGGGCCGCGGCCGGTCTCCCGCACTTTGGTGACTTACGCCCCTACCTTTCTGCCTTTTCGGCTCTCTCCTTGAATGTTTCCAACGCCTCACGTCTCCCGAGGGCGTGTCGCGGCTTGCGAAGGAATCTTCTTCCTCTTTAGGTTTCCCGTAAAGCCCTAACACACGTGCAATCAACAGGTAATTGAAGGGCTCGGTAAAGGTGTATCACAGGCAAGGGACACGCGAAGTCCTGACGCTCGGGAGGACACGTCCACTTTGTAACCTGGGAACAGGAGGAATACTGCCAAGGAAAGCCGTGCAGACGACCCAGCGCGCGGGGAAGCCACCACGGGGAGCCCACCCGATTTCTTGAGCACGTACTGCTGCCTTTGAGGGGGCGCCGCCCCGCTAGCTTTCGCTCCCAACAGACACAAAATGCAAGACAGACACCCAGTAGTTAGTCGCGAGCCCTGATCGCCGCTGCAGAGGAAAGAGGGGGCTGAGATGGGCCCGACCCAGCAGGCCGGTGGGCGAGGGTCTTACCACGCAGAACCTTCGCGGGGCAAAGAGGCGCAGCGAGCCAAGAACGCGGAGGGCGCTGTGGACCGAAGGTTCCAGCGAGGGGGCGTGGCTCGTGGGGCCGCGCACGTGGCCGTTATGGTAATTAGCCAACCTGGCCGTTGGAGCACGTGGCGAAAACCGTTGTTGTTCCCCTCGCTTCTAGAGGTTTCTACCCTGTGAAATAGTCCGGCCGTAGTCAGTAGAAGTGTTCAAAGTAGGAGAGTTACGAAACCGTTTCAAGTCATAGCGCGTTGTAAATTGTCCGTGCAGCCCTTTTTAAATAATATTTTTGTGTAATACTTTTAAAAACACAGCCCTGGATGACTATCGAAAATAAACTTAAAAAAAAAGAGAGGTACACAAGGTAGCAAAAGTCACCTGAATTTCTGCCTCCCCAAGATAACCATTTTAATGTATGTCCTTGTAGAATTTATCGCGTCCGTTATTAAAGTGGCATGGGGGAAGAGGGAGTATAAGGGGAACAAATGGTAAAGAAAAAATACGATAAAGATAAATTTAAGAAATACATAAAGTAGATATGAAAAAATATTCTAAAATACCACACTGCTCATCACAGGGTACGAAACAGTCTTTTCCCGAACACTGAACGGAGGGACTTCACTAGACACCATAGCTTGGGCTAGGGACACAAAATCAGAAAAAAGTAAAATTTTAAGGTGGACAACCTTTTGATATTCAACAACATATTTCGGTTAATAACAATATGGTCATAAAATGTGATTTGTGGTATTTTTGAAGGACGTGCCCGTGAAGGCACAAAGTGCCGAGTCCCGCTAAAGTCATAATTTGATCTTGCTTCCTGGTCCTCCATGGCCCTTATACTTTTGCCATATTTATTTTTAATCTGTAAGCAATATATTAAGTTTTGCACGCTTTTTAACCTTACCAAATTATACCGAATGCATTTTTCTGCAAATCGCGTTTAACACTCAACGTTAGGTCCTACAATTGATCTAAGGTACAGTCAAGAGCTGTGGAGCCCAAAGCTTAAACAACTCGAGGGGATTCTTCAAAATACTGCGGTAAAATTTATGATTACAAAATTGGAAATAAAATTAATATTTATTTGGAATGCATGGCACAAATTACAATTCTTAAATGAAAAACTCTACAAATATAAAAAAATATAGAAAAAACTACATAAGGCGCAAACACAATTCTATTAAAGCTACATATTTTGGCTTCATAAGCTTTACCTCGACAATAAGGTTGAAGATCATTTTCCACAGAGAGCACAGAGATAATTCAGTCTTTTCTCTGATAAGGTTGATGACATTTTATTACGAGTTTATAAATGTTTCTTTCGAATTAATGATTTTGTTTGATCATGTCATGCAGATTTTTACACATGGGCTGCAAGATTTTAGAGCACATAAAATTTCTGGAGTTGTGACCAAGCCTAAACACTTAGAATTGATGACACCTTATTAGCAGATGTTGTCATTTTTAGATCCATTTTGTGAGTTTTATATGTCAGTATTTTATGTCAAAATTTTAGTACTTTTTCCAGTTTGCTCATTCCTCATCTTTATTTGGATTATCAACAACCCAATAGCCTATTACTCATTATTCCTCTTTGAAATGGATCTCTTCTAATGAATGACTGAATATTTTTGGTTATAATTTCTCTTAATTCCATCATCATTCACCTTCATTTTTGCTCCATAGTCCATTGATTTATGCCCACGTTATATATTTATATCAGACACAATAAAACACCCAGATTTTAAGTGTATGGTTTGAGGAGTTTTAACAACTTCATAATGTCATGTAACCATCTTCAGTCACGGTAAGGAACCCTTTCTTCATCCCAGAAAGTGCCCTGAGCCCGCTTTGCAATAAATCGACTTCACACCCACTTGATAGACCTGCGGGTCAGAGTTCTACCACCACAGACTCATTCAGGCTGCTTTAGAACTTTAGGTCAATGGAATTGTACATTACATACTCTGTCTTCTTTCGTTCAACACGAAGTGTGTAAAGGTCACAGACGTTGTTGCTCATATCGGGACGCATTTTTATCACGGGGCGGGGTGTCACTGAACGGGTATGCTGCTGTTTGGGTTTTCACTCATCTGATGGATATTGGGTGGCTTCAAGTTTTCTGCTATTCATGAATAAAGCTGTTATGAACATTACTGTCCAAGTCCTTTAATGGGCGTATGTTTTCTTTTAACTTGGATAGAAATCCAGGAATGGAATTTCTGGATTAGAGTAGGTGTGTATTTAACATTATGAGGACTTACAATCCATCTTCCAAAGTGATTTTTGCCCCGTTATATTTCTGTAAGCGACATACAAGACTTCCATTTGCTCCACAGCCTTGTCAACATTCCCATTGTGAATCTTTTAAATTTCAGCCATCCCATGGGTTAAATTGCAGCTCATTTGTTTTCCTTGAGGTCTAATGATGTAGAACATCTTGTCATGCGCTTGTTGGGCATTACTATCTCTTTTTTTCGGGATTGTCTGCATGGGTCCTTTGGCCATTGTTTTTTTAAAAGGACTCTACGGGACTCCTAACCTACAGGACTGCCAGATAATTTTGTGTAGTTTTTAAGCCACTAAGTTTGTGGTAATTTGTTAGGTCGGCATAGAAATTTAATATAGATTTACTTAAATTTTTAAATTTTCTGTTTGCCACCAGTATAGACATGGAATTGACTTTTACACATTGATATATATTGATTTATATATATATAAAGTTGCTTGTCTCTAACAACTTTCTTAACTGATTTATTAGCTCTAACACATTCTAAGTTCTTTTGGATTTCCTACATTCACCATCAAATCATCTGTGGGGAAAGAGCAGTTTTAGATCTTCATTTCCAATCCACGTAGGTTTCACTTCCTTTTCTTACCCGACTGTGCTGGCTGGCGAATGCTGAGAAGTGTTGAGAGTAGGCATCCTTTCTTCCGTCTCAAAGGGAGAAACTTCAGTGTTTCACTGTTTGAAGTATTGTCTGCTGAGGGTTTTGTAGATACCTTTGAGGTTGAGAAAGTTGCCCTCTGTTTTTACTGGATGGATTTGGAATTCATCAAATGCAAATCGTTTTTTGGTGGATCGCACCGATGGGTTTCCTTTTTTTTTTAACCTTAATTTTTTTGTTGGGGGGGTAGTGAAACAGACTGACAGCAGGAACTGGGGGTTTGTGGGGGCGGGGGGTGTTGAGGGACTGGACAAATAGGGTGAAGAGATTGAGTACAGGTTGGCAGTTATAAAACAGTCACAGGGAAGGAAGTAAAGCATGGGAAATACTGTCAATAATACTGTGACAACTATGTACAGTGCCAGGTGGGTACTAGGAACACCAGGGGGAACACTATGTAAAGCATACGACTGTCTGACCACTGTGCTATACACCCAAAACCAATACAAAATAAAATTGAAAGAAAAACAATTTGTGTAGTGTGAAGGGAATAGGGGCTTTAGAAGGGGTTGGAAAGATAAGCAATGGAAGGTTGTAGAGAGCCTTTGTAGACACGATGATGTAGAGTGACTACTGCCCCAAAATGCAGTGGGAAACCACTTCAAGGGTTTTAAACAGGGGGAACGTGAGCAGTTCCGCAGTTGTGGGGAGTACAGACCAGAGAAGGGCTGGTATGTGATCAGCGAGACCAGTGTAATCCAGAGAGGATGTTGTCTGAGGTCCCAGAAGATGATAGGGAGGCAGAGGGAGTCCGGGTGGGTGGGTGGGGGGTGCTAATGGACTGGACGTGGTGCGACCGGGGAGAGGACAGCAGCAAGGCTGGGTAACTCCTAGGATTCTGACTCAGCTAAGTGAAAGCACCCCACTGGCAGAGACGGGAACACCTTGGGGCAGGCGACAAATTTTCAGCTGTGTGGGCGACTAAAATGTTGTAACACGTTAAACTTGACACGTAAGACACCTCAACAGAGGTGGCAAGTAGACAGATGGATTTTTCAGCCTGGAGTTCAGGGGAGAATCTGACCTGTAACTACTTTGGTGGGGGGCAGGGCATTAGCAGGTACGTGTTATTTCAAAACACTGGGAGTACATGAGGAGCCCCAAACAGCCCCAAGGAACAAGAACATTTAGGAGCTGGGAGGAGTGGGGCAGAAAATGCTAGCTAACTCCATGTAACCACACCCACTTAAGGATGGCTGGTACTAGTTTGTTTGCGTGGTGGTGACAGTCCAGGGGAGACAGGTAATTTGGGGGGTTAGAATCTCTGCCGCAGCCTCAGGGGACAGGCATGGGGCTCAGCGGCAGGGAACCAGCACGGGGGAGGAAGGGTGGGTGTCACTGAAGGTGGGCTTATCTGGTTGGTGCGGGAAAGGGGGCTTTAATGCCTGTGGGCTTCGGCTTCCTCGGTGAATCATGAAAAGGGCAGAAGAAGGGTGCGGGGAAGTTGGATGTTTAAAGCAGTTGATGTGGGAAAAAGAAAAGCAAGCCTATAGAAGGATTAAAGTAGGCTCCTTTGGTAGTACCGTGTGTCCACTTGAGGTTTATAGTCATTAAAGTGAAGCCAGCCAGCTGAGCCGTGCAACTTTCTTATAGGAATATTCCTCTCTTCAGGGCAGGGAGGAGGCAGATGGGAGGGCTCCCCCAGATTTGGGGGCGCTCCCTGCCGGGAGCCAGCATGCCGGGGCCGTTTGACAAAGTCATGGGCAGCAGAGGGCGTGTGCAAAGCGCTCGCCCACCAGCTGTGCTGCTGAGAAGCCTCTTCGGGGAAGGGACTGCTTTGGGAATGGTGGTGACTGTAGGAATGTTGGTGATTTTGCTGATTACAGGGTTCAGTGAGTCAGTATCAGGGCCTGGGTCTGGAGAATTGGAAAGGGAGGCATTTAGAGGAAAAAGAGAGGGAAACGAAACTTGTGCCATGTGTCTTAGAAAGCTTACAGGATTAAGTACTAATGAAGCCCTACACCTGTTACAAGAATTTGAATATAAAAGGACTCCCCCTGACCCTCCTCTACCTTTTACAGGAGTTTATATGAATGGGAAAAGAATAGTCAATAAAGATGGAAAATGGGTAAACTATGATAGCCTAAGTTTCTGGGAAAGGATCGTCAGATCGCGTCCTCCCTGTCTTAGCATAGAACAACGTAAGGCTATAGCTAGACAATGGAACTCATATTGGCAGTACAAATGCCCCCATTGCTTGATTAAAATAGATGATCTATATTGAGGAAACAAAGGCCTAATGCCAGCAACCGCAAGGCACTGCTTACCCCTCGGCTGGCCTTAAGCGAACCGAGGAGATTAAAAGTTAGGTAACCGCATAGAGGGTCAGAACAATACTCATAGAATGTTAAAACAATAGGTGATAGACAGGCCGCTTAGGTAAAGCAGAACTTTGAAAGGTTAGTAGACAATTAATATTAGTTTAAAATTAACTCCAAGTCTCTGATTGATATTGTACTTGCTGACATGTCATCAAAATAATCATAACTATGTGTGCTATATGCTATTGTGTTAATTGGAGCATGATGTTAAATGATCTAAGCCTTCCTGGCAAAATATATGAAATCAAAAATAAAAGCCTATTATGAATGAAGTAAATAAATAAAGAAGGCTGGCAAGGCAGAACTGCCTGCTCTGCCTCTCCGAGTTGCATTCAGAGTGTCTCACCTTTCATCTTTGCGCCGTCCATCCCGCCAGGAGCCCCTGCACGCTGAGGCTGGTCCTCGGCACCTCCCCCAGATTTGGAGTCTTGAACACACAAGTACCAGAAAGGGAGGGAAAGAAGAGCTGGGGGTGTTGGGAGAGGGACTGTAATATCGTGCTCTGGCAATTAGGATAGACTGGGAGGGGGCTGACGGCGCCTTTGATCCAGTTGAAGAATCAGAAGGGTGGTGTGGATTTCAGGAAGCGACCTGGAACCAGTGTTCAGAAAGTGTTAGGTCGTTCGTGTGCCAAATCTATGCTGTGCACTGTTGCATCTTGAGCTCACTGAGCCGAAAGCACTGTGGTCAGAGTCCATGCCTTGGTCTGATGATGAAACTCTTTCTTCTTTTTTAATTTTTATTTTGAGAGTACATTTATTAAAGTTAGGGACAGTGAAACAAGGGCTTGGGATAGAACAGGAGAGAGCCTTAGGCGGGGCTGCTTTGGCTCCTAGAAACATTACGGGAAAGAAAAGAGCCAAGTGCTTTTAGCTCACTGGGAAGTAAGTCACAGTGACAGAAGAGAGCCTTAGGCAGGGCTGCTTTTAGCTCAGTGGAGTGTCAGAGAAAAGGGGGCCCTGGAGACAGGCTCAGGGGTTAGCCTGGGATGAGCTGCCGCTGTCCACTGCTCCCCTGGTGGCAAGTCTCGTGGGGACCCTTAAGAGTTTAGGAGACTCACAACTGCGGAGGAAGAAGAGGGGAAGGGGAAGGTGCAGACAGGCTCCCTGGGAGGGAGAGCACCCTTTATTTTTAATACCTCCTCTCTGCGGCAGAGTCCTGGGACACTCTGTTGTGTAATTAAGTCTGTAAGTGAAAAAAAATAGCTAAAAACATGTTACTGAAGTATAAAATGGGGGGAGGGGAGTGGGTGGAGGTGTTAGAGTATGGGGGGATGAATGGTAATGAAACACACAATGAAAAAGTGTAAAATGATAAAGAGCTGGGTCACAAGCTTAAGCAATGCACCGTCAAGACCGCTGGCAAACACTTGGGTTTGTCCTTGGTCTCATTGCTTGTGAGACTGGTATTCGCTTCCTGAACCTCCTCTCGCTCATCCTCCCAGGTGGCCCCTGCCCCTCCTCGCTCTGACCTGGGGCTGTCCATCCCACAGCCACCACGCTCCTCTTCACAGAGCTAACAAACAAATCCCTCTCTCCAGCGTGGCTTCTCTTCTCTTCTGTCCGTCCTCTTGGAGAAAAGACTGGGGCTCTCCCAGAAAGTCCGCACATCCCCGCCCCGCCCCCGGACCTGCATGTCCCATAGCCGGCCTGCCCTTCCAAGTTCCTACATTCTTAGATGGAAAAGGATGTCTGGCAAAGGTAAAATGTGTATGTTCTACATCTCCCAACCCCTTGGGTGGGGGGGCACACGGGAGGCAGAGGCGAAAGTTAAAAATCCAACTTTTACAGAGTACACATGGGTACATGTAGATGGCTCACTGTCATCATCTAGGTTTGTGGTTTGCCTGGGACCCCAATTTTCTCCCAGGGAACTGACCCCCTCAGCCATTCGAGGGATGGTGAGCCAAACCCAGCTCCGGAAGCAAGCTCCGTTTGGTTGAAGCCAAACCTATCTTCCTGGCTACAGTGAGAGTTCAGAGTTGGGAACAAGCTTTAATCTGGGCATTAGAACAAAACTGAGAACTTACACCAGAACAACAGGAAGAGGCCCTTCTCCTTCTCTGAGTGGGTATCAGGGCTGCTGAAATGGGGGGCTGTTTGAAGGCGGTCCTCGGGGCCCAGGGGCCCTGTGTGGACTGGGGAGGAGGTGGGCTCTGGAGAAGGCACACTCTGGGGGCTGGAGCGAGCCCGCCCCCTGGACTTCCGGTCTCGAGCTCCCAGACCCCTAGGTCTCTCACTCTGACTTTCTGGCACTTGCAGATCAAGAGTTCTAACCTGTAAACACACAAGCCCACCGCCCAGAGCAAAACCATCGACGTTTTGGGTTTAATTCTTCCCACACATTTTAATGTACCTATATATACACAATTTCCTTTATTTTCTTACTTTTACAAAATTGAGAAAATATATAAACTCTTCTGAAATATTTCCGTTGATAATACTGTTCACTTCTTTTGTGTTAACCAAGTCTGTCAGCATTTAACATTATTGCATAATATTCCATTCTAGGAATACAGTTACTTAACAAGTTTCCTATTAAGGAACATTTACGTTTTTTCCACTTTTCATATGATAAATACGTCATTCTCATATACTAGTTCCATTATTTCATTAGGTTCTAAATGTGAAATTTCAGGATCACAGAGTATGTACATTCTTAAGGACTAGCGCCACATTTTACCACATTGTCTGCCAAAAGGAACATGAAATCCATACTCCCATCGGCATGGAGACTGGCATGTTTGACAGAGAGAAGGAGGCGACTAAAGGCAAAACGCTCTCTAAAAAGTACTCTTTTGCTCACTGAGCATTTAGTGAGTGCCTGTATCTGCACAACACCGTTTGGGGGCCCAGGGGAACTTGGGTGGCCCAGGGCCCTGCACCGGTCTGTGTTCCTCCTTTCCCAGTTGCAGCGGGTTGAGGGAAACATCTGGCTTTGTGGATGAATTAACCAACATCACATCATGATGTAACTCATGTGACAATGGAGAGAACACTTGGGGACACTGAGCTGCACCCTGGTACAGACACTTGCCCACTGTCCTTCGTGTGCTCTGCCTTGAACGGATGTGGCCGGCGGCCTGGAAACGCTGCTGCCCGGCTCGGTGCGGTCTGGCTCAGGGGCTGCCCGTGGGAGGCGCGTTCTCGCTGAGGCTGCGTGGCAGGGAAGGGGTGGAACGGTGCGGGCCCGGGCAGCCCAGAGTCTGTGGGGGGCGGTGGAGACGCCCCACGGGCCCCCACCGCTGGCTAATGCGCCTCCCTATTGGTTCCTTCATCCAGTTTAAGGACTTTGTGGCCTAGACCCCGATGTGAAATCCTCTGTTTGAGTACCTACAGGGTTTTGTTTTCCTGATCGATGGGGGAGCCCTTGGATCCCTGTAGCCCTGAGTGTGCCCGAGACGTGCACAGCAGCCTTCCCTATCGATGGCCAGCTTCTCTGGAAACAGCGGAAGACGGTGCGGGTCCCCTCCCCGCCGTCGGCCTGCAGATGAGTTCAGTGACTGGCTTGGAGAGGGCGTCTTAGGTGAAAAGCCCACATCTTCAAATGCCAGGGGGCTGCCCAAGAAGACGAGCTGCACACATGGTGACACACACAGGGAACTGAAACCAAGCCTAAGGAAAGGGCACACCCACACCTTCCCCCTGACATTTACCTGATACTTACATCCACGAGAACAGGGCCACATAAACAAGGGGAGGGGCCGGAAGCAAAATGGCCTGCCTTCCAGAGGCTGCGGACGCTGTCATTTTGCCGGAGGCACACACAGTGGCAACCTCGCAACAGCCGCAACAAAATGTTTACAAGACACGACTACCCTCTGCTGCCCTGGGGGCTCGGGGTACTGCAGTTCTAGAAGAAGCGTGAGCTGAATTGTTTTCAATAAGACAGAAGTGTGAAATCAACGCCTACGCTTCCCTTCCTTTTCAGACAAACTTGATTCTGACACCTCAGTTCTCCAAGGTCCACATACATGTTGTCACCTTCACACCCTCTGTGCCTTCTGTCCTAACCACGGCCGCCGGAAATAGCTTGACTGACACACGTGTGCAGACACGACCGAAAGCAGACAAAAGGTGAGAAATGCCACATCCCCTTAACTTTTCCCAGGCCCGTCTTCTCCCTCACTGTCGTCGTCACAGTGGAAGATGTCTCGGAAGAGGAAGACCCGCTTGGGCGCAGCGGGAGTCTGCGGCTCCGCGCCTCTCTTCTCCATCTTCTTCTCCAGCTTTTCCCTGAGCAGAGGCAGGCTCGTCTCATACAGGTAGTCTATGATCTCTACAGAAAAAGGGTTAACTTTGAAATTATCTGTACGAAGCCTCGTCCCCAGGTCAGGGGACGGGGCGGGGGAGGACGGATGTTCCCGCCCCGGCTGTGAGTCGCCTGCAAGCCCTTGTTCTCACTGGCCGGCTTCCAGTCGCTCGCTCTGTCCCCTCCAAGGTCCCCGGAGGCGGGCACTGTTGCTGACCCATTATTCAAACGGGGAAACTGAAGCCTCACGACACACTATGAAACGTGCCCAAAGTTACAGACTCGGTCGGGGCGGGGCCAGGATCGAAACCCCGCAAGCCGGGCGTGATGGCGCACTGCAGGGCGGAGGGGCGCCGGACACTGGTCCCCAAACGCAGGTGCCAGCCAGGCCACTGGGGATGTTGCTGTAAGCTTGTCGGAGGACGGTCGGGCCTCTGAACCCAGCCTGGAGATTAGCGCTTAGTATGTCGGGGAGGAGGCCCGCTATGTGTATTTTCAACAAGTTCCCCCGCCCCATGACCCGGGTGACCTGAGCTTGGGAATCACCTACCTAAACCACCACAAATGGCCATGAAGAAGGAACTGGGCGCCTGTTTTCCCTGTAAGTGTGCACACACGTGGGGTGAGTGTGCACCTGTGCACAGGCTGGCGACCCAGACACACACACACACACACACACACACACACACACACACACGGTTGGGTACCGAGTACGTGCTGGGCCCCGTGCTGGGTACCGAGTACTCGGTACCTGGTACCGAGTACGTGCAGGTACCCTGGCAACCGCACGTTCCACGTGCGCTATCTCGTTTAGTGCTTCCGAAAATCCTGTCGGGCAGGGATTATAATTTTCCAGTTTTCACCATTTTACAACTGAAGCAGCTGAGGCTCTCAGAAGTTAAGGTCACTACGAGCACAGGGCACCACGCACTGGTTCTTAATGACTCAGATACTCAAAATACTGACCTGGAAAAGTCTTCTTCTGCCAAAAGGGAACACAGGTAGCTTTCAGCTTATAAAATTTACTTTGAACATAAGATGGAGGAACATCACTTTGGGAAGGAAAAGGTGAAAAAAGTGTCAGTCGAAAGCCTGCTCATTCGGCGCTAACCAGTTCAGCACTAACAAGGACACCGATTGAAGTGAGGTCCAGACCCGGGAAGCCTCTTAACCCTGGGCGTGGAGCCGCCGTGGCCACAAATGTAAAAAAGGAAGACGCAAATGGGAAGCTACTGATCGTTTGGTTAAAAAACACACACACAAAAGGAAGAAAGTCAGTAATACAACAAGATGGGCTCTGTTTACATCGGAATAATCTAAGTTACCAGCTGGGAAGACAAAATATAACACCAGCCGGCACGTGCGGACGCTCACTGTGGGCCGGCCCTGCCCAAAGCCCTCCCCAAAGCCCTCCCCGACGGCAACAAACAAGCCTCAGAGCCTCTCTACCGGGGGGTCACTATTCTTCACCCTCACTCTAGAGATGGGGAAACCGAGGCATGGAGAAGTTGTCCAAGACCTTACAGCTGGGACAACCGGGTGATTCACTCCAAATTCTACACTCTTCGCCATTTATACTCAGGATAAATACATCTTTGTCACCATTCAAAGGCGGGTGTCCCCTGATTTTTTATTTTGCCAACCCTCCCCCTCAAAAATAGCAGATGTTGATGATGTTTTGGTGACTCAAATACATTTGTACTTTATAGTAACTAAGACTGAAACAACCGAATCTTACACTGTTTTTAAAGTGAAAATCACTAACCACTTCCTGGACACTTTTTCTTAAACGGTAAGTACAACTTCCATGTTTCAGTAATGAACTAGCAGTTAAAAGGGTCAGCGTGGGTAATTTCATCTGTGAAGTGTACACAGGCAAAGGGCGACTGGGCTCCTTCAGCCTCTTCATCGTAACTGCCACTGGCTGAGCGCTCGCTGCATGCCAGGCACTGGGCTAAGGCTCTGTCCGGCGTCACCTCCTCAGCTCCTCGCCAGGTCCTGTTAACCCGCTGTGTGGGTGAGGAAACTGAGACAAGTCAGGGAGCAACCTATCCAGGGTCGGCTAATGAGGCGGACCGGGACTCAGCGCCAGGTCAGCTGCCTGCGCAGCCCAAGCTCCAGGGTGCCACGCCACCCCACTTCTCACGGGGCTGTGTGCTGGGCGTGGTACGCTTGCAGACCCAGCTCCAGCTTTGAGAAGCAACAATAACTGGTCTGGACGTTTCAAACTAAGCAGGTGTTACCTCTCGTTAGGCTAAAATGCTATCTTTAAATCCTGCCTAACTAATTCACAAGGGAGGCTTGAAGAAGCCGAAGAGACTGGACTTTTAGTTCAATTATTTGTCACTGTTTTAATTCATTATTAAAACTCTGGGAGTGTGCTATTTCAAACAGTGTTTGACTGAATGCCATCATCACCATCTTACAGTTTGGGATTTATAAATCTCAAGTAAGACAATCCATTTAAAAATATATGTATAATGTTTACTTAAAATCATAAAAAAAACCCCCGCCATTTAAGAAATCATGTGATCTGAAGCAATGTGACAAAATACACAAAAACTAATAAAAAATGTACAACTTTAAAAAAGTGGTTTGATAATATACAGGGAGGGCTTTGCGGACACAGCCCTGAGTTGGGAGTTGGTGGGGCGCAAAGCAGGGTCCCCTTCCTTCCATGCGCCTGACGCCATCGCCCCTCGGGGGCCTAGAAAAGGACAGGCTTGGAAGTGCGGGCGTGTGTCTGTGACCCCCAGCAGGGCCTGTCACTGAAAGATTCCCGTTCTCCAAGTTAAAAAAAAAGATGGACTCTCTTTTGGCCGCACGGCAAGGACCTGGTCGAAGCCCTTCCTGACGCATCGGTGACGAGTTCACCCTGGCGGCCATGCTCCTGCAGGCTGGCCAGGCAGCTCCCGTCCACCTTCCAAACTAAAGGCCAAATGACCCCTCAGCACCCCCACTTCCCAAACCCACCAGCATCTGAACCCCACAATTCCCAGCAATTAGCTTTGCTCAGAGGAACTGCGCTTTGCAAGCCAGCCAGCCCTAGAGTGAGAGTGGTGGTCGCTGCTCTCGGCCGCAGGACTGACTCCAAACGCCAGGCCTGTGCCGAGCGGGCTCCCGGCGAAGGCAAGCAGAGGGGTCTGTAAACATAGGGAGGCACCTGGCTTCTCACTCCTCGCGTGAGATGCAAACGACCACCGCCCAAAACCGCCTCTGGGGAAGCACACGTGCCGAGCCCCAGGGCTCCCCTGCGGGTTCCAAATAGTCCCCCACGGTCCTCTCGCCGCCCAGGTAGAACTGTCACTGAGAGCGGCTACACAGAAAACACAGGTGCCAGCAGGGGCCAGAGAATCCACACCTCGCGCAAGGGATGGGACGAGCGACAGGGACACAGCCTCACCTGCCGTGTCTCTGCCGGAAACACAAAGCCCTCGCTGGGGAGCCCTCAGATACTCCGTCCGAGGGAGGGGCCACAGGACAGGCCACCTGTGCCCCTCCGGCACCCCAGGGCCATCAGAGACCAGGTGGAATCCGCAGAATGAAGGACAAGAGGAGACGGGACCATGCGGGTGTGACCCTGGACTGCACCTCAGGTCAGGGGAAATGCTACAAAAGGATGTTATGGGGGCACTTGGTGACATCTGAATGAGGACTAGGTTTACAGAACGCCATTGTCTCAAACGTCGAATTGCCTCAGGGTGGTAACTGTAGAGCACCATCTCTGTTTAGGACCCGCAGTCTCATTCCCTCCCTTGGGGGCAGGAGAGGGAGGGAGAGTGGGAACAGTAACAGTGTGGGCTTCTCTGCACCAGTCTTAGGGCCTGTTAGCTCTCTGAAGCTTCTACAGGACTTCGTACACATTTCATTCACTCCTCTTACATATCTTTCATTTATGTATCTCTTATGTGCTTGAGGGGGGGCTCTAAACACATATGGACATAAATGCAATTTCTAGATAAAGTCTGTACACAGCATGAATTTCAGCCAGTTCCTTAAAACCTGAGAGGCACTCATTTCTTAAACATCACTCTTATCTTGTCATTAGCTTAATATTAATCAAATGGTCTTACCCTATGGTACTAGCAAGATCTTCCCAGTCTATTTCATTCGCGTCTTCCACATTTATTTCATACAACCTATGAGAAAACATAAAAATTCAGTTTTCCAGAAAAAAATCAGCATGACAGACATCTTCAGGGACTCAGATGCTGCAGAGCTCGAAGGCACCATCCCAGTCCCCAGTGCCAGCTCCCGTTACACAGGCCCAGTGGGGTCGGCACGCTGGCTCAAGGTTAGCCAAGGTCACTGAGTCAGTGGGCTACAGACCAAAAGGCCACCTCTCTTCTCCTGAGCCCTCTGCACCTCCCACCGAGCCACACTGCTTTCTCCCGGTAAAAACACGACTTCACCACTCAGAGCAGACACTCAGAAACAGGACACGTGTGCTCAGCACCGCAGTACAGATGTGTGTCATGACTTTGACGTGCACTTGTTCATTGACCCTCACCCCCAAGGAGGTCGGGGGTCATCTCCTCTCCAGAGAGGAGGCCGCAGGGTGGGCGGCCCGAGTCGCTTGGGGAAGGTTCCGCGACTAGTCGGCAATAACAACCCCGGAACCCGGGCCCGCCTGCCGGGCTGGAGATGCCTCCTCAGCACCACTCGTGCCAGCCGCCTCTCTGGTGGGGAGTCGGGAGGCACACCGACATTAGGGCAGCGTTCAGGGCAGAGCAGGGAAGAGGTGGTTGGCCAGGGTGGCCAGAGTCCAAAGCCCCCTCGGCTCTTTGCTGTTTCTCCTTCACCACGAGCCCAGGTCCATTAGACTCGCAGTCTTCCCAAAACAGACCCACGTCTCCCCTTCCTTCAGGGCAGGGGACTCTGTATGGACCAGAATTCAAAGGCGAAGCCAGAGACCACATCCTAGCAACACTGAGAAGTGCGAGCTGGAGAGCAACGGGACTCGGCCTGGATCAGCTGCCTCCATTTTCAGGCGGACGGAAGTTACTCACGTCCGCGGGGACGCCTCCCAGGCCTGAAACAGCTGCATCTGGGGACGCGCGGCACGTTTCACTCACGTCACTGCATTTCCTCTCCCCAAAGCACTAAGGGACGGGCACTGCTATCATCGTGTGCATTCAAGATGGACCACCACGACCTAGAGAGGCGGAGACGCGCGCACAGTCGTACTGTCTGCACCTTTCGATCAGGTTGATCTTGGCCTGCAGGGCGTTAACTCCTCGGTAGACGTCGCGACCCTTTGTCATCCTCTTGGTCAGGATTTCCGTCCTACATTAAAACAAAGAAAGCTATAGTTCACGTTCGGGGGTCAAATTTCCGCTCAAGTTCCCTGTATTTTTCTCACCTAAACTGCCCTTTCTCAGCTGCCTTCTAACACCTGCAACTCCTCACCACTAACATTTGCCACCGTCCACAACATTCCTGCTTTTCAAAAAGACTGGGAGTACAAATAAAATGGCCGGAGGTCGGTGGTGCTGAAACTGGATGATGCGTGCATTTCCATAATAAGCCATTTTAAGAGGGGGAGAAATAAGCCTATTAGCAGCTTCTAAAGGGAACAGTCAACTCAATTTAGTTTTGATTGTTTATAAAACAGGTGGCCCTGGCTGGTGTGGCCCAGTTGGTTGGGGCGTTGTCCCGTAAACCAAAGGGTCACGGGTTCGATTCCCGGGTAGGGCACATGCCTGGGTTGTGGGTTTGGTCCCCAGTCAGGGTATGTACGGGAGGTTAATGATCGATGTTCTCTCGCACATCGATGTTTCTCTCCCTGTCTTCCTCCCCACCCCACCAAAAAAAATCTAAAACAAACAAATCAGATGGATGTTGCTCTTACTGCCATGACCTACCGCCAGCTGCTAGAGCACCAAGTAAGACAAATTCAGTAAAGTGACCAGTGACTCGATGAGCCCTGTCAGGCCCACAGCTACGGGCTGGAGGAAAGTGTGACTGAAGTTCCTGATAAGAGTAGCAACCCAGTGTAAAATATTCAAAAAGGCCTTGTCTTGCATAACCAAGCTGGTCACGATGTCATGGACGGATCATTAGCCGTCACATTTCCCCCCTTTCTTGGCAAGGGAGAGACATGACACCTGGTAATGGCACTGACGCTCTTACTAACAGCCATCCACGTTCACTGGTTTGAAATGTGTCACTCGAGGTCATTGCAATGTGACATGAAGTAAATATAGTGTCCTACTTTTTCTTTACAAGTGCCCTACCTTTTTCTTCAAATTAAAAAGCAAGTCTTGAATGTTCTTTAATTATGTGGATTCTGAAGGTGACTTCCCGTATTTAACACTGATGGTCAGGCCTCCAACTGAGGCTCATAACCCTCTCCGTTTTTCAGTCTAAAATGTAGAGGTGGGAAGGGTTTCGGTTCCTCTATCGTATACTCTCCCCCCACAAACCCTATCTGCCCTTGGAGTCCATCTCCCTGAGCATAGTCTTCTGTTAAAATAAACAACCTACAGTGAAATGTCAGGCCCGTAAAAATGAACAGTGTCAGCTAGGGGTCCGCTTTTTGCATGAAATACGCGGACTTGGGATGTCATTCTTACTGACGATCAAGGTGCCGAGCTTCCTGTGCGTGAGGCAGGTCCTGAGCTGCAGGTCCCCTCTTCCAGTACCAGCTCAGAGACCCCCACTGGGCGAGCTGCACGAGGCAAGGGACGTGCAGTAGGGTCAGGACGGAACATAGCACTGGGTATCGGATGTACCTAAAGAAGGTCCAAGACGCGGCGTGTGACCCTCGCCATGCAGGCACAGGGGCGCGGCATCAGAAAAGCACAACTGAAAAGGCAGAGCTGCGGCTGATCGCCGCGCTCGTGATTTCTCTCACAGACGTTAGCTGTGTACATAACTCGTACCGACTTAGAAAGGGACAGACGAAGAAACCAGAAGTCACCCTGGGGTAGTTAAAAGGTTCCAGTTCTCTGTGAGGAAGCCCTGCAGCGAACCGGGGCTGCTTACGGGTTGACTTGAATCAGACACTGACACTGAAGGAGCTGAAGCGGCACCAGAGAGGCGGCACCACAGACACGGAAGGCTTTCCACACCGTGGCCACGCTGACATCGCCAGCAGCCTCACCCACCCACCCTTCTGTAGAAACTGTGCAGAGAGAGAGGGAACAGCTTGTCGAAATTTACATAAGGAGCCTTAAAACTTACCACTTACTTTTACACTGCATCCAATTCCTGGTTTCTACTTTAGCTTCGACTTCTACCCAAGATATGCCCTTGTAGAGTTTTTCCCGAACAATTGACAGGCAGCCTTCGGGGTTTTCTTGGAGTTTAGAATCTACCTCTTTTAAATCCTGGGGAGACATTTTCTTTAGAATCACTTCTTCCACAGCCTTGATTAGTTTATGGGTTTCTGTCTTACTCCAAGTACCATGGTTTCTTTCTACAGGTATAAAAGGATAGTCTCAGAGTTGCTAAGCTATTTGCTTTCAAACACAATATTAAAAATGAAATGACAATGACAGATACAGGTCATTACACATTTATCCAAACCCACAGAATGTATACCACCGAGATGACCCCGATGGCCACTGTGGGCTCAGGGGGAGCATGTGTCCGTGTGGGCTCACGGACTGTAACAAACGTACCCTCGGGGGCTGCCAGCGGGGGGAGGGGGCTGCACATGGGCGTATGGGAAATCTCAGTACCTTCCTCTCAATTTTACCACGAACCCAAAACTGCTCTAAAAAAAAAGTCTGAAAAAGAAAGAAAAATCTGAACCCTTTCAGAAGACAGTAGGCAGCAGTTGGATCACACAGACCATGAAACCACTCAGTGGCCACAGGAACCAACGCCCGGAGAGCCCTTTCTTAATGCAGAGAGTTGTCTTTTTTTGTAACTTAAAAAAAGTTGGTCTTCCTGTTTCTTTTCTCTTCTTTTTTTGGCTTCCTGTTTCTGAGAGTAATGTCTCCTGCACGAAACTCTGAGGTTCCCAAACCTTCAATGGGACGACTACAACCAGGTGAGTGTATGTCATATGCTGAACTCTCCCCGACGGTTCCAGGGGTGAAACGCACGGCTACGGCAGCACCAGCACGGTTCTTGGCCCCGGAGAGCCAGCCACCCGGGCAGGGCGGCCAGGCCGCTCTGCTCGCCGATCGCGGCTGGGCACTCAGGCTGGGGGGGGCTCAGACCGCAGCCTACGGATGCCTCTGTTCAGCCCACAAATGCTGTTGTTGCTTCTTCCCCAACAACGATTTGAATGAATATTTAAAAATCAAGAAAGTTCTAAAGGAAAAAAGACACCTGGGTTTCACATGCATATAAAAAAATCCGGACTCTTGCTTTACTTCTTAGAAACGAGAAGAATGGGCCACACTGAGTCTCCGCATGGCATCTGTGGCTTCATTTGGTGGCACAAAGGGCCTAGTCTCCAAGTCAGGCCAGGGCTGACCACGCACTGGCCACATGGACACCCCCACATTAACAGCGACACTGACTAAAGTCGTCTTAAAGCAACTAGGGATTTTTTTCATGAGAACACAACTAAGGAGGTTTTTGCTGGAGGAGGAGGAGTAGACAGGATGGCCCTGGCTCTGAGGACAGTCTCTGGCTACCCGAACTGCACCCCCCACCCCCACACAATCTCCCTGCCACCTCGGGAAGGGACCTATCCCTGCCCAGTGTCTCCTACACACCAGCTTCCTTGGTGTCGGTTCACTTGGCAGCTGAAGCCGCTGCGCTGAGGTGTGGGAACAATCGGCCCGCGAGTGAAGGCCGCGGTTCCACAGCCGCACAGAAGGAAACGAGACGACTCAGCCTTAGCACACGGCTCAGAACGCAACGGCCGCCACGAGTCCCGGGCACTGGGTCGCAGCGGCCGATGGCCTGCCGGGCTCCCTCGCTTTGCCCAGGTGGGCTCACCCAGGCGGGCACTAGAGACCACAACTCACCACAGCTGATCTGGGAGTACTTCAGGGCGACAGAGAGGCTGCTTCGAGCCACCAAGTCCCCAATCTTTTTCCAGTCGTTGCCATGGAGGGAATGGTAGATCTTTAACTTCTTGGTGTCCCCTTTGCTATACCTACAAGACAGGGGACACATTATAATTTTTTTTTTCGATTTTAATTTCTTTCATAGTTAGGCAAGGTTCACATTAAGATGACCAGTTTTAAAGCGTACAATTCAGTAACATTTAGTATGTTCAAAATATTGTACAACTCTATCTAGTTCTTAAGCTTTTTTCTTTTATAAAAGATTTTATTTACTTATTTTTCAGAGAGAGGGAAAGGAGAAAAAGAGGGAGAGAAACATTGATGTGCGAAGGAAGCTCAGTTGTTGCCTCTTGTACGCCCCCAACTGGGGACCTGGCCCGCAACCCAGGCATGTGCCCTGACAGGGAACGGAACCGGTGACCTTTTGGTTCACAGGCTGACACTCAATGCACTGAGACACACCAGCCAGGGCAAGTTCTTAAGCTTTTTAATCATCCACCCGTCCCCCTGCCCCCCGCCCGCCCCGGCAAAAGAACCTCTTGTTGTCATTACGCAATCCCTCCCACTTAATGATCAGTTGTTAAAAAGGAGCCAAAAATGCCCTGACCACGGCCTGCAAAGCCGCCCACAGCCTGCTACAATGCTGAACTAACTACGAGATTAAAATCCACTGTCACTGCAGAGTCTGCCTCAGTCCTGGGAAGCCCGGGTGGGGCGGGGCGACCAATGACCAGCACTTCGGTCACTTCCTGTCCCGGCATCTGGACTGTGGTCACCCTACAGATCAGTTCCCGCCATACCAGGCCAGAAGCCCGGCTAGCACGCAGTGGCCAGAGCAAATACTGAGATCAGGGCATTCCTCATCCAAGCCCTAAAAGCTCTCCGTTTGACGCACACACAGCACGAACTTCTCAGTGTGCCGACAAAGCCCACTGCTCCCTGTGGTTCAGCCCTTGGGGCCCTCGGGGCTGCCCTCACCCCGGCGCCCAGGCACCTGCGGCGGCCATGGCCTCCCTTGCCCACCCGGGCAGCTCCTGCCGAGTCTGCCGCGGGGGCTCCCTGACTCCCTGAGCCCGAGGCCCCCACATCCCCCGCAGAGAGCCCGGCCTCTCCCTGTACTCGCCACCACCGGCGGCTCCACACTGGGGGGTTCCTGTTCACTCGTCTCTTCTCCAGGCCCATGCTGGCCGACAGAGACAAAATGTGAGCCATGTAAGTCTTTGAAAATTTTCTAATGGTCATACGAAAATTAATTGTATCTAGTCTTAATGAATTAATAATTTACTTAATGTCACCAGGATCCACAAGGACTGAGCCAGTTCGCATTCTCTTCTTCACCCGAGCCTCCCACACCCGTGTGCTTTTACTCTCACAGCACGTCCCGGGCGGCAGCAAGGGCACCTCCCGCGCTCCGCAGCCAGCTGAGGCTGGCATAGCCCAGAGGGCGCACTCGGCTCTGAAAGGCCAGGCCCACAGGGGTAGGAGCCCTGTGTCCGATCCACACACAAACACGTATGCTGAAGGAGAGGACAAAGAAACACTCCCCAGGGATTAAGGGAAGGAAAAGCCATCTTTTTGACTTGTGGCAGGTCCTGGCCCGGGGCGGGGGCGGGTCTGCGTCGCCTGGGGAAACCCCAGCCTTCCCTTCCGATGACCAACGACCAGGAGCAGCAGGCCTTCAGCACAGAAGACCCAGCTGGCTCAGAAATTCCTCTCCAAGTGCAGAGGGCAGGAAGCAGAAACCCGGAATCCTTCACTGTTAACAACTGTGCCTTCTAGCAGTTTCTGTCTCAAGGTTAGCGGGATGTTCCTGAGGTTAATAAACTGACGGACACCCTTGAAGCAGCAGAAAAGAGGACATCAGAGAGACACAGACTGCATGAAAATGAGAGGACAGGTGTACTGACTCCCAAGAGCCCACCGAGCCTTCAAATTCTTTCCCACAAGTGGAAAAAGTATTCTAAAAATAAACGGTGACCACAACACAAATAATATGGTACAAATAAATGAATGAACTTTATTATTAGAATGACGCTTTCATTATTCTAAAAATTTCATTCCCGCTCTGACGTCACAGGCAGAAAAGCGTCCTCCCAGCTGCTACCATTCGTTTCCCAAAAGCTCGCTTCCGAGCCCCATTTCCAATGTGTCTTTAGTGACTTTCCTCAAACTTCTGTCCTCACTACCTAAAACTGGGGCTTGGGAATAAGGGGCAGCAGGTGTCGGTCTGTGTGAGGAACCTTTCCTCTATTAAGGTTTCTTTCTTTTTGTAAGAACTTAACAAAGGAAACAAAGGTCACGTCCACACTGGAAGGTCAGCTGCTACGCACGGCTCGGTGCACACTCATGTGGCCGAGCAGAAGTCAGCGGCCCTGCCGGAATGGTCGCTCGGCCCCCCGAGGGAGTCTGGTCGCTGAGTGCTGGCTGCCGAGACGGCCCCCGACGGGCTGACACTCTCGGGCCCGTCCCTCTGTCCCTGGGCAGAGAGGGTGTGCACAGCCCCCACTGGACTGCATTTGTTCTATTTGGAATGTTGGAAACACACTGCAACTGGGTATTTAATTTAGGAAAAAACGGAGGAGAGAACGGCCATGAGCACCCGCGCTCTCGGCGCTGAATCCACCGCTGACTCACGCGGAAGCGGCCTCCTGCCGCCGCCGGCCTCCACGCGCAGACGGTCGCGGAAAACCCGCAAAGGGGCCAGAACCCAGGGAGCCTCGCTGAGGGGCGTCTGGGCTCACAAGGAGCCACAAGTTCGCTGAGAACTCTTCCTGAGTAGCGGGAAGAGAGGCAGAGCGAGTTGAGGGTTGAAATGAAAGCAGAGAGAAAACACTGAGTTCTTGGCGGGGGGAGACACTAAAGGTCGGAGAGGTGGCACCTGAAATGGGCCCGGGAGGCAGCGCCTGACAGCAGGTACACACCCTGCTTCACACACACGCCTCACGGTTTTTTTACTTCCAGTCTGCTGTGGCGAACGCTTTGATTTACAGTATCAGCAAAGGCCAGAGAAATGTAGAAATATCGTGTCGAGCCGCTAAGAGGTTGTCCTTACCTGCCTTTGTAATTATTGACATCAAACATCTTCTTTGCTCGGTAGTACACGAGCTTCCAGGGCCGGGCGATGCCCTTACCTGCGAAGGAAGAAAAGCGGTCAGCAGGGTATGCAGCGTGGCAGGAAGTGGTCGCTGTTGTAAAGGAGCCCAGGAGAGCCCTTTCCACAACACTAACCCCCAGAGCGGGTGCAGGGCCGCGACCCCATGTGGCGGTAGGAAGCCGCGGGGAAGCAGGCACACAGCACCGGGGGCCTCCGATCTCGGAAGACTGGGTGCTCTGAGTGTAGAGGGTCCAGCTCCTGGTCTCCTAAGTTCACGGAGAAGACCCTCATAAGGCAAAGTAATTTTAACTTAATTTGTTAAATTATGTATGCAGAGGAAGACTGAAGGGGGGGCCATGCCAAGAGTTCTCCATAAGAGAAACCCCCTTTCCGATGAACGAGCTTTCCTGGCACCCCCACCCCGCAGGTGAAACAAGCCCGCCCCAGGGCCTGCTCCGCCCTTCCCGGCTGCATTCCAGAGAAAACCTCAGGGATGAACTGCTTTAAGTTCAAGAGTGATTTTCCTGGTCCAGTCCTGTTGCTTTGTGACCTTCTGACTTTCCAAGTGTCACCTCCGGGAGGGGGCCCCAGCAGCTACAAGGCACATACACAGCCACACTTGAAAGTCGTGGGAGCCCCTGGTGCACATAAGGATGTGCTTTGGGCAGCAAATGCAAGACGTCGGTCATGAAGAACAGGACGAGAAGCCCAAAGCATAATTACTACCGAGAAGGAACACTGAAAGGTAACCATTTCATCCTTCCTAAAATCTGTAAAGCACTACGCCTGGGAGGCACAGACATGTCGCTAATGCCCCCAGGACCAGCCGCCAACAAGGACACTGTCCCCACATCGGCATGACCGCGCGCCAAACACGCACCATGGGCTGGCTGCGTGAGGAGGGGGGCCGTGGCGGGCCAGAGAGCGAACGGCTCCGAACTTACCGATGTGCAAGCGAAAGGCGTGTCTTCTCTTTAAGTCGGTGATCACTGCCTTCTCCTCCGGGTATCTGTCCGTGTACAGCAGCTTGTCCGCATTCTCAATTCCCGTCAGGGACAGAAATTCTTGCACGTTTTTCTCTAACTGCTTATTTTCCTTTACAGAAAACTTGCCAAACCTAATGGCAACACCTGGGATGTGGGGCGGCAGAAAAAGTTCGTGTTGTCAGTAACGAGTGAAAACCAGCCTAGCCCGCGCTGTTCAGCAGGGCCAGCGTGGTGCCCCAGCCTGCACTGAGCCTCCCTCCTGAGGGCGAGCCTCCCTCCCAGGTGCGAGCCGCGCTCTGCCCCCCAGTCCTCCCAGCGCGCCCCATTCCAGGTGACCTTTCCTGGCACACCAAGCTCCTTTCAAAATAGTTCTTTTTATATTAAAAAGTGAATATACATTCACGAACAACTTAAAGAGTACTGAAATAAAAATTTAGAAGAAATCTCTCCTTAGCCCCCTCTGCCGTGCAGCTCCCCTAAGGCGGTGCCGTGACTCGGTCCGTGGGAACAGCGACGCGTGTGGTCTCCACGCACACACGTTAGGGGAGGAGGGACGCTGTCCCTGCGCCTGACGCGCTAGTCCTCTTAGTAACGCCAAGCGTTCCAGTTTCATCCTGTAGCGACTGCCTTACACGGTGCATTTCTATTCTTAGGCTTATTTTTGAAGTATCTTTTATAAAATACATACTCAGAAGAATCTCAACACGGAATATACAAGTAAAATAGGATCATTCTTAGACACTGCTCATCATGTTTGTCTCACTTAATCTGTCTATTTTTCAAAGGTAATCTCTTCGACATGATGAAGTCCCTACGGCAAAAGCCCCTCCTTCCTCCCCAGTGACCCGTGCGCGGCACAGGGCCTCGCACAGCAGGCGCCGGGCAACCGCTGCTCATTTTAGGACAGACTTACAGGAGCAGTTTGTTCTGAAGCCCATAGGCTTCCTGGGAGGTTCTCCAAACACTGAGATCAAGGAGGAGGCTGAGCTGGGTCTTGTCTGAAACATGCCCACTCCACCAGCTCGCCCGCAAATTAATGTCTCAGGGAAAGAAACTGCACCTCATCGGAGTTGACCAGTGAAAGTGTTTAATTTTATCTCAGTTCCGTATCCTCTCCAGGCCGCAACCAATGAACTTCCTCCTCTTCCTCCTCCACCCCCTCCCCCTTCCCCCAGGCCTGATCTTCCTGTCCGCGGGTTGCCCGGTCCCTGCAGCCCCAGGCCTCCTGCCTCGGGACCAGAGGCAAAAAGCGAATGACAACGGGCACTGGCACTGGGCTCCTCCGCAGCTCGGACAGCAGTTCTGCAGGGATGACGGTTACAGAATTCTACACTTGACACCTATACAGTTTCATTTACTGAGGTAACCCCAATAAATCCAATTAAGAACCCCAATTCTGGTGGGAGGGAAGGCTGAGAGCAGCTAAAGGATGGTTTTTGTGACTCTGTACATCTGAGTTGTTCACAAAAGAACGTCAGGCTAGTTACGCTCCTTGGGAAAGCCCGGCAGACGCCAAGGTCCCTCCAGCTCACCCTGCGCTTTGAACTCTTTAAACCGTCCCAGGTCATCGCGATACATGCGCTTAATTGTGGTGGCAGCCCTCTCCTCGATGCCAGGGATGAACTCGCGCAGCTGCTTCACCGCAGAGTGCAAGTCCACGTCAGCAACATCCGAGTCTCTCGAATCTTCGGATAAATGTCTTATTGCAGAATCTTTAGCAGATTCCAAATTGCCCTCTTCATTGGTAGGTCCTAACCTAAGGGGGAAAACAGGATTGATTAACACTGAGGTATCACTTGCCCTAACGGCTTTGAAATTCTTTTCCTGGAATGACTCTCGCTGAGGCTAGAGATTTGGGGGCAGGGGCGGGAGTGGGCGGTGGGCGGCGTCTGAGCTCGTACAGTAGCTGCTGCCTTGGGCATATCTTAGGGACTGCCTGGGGGGAGGTGTGTAGCTCCAAGCCCTGTTTCTACCGGAGGGTGTTTCTTATATTTGTACCTCTCAGTTGTTTGTTTCAGAGATTGACTCCCTAGTAAGCGAAGCCCCCTTGTACCTCCATGGACACCCAAGACACCTCTCCCTGGCCCTTCTGATGAGTGGAGCTTTATAATAATGGTTACTAATGAGTAACATCAATATCCAGGGTTTCCACGGTTACAGTGTTTTTTTAAGATTTTATTTATTTATTTTTAGAGAGAGGGGAAGGGGGGGAAAGAGAGGTAGAGAACTATACCTGTGCGAGGTGCGTTGCCTCTCATGCGCCCCCAACTGGGGACCTGACCTGCAACCCAGGCACATGCCCTGACTGGGAATCAAACCAGTGGCCTCTCAGATGGCTTGCAGTATGACGCCTGTCCCACTGAGCCACCTCGGTCATGGTTGGCTAGTTATTTTTGCTGTGGTCAGGAATGGCCACATTTCCCCTCTGCATGGTTTTCTATGTGTCTGTCACTAATACAGCCCCAAACTCTCTGCCAGGTTTCCAAATCTCCTGTTCAGATGTCCAACTGCATCAGCTAACTACTCAGACAGGAAACTGAAAAAAAGAATTGTGTGCATTTGTCCAAGAAAAGAGTCAACAGTTTTCAGAGGGCTCGCAGCCCAATATAACTTAAGGTCCCCAGTCCTAGGACATTCCTGCCTCATGCTCAGTGTTCTGGAAACGTCCCTGGTAAGATGCACAGAGGATGGCGTGTGTGGGGCCACAACTATTACCAATGCCACCGAGGCAGGGCCCTCTCCCATTGAACTGGCAGGTGGGGCTATTTCAAGCCAGGACAATCTAACGAATGTAAGAAAGCCACTGAGTAAAAATGGGGGGAGGGGGAAAGATCTGTCCCAAGTCCCAGGAACTGAGCAATAAAGTGGTGGAAAAAAAACTGAGAAACCTCCCTGAGGTTATTTAGCAGATGCTACACGTAAATGATAATTATATAAATAATATTAAGATTTGTTTTCTCAGTGAGAACCCCAATGCAAGCTCTTTCCTGGCCAGTCACATTTCGGGTTCCTTGCCCCTTTCTTCCACCTTGCACATGGGCGACGGAAATCCGGGGTCTTAAAAAGACTCGTAAACTTTGTTACAGAGTTTCAGGGCTGGAAGAGTTCCTACCGCCAGCCTAAGCCAACTGCCAACGCTGTGCAGGAAGAAAGGGCGCGGGCGCGGTCCGCCGAGCCCCGGGAACGGGTGCGCACGGTGACCTGGTCTAACCTCTAGGGTTTCTGCCACTTGCTACAGGCACGCTGAACAGAGGCCCCCAGCACACTTCCCGCAGATGGCTGGCCCCCTGAAGGCACGCCGGTCCTGCGTTACCTCTGCGCCTCTTCCGAATGCGCCTGGGTCTGCTCCTCTTGGGGCCGGGATGTCGCGCTGTCCTCGGTCAAGGAGCCATGACCTTCCGGTGAATCGCAGGGCGCCACGGGGCCCTCAAAGCTGGCGGGGAGCCCTGAAAAACCGCCGCCAGGTGCTAGGGCACTTGCAGCAGAAGCCCTTCGCCGCTTTTCCTTGGCCCTCTTCTTTAACTCGCAGGGTCCCTCCCTGCCTACCGCAGGCCCCGCGACACGGACTGCCTGCCGTCCCTCAGGGTTCGCGGCCTCAGGACACGTGGATTCCTGGTTATACGAAAGCTTTCTCTTTTTTTTCTTGGACTTCCTTTCACGAGCGGCCCTTGGCGGTGGAGTGACCGCGCCTTCCAGGCCCACGGGACGCAGGGGCTGCGGTTGGGGCAGGCCGACGCCGGCACCCGGGCCCCCTTGCTCGGTCCCATCGCAGGACGCGGCTTCCCGCCGACGCTTCTTTTTCTCCCTGACTTTATGCGGCGCGTCTTCGGACTTGCTTTTACGTTGCTTGGTAACTGCACGCAGCTCCTCAGCCCCGGGCCCCTTGGCTGCCGCCTCCTCCTTGCTCGCGTCAATGTAAATGACATCGACATCGTTTCTAATGTTCTTCTGCGTGTCCTCAATATTTTCTTTATCCACCATGACATACACAACCCCGGCTTCGTCCTGTGCCCCCACGGCCCTCCTCTTCTTCCTCTTTTTGGCTGCAGAAGGGGTCTTCTCGGTCTCACCACAGAGCTCTGACTTCTCCAAAGGAGAAGCGAGAAAGTGGCGTTCCTTTCTCTTGATTTTACTCTTCTTTTTGTGAGGCTGTTCGCCGGCCAAGGGGGAGCTTCTGAGATTCTCATGGGCACACATCCGATGTCTTTCCTTATCTGCTGAATACTTTTTCTTTTTCTTTTTCTTTTTCTTGTCAAACACTGGAGCGTGGATTTCCAGTCTGCTCACTCCGCCTTCCATTTTACTCCTAGGGGGAAATTTGACAACAATGGTTTATTTTGCAAAGCATTTTAAACATCAGCTTCAGGAGAAAAAAATAAAAATCACAGAAAAACAAAATTATATGACAAATGACCAGCTGGAGTCATGAGTAAACATTTTATGCAATTCTTTTTTCTGTAAAAGAGTTAATTTACTTTTGGAGGCGGGGGGGAATGAGGGAGAAGGGAGAGAAACTTCGATCAGTTGCCTCTCTCACACCCACAGCTGGGGACCTGGCCTGCAACCCAGGCATGTGCCCTGACTGGGAATTGAACCAGCGACCTTTCAGTCCTCAGGCCGGCACTGAACCCACTGAGCCACACCAGCCAGGGCCACTTTATGCTATCCTACGTGCTCAGGAGGCTCACCGCATCCCCCCCTGCCTGCCCCCACTGCCTTTGTGATGGAGGAAACCCGAGGAAGCGGAGAACCACAGGGCCTGCATAGGAGCTGCACTTTTACCTCTCCTCCCGAGCCTGGGCTCCAGGCACATGTGCCCTTTTCTGGTCCCCCAAACGTGCCACAACCCCTTTCTTGGCTCAAGGTCTGACGGCATCCGGTCCCCTGCGCCTAGGATGCTCTCGGCTACCTCCTGCCTCCCTGCCCCCTCCAACCCTTCAGAGAGTGGCTGGAATGTCACTGTCTCGGGAAAGCTTTCCCTGGTTAAAAGAATGTACCCTCTGCAATACCATGTATATTAAGTGTAAGGTCCGCAAACAATTTTATGTATCTCTTCTCAATGGACAGACATACAGTACAACTGTGAACACAGGCACGGGGATTATAATTGGCAAATTCAGGGATTAGGGACACGTGTAGAGCCCGCTTCTCTTGTACCTGTAATTTTTTATTTCTTGGTTGGAGTAATGAGGACAGGGGTGTTATATTTTTATCTATACTTATCTGAATGCCCAAAATAAAAAGCGAGGGGCAGAGCAAGGGTACAGGTTGCTTTCATTTGTGTTTAAAAACACGCAATTCAAGGATATTACTATGTATTTACAAAAAAAGCAAAGAAAAGAAAGATTTCCCTGAGTCCTTGGGCTTAGCCCAGTCCCCGACTGCTACACTGATTTCACAGCAAGTTGTACTTCACTTTTGTAGCATTTATCCCAACTGTACTTTAAAAAATAAAGTTACTTAATTAGCCCTTTAATGCTCCTCTGCTAAAAAAGGAAACTTCAAGGAAGAGGGTGGCCTGCCCACATTTCCACGCCGCGAAGTCGCGTCCCAGGGCCCCGTCTCACAATAGAGTGCAGTGCCCAGAGCGTCCATGGCACGGACACTGAGTGCCCGCTGACCTCGGGCAGAAGGCCGCCCCTTCGAGAAAGAGACTAGGCGGGCCGTGTTAACGTCCAACAGAGTCAAAATTCTGCGTCTACGAATACACTACGCTCCTGCCCTTAGTTTCATTCCCTGCCTTCAGTTGGAATGAAACCTGCCAAGGCACCAACGTCCACGCTCATAGACAGCACGTGCGCCTTGGAGTTGAAGTGCACTAGCGGAAATGAACTTTACCAAAGAGGTGGCCAAAGGTATGATTTTACAAACACGTCTTGTAACTCTCCTTGCTCTGCATTCCCTCTGTGTTCCGATTTTTAGGATTTTATTTCTCTTTTGATCAGTTAACACATTTACGTGGCGCACACACCATCGTCTGGTCTTCTCCCTCTCCCTGCTTACACAGAAGGGAGCAGCGATATGTTCTGATCTGCATTTTGTTTTTTTTCACTTCACTGTGGATCCTGGAGGTCTCCCTGCACCAGTGGTCTTTCAAGCCTGGACGGTCAGCACGTTTTCCACAGAGGCACCTAACTTCTCCTGGGTAGTAAAGAAGCTGTAAGAACTGTGTGACAGAGGGAGGGGACCATGAGTGACATGTGGACTTGTTCCATCAGCCAAGTCCCCCAGCCTCAGGGCCTCTCCTTCAGTGGAGGCACCCAGAGCTCTGGTTGAGGCCTTCCTCCCTGCGGCACAGGGGTGACGGAAGCCTGCCAATGGCCTCTGAGGTCCCAGCTATAGGCAGGGTGGGCGTTGCCAGCTGAGCCCCTATTCGGAGCGAGCAGAGCAGCCTTGGTCTGCCTTACATAGTGACGGGCCAAAGGGGGTTCACAGTTGTGAGTCTGAGGAACAGTTTACTCTCGTAGTATTTTCCACACGAACGACTGTAAATCTATTTTGGCCCGTCCTGCCCTTGCATGCTACCATGGCCTGGCATCCAGCGCAGTGCTTGGCCCGTGGGAGGCGCTCAATGAGCACCTATTTGGGAATGATTAATGCCTTCTCTTCGGGTGCCCTGGAGAAAAAACACAACTAGATGGGCAGACAGGCACCATCTATCTGGGACCCGCGCACCGCCCAGCCAATGGACTGCGTCTAGACCAGCCCCGTGGTGTGGGAGCCACCAGCCACGCAAGGATGCCGAGCACGTGGAGTGTGGCCGGGTCACGCTCTGCTCCAAGTGTAAAACACACGTCGGGCTCCAAAGACTTAGAACAAAGACACTAAAATGTCTCAGTCATAATTTTTGTATGTTGTTTTCCTGCTGAAATAGCAATTTGAATATTGTTAGGTAAAATACATTCCTACTTCCACCTTTTCCTTTTTATGTTTTTTCACTGTGGTTACTGGCCGCAGTGTCACATTACACATGTGGCTTGCATGCTACTCTTCTGGACAGCCCTGCTTCAGGTAGCTCACTCGCCCACTCTTTCTGAAATAATCATTTCAAGTCTCAACTCTCGACAGACTTCCGAATTCCAGTCATCCCTCTCACATGCATCCAACTAACTTGCCCATGACCTCCTTCACACGCACACATACTAGAAAGGGAATGTTCCCTCCAAATCCAACATGCCTGCGGGCATGTCGCCTCCATACTTTCCCTCCTGCTGCAACAAAGGAAGGGACTCTGCTGCCAAAGGCCATTCCCTGCCCAAGGTGCTGGAGGCCAGCCTCCTGCCACTCAAAGACAGTGATCCATCAAGTGACCCACCTCTCCAGGGTCTCTAGCCTCTCCCTCTGCACTGGCTCCCTTCTAGCAACACCCCATCAACCTCTAGACTCTTTGAATGAAACGAAACAAAACAAAAAAACAAGGCTGCAGCCATCCTCTAACCCTAAAGTTCCCCCTAGCTTTTCTTTCCTTCCCTACACAGCAAACTTTCTTGAGGGAAACTGCCCTCACCACTTCCTCGCCGTCCAGCCACTCCTCAGCTCACGTCTGTGTAGCTTCCGCCCTCACTACTGCCCTGAGTCGGCTCCAGCAGCCGTGCCCACGACGCTCTGCTCTTCACTCAATAGACACTTTCCTGACCCACCTTTCAGGACCTCTTCATAACAGTAATCAGGTGATTCCAGCCAGTATTCTAGTTTCCATCAGTTTTTGTGTTTTTTGTTTTGTTTTGTTGTAAATACCTAAGCTTCTCCCTCTGGTTACTTGAGTTCAAGACAAACTTTTAAATATATAGTCACTTCCCACTATAAACATTTTATGGTTTCTCCATTATTCTTTTTTTTAAAAAAAGATTTTATTTATTTATTTTTAGAGAGAGGAGGAGGGAGAAAGAGGGAGAAAACATCAATGTGTGGTGGTCTCTCACACGCCCCCTACTGGGGACCTGGCCTGCAAACTGGGCATGTGTCCTAAATTGGAATTGAACCGGCGCCCCTTTGGTTCACAGGCCAGCACTCGATCCCCTGAGCCACACCAGCCACGGCTGGTTTGTCCGTTATTCTTAAGATAAAGTGCCAAAACTGTGCCGACCTACCATGCCCTTGATGATCTGGTCTGGTCCATGCCTACCTCTCCAGCTCTCCCTTCTCTCTGGGTTCCAGACACCCTGCCTTCAGTTTCTAGAATACACCATGTTCCTTTTCATTCTCAGGGACTTTGCAAAAGCAGCTCATTCTCCCAGAAATGCGTTTCCTTCGCGTTACCTTTCTGAGCAGACTGGTGTAAGTTTGAAAGTCACTTCAAGAAAGCCTTTCTAATCGCTTCCCTGGGTCCCGTCTCCCTCGTATGCAGCGTTTTCCAACAACCCAGGCGCCTCCCTATTGCACTTGGCTCAGCTGTGCCACGGTCAGCCTCCTAAGGGCTGGGATTTTGTCTGTCTGGCTCCCAGATACTTCGATGCCTATGGGGCGAATGGTTATGCGTTTTTATCTCCTCTTCTGCGGAGCGTGCCGCTTCCCGCCCGGCACGACCGTGCCAAGCCTGATCCCGGACTCTCCACCAGCTGCGGAGCGCCAAGGAGGCCTTGCTGTGCTCTGGGGTGGGCGTTCCGGGGCCGGGGGGAAGGAAGTAGTCCGAGGGCCGCCTCTTGGTCCCCTTCGGCGCAAAGACCCGACTTCGGTTCTCGTGCGCCAGGGACTGGGGCGCCGGCGGAGCAACAGGGGGCCGCCCCCATCCCTGCAGACCCGAGGCCAAAGGAGCGTCTTCCGGAGGAAGAAGACCACAATCACCACCGCCCCATCTGTGTAAGCGCATGTAAAAAAATACCCGGAACAACAAACCGCCGCTTTCGACTTACCGTCCGAAAGCGTCACCACCTTTCCTCCACTCCGGAAGTGCTGCTGTTGTGGAGGCGGAAGTGGTCGTGCGTCACTTCCGCTCCACCCCTCGGCATCCCGCTGCCATGGTGACAAACCCGCAGCTCGGACTGGGACAGTTGAGTGGTGTCTGCCCATTTTGTTCCCGGGGGGGTCGAGGCTGGAGGCGGGTAGAGCGGGATCTTAATACTAAGAAAGTGGGACCGAATCTCCCATGGACTCACTAATTCACGCATGCACCCCATTTCTTCCACAGCTTTTGCTGAGCTCCATCCCTGGTCCAGGAGTGAGAAAAACAGTGTGGGCCCTAACCAGAGGAGGACCGGTAAACAAATCCACCTGGATAACGTCGGATTATCCTATAAAGAAGAGGAAACAGAGTGACGTTGTGGAGCGTGACTGGGGACGGTGAAAGCTGCCTTAGACGGAAGAGAAGGCCGAGTTCTGAACGGAAAGGGCGAGCCGACATCTGGACGGAAGAGTGCTCCAGGCTGGAAGCACAGACAAGGGCCCTGCACTTGGCTGCTGCAGGAACTGAAAGGAGGCCAGGGCAGCTGGAGCACAGTGCACGGAGGACAGCGTGGCAGGCGATGACGTCAGCTGTAGGCAGCGAAGAGCGGGCTCAGGGTCTGCTCCGCGTTAAGCTTAGGTGGGGCAGAGAGAGCCTTAGAAATCTGTTCCAGTCCTCTCATTTCAACTGAGTCCTGAAGAAACTTGGCTGTGATTAAAAGTAAAGCTTTAACCAGGCCCTCCCATTGTGGGGAGTAGGGGACCCCCCCCAAAAAAAACCCCGGAATTTGTTTATTAAAAAGTATGCATTTATTTTTACATGTTGAAACTTCAGTCACCTTCAAAGTACCCACCTTTTGATGCACTACACCTATCGAGATGTTTTTTCCACTGCTCAAAACAACCTTTTATTGTTTCTGCCATTTTTTGTTTCAACCCTTTCATATTGGCAATATGTTTCCCTTTGAGGACCTTTTTCATCCAGGGAAACAAACGAAAAAGTCGTTCGCGAGGGTGAGGCACTGGGATGAGGCCGTTTTTGGTCAAAAACTGCTTAACACTTAGTGCACTGTGGGCAGGTGGACCCATAAATCACCCATCATGAAACGGGCAAATGCGTTGAAAGAGTCTTCAAAAAACTTCACTGATGGAGAATGCAACCTCTCACAACAATGCCCCTGACAACATACTGATACACTTGGTTCCTGGAACACTCACCTAGCTGGGGGAGCCTGTACTACAAGGGGCTTAATGTAGCTTGTCCGAGGGGAGTTATGTGGCCCAGCCGGGAGTCACACCTGTGCTCTGCGACTCCACTTGCCTGCCTCTCGCTGTACCACCCGACTGCCCTTGGGAGCTGCCAAGCAGCTTCGATTGGAAAGTGCACAAGCTGCACTTCTGTGAAACGCTGGAAGTGCAGCAGGCTGGAGAAACCACAAGCACGCATTGTACATGCCCACATGCCGCCGCCCAAGGTCTGCTTCAGGCTGCGGTAGAGCCAGTGGAGGTCTGTCCAGTCCGCCCTGGAAACCGTGGCGTTGGTGCTGTGCACTGTCGGTAGGCAAGGCTGGGAAGTTCGCCCTTGGGCAACGTGCTCTAGGGTGAACTCCTTACCCTGAGCCTTGTGGATATCCGGGCATTTAACGATGACAATGGTGGATAAACAGGTTAACCCGAAAAAGGTTAGAACTAGAAGGCAGACTAGAGATCCCGAGGCTCGTGGTTCCAGAAACACTGCACCATTCACCTGGAACGAGTGTATAAAGAGCATATCGCCAACTTTGCATAAGGGCTGCATATCAGGCACCATTACAGCATCTCATTAAAAATCCACGGGCGTGACGACGGCGTTATAGTTGTGTATGAGAACCTCCTTGTTCTCGGCAGATACCTACTGAAGTGTTTTGGGTCAAATATGATACTCTCTGCACATATTTTCAAAATGATCCTGTGACACATAGAAACTAATTTGGCAAATACTTAGGACTGGCGAAGCGAGGTGAAATCTACATGGGCTTTCATTGTACTCTTCTCTCAAATTTTCTGTAGCTTTGAACGTTTTGAGAAAAAAAAATCCGAAAGGAGGGAGGAGACATTTTAAAATGCAGATTTCCAGCTCCCGTTCCCAGATATTCTGGCTCAGTGAAACTGCGCTTTTCACCTTCCCTCCTTTCTGTTGCGTGGAGTTGGGTACCATTCATCTCTAGCTCTAGACTTTCCTCCCTGCCTATTTCGCAGAAGAAAACACTGAGGTTCCGAGAGGGCGACTAATTGGAGACGACCACCCAGTGGATTGGTGGGAACATCAGGTCTGGAGTGAGGATTCTTAGTTCATTGTGAAACATTTAGCGCTTTGTGCCCGCGCGCTCGCGCGCTTGCGCGCCCGGCAGCGAGTGGATTGGGGGTGGCTGCTGGAAGGGTACCTTTGACTTGGGAGTCTAAATGACCGTCTAGAGCCCCGTCACTCTTTTTTTTAAGAGCCTCATCACTTTTTTTTAACACTAGTGGTGATTCTTAGGGTTTCTCACATCTATTTCAGAAAACTCTGGACTCGTTCACCTTAGTGGTCGCCCATAGCTTCCTAAAACAAACAAGGTCCACCCAGAACCGTTGGCGTCCCGTCGCCATGGAGACAGGCCGTTCCATTTTTCCTCAAGGGGTGGTCTTGGTATCCTCCACTTTCCCAATCCGCAGCACGGGGCCCAGAAGACGCTCTGAGCGACCAGAGGGGCTTATATGCATCGATAGGGTTCCTTATCAAACAAGGGGGCGCTGGAAGTTGGCGCACCCCGTTCCAGAGGGAACCTGGCGTCCAGTGCCCACCCCGGGGTCCAAGTAGTGAGGTCCAAGTAGTTGGCTCTTCGGAGCTCCGCGCGGGCCCCCCAAGCTGGGAAGCGCGCCGCATCCAGGTCCGGGCTCGACTCCCCGCGACCTCCAGGATGCCAGAGGCCAAGGGCTCCCGCCAGGACCTCACGCGATGGAAGAAGAAGCAGCCTGTGCGCCGCACCGTCAGCCAGATCTGCCCACCCCCACGACGGCCTCTGACCGTGGCCGACATCCGGCCGGGCATGGAAAACGAGAGGCTGGGGGTCGTGCGCGATTCCATGTTTCAGAACCCGCTCATCGTCAAGGTGAGCCGTCCACTCTTTCGCGCTCACCCTCTCACTGAGCACCCATGCGGCAGGGGGTGTCTGCATCCAGCCCGGTCCCAGCGCCGCGCTGGGAGCTCCAGCTCTGGTCCAGAGAGACGTGGACCCCCATACGGCCACGGGCAGGTGGCATCCTCTCTGAACCTCAGCTTCCTCATCCTCCAAGTGGGATGATAACAACACTCAATAAAGGGAATGATTGGGGAGATTGATTAGGGCGACCCCTGAGGGACCCCTTGGACGGCACCTGACACCCAGTGAGCCCGCAATGTTGGCTGCTGCTATTTCTGGGAGCCTGATGATGAGCCTACAGGGTGACAGGTCACACGCACCCAGACTGTGTCCTCACCCACCTCCTGCCAACCCTCTCAGGTTGCAGGCCTCCTCTCCCCCACCCTGCCCCTTCCCCCGCCTTGAACGCCGTGAGCGCTCTCTCTGCTTGGGAGCACCACTTTCCACGTTAATTTCCGCTCCATCAAACTCTGATCCAGAAGCGCAACACTAAGGAACAAGCGCGAACCTGGGCCCTGGGAGGCCAGGCAGGCGCGAGTGAGGGAGCCGAGGTTTCCAACTAGATCGCGTCCCGTTTTATTGCACTTTCCCGCGTTTAATCTCGTTTCTGGACTGGTGGTCACGCAGCACCTAACAGTTTCCCAGGGCGCCGGGACAAGTCAGAAGTCAAACTTCGGCTTGGCTGTTGGGAAGCGGGTCACGCCGCAATTTTATCTTGTGCCACTGGAGGACAGTGTGCTTCTAAAAATGCGCGCAGTTCCCTGAGGTCCGCGGCGGAGGACGCAGGTGGTAACCTGGACTCAGGACCGATTGTCTGTGCGCCAGGCACGGCTCAGAGCCTAGAGTTTTTTGTTCGTGGTCCTGTTTGGGGGGAACAGGGAACCTGGGTTTTCTTAACGTCGTGCCGAAATTAGCTGCGTTGATTGTTCCTGCGAAAACATGGACTCTCTCCTGTTGCCTTCCCTAAACCACGTCCCTTGGCCTGCTCCTGGGGAAGCGGGCTTCTCGCCCTCGGCACCCGTCTCTCTCACACACCTTCTTACGTCCTTCTCCCGCAAGGAGAACAAGACCCTTCACTCATTTCCAGGTGAGAGGAGCCACTCTCAGCGGACAGATGGGGTTCGCCATCCTGGGATCCAGGGGAGAGCCAAGTCCCCACCTCTGATCAGCTGCTTTAGTGCCGTGGCGCGGCTTTCACTGAGGCAGTCGCTGGTGGGCACCTCCTTCTTACCCGAATGGAAACGAGGCCATTTCGGAGTCGCTGTTCACCATGGTGAATTGGCAGTGCGCAAGGTCCGCCCCAAGCTATACATGCATGCTTACATGCTACACATTAAGTATGTGCATGTATGCGTGCATATTAGACATACACATGCATTTACACATATGTATGCATGTATATACATGCAAAGCCTGTCCCCCCAAAGTCTAGCCATTGTTAATCTAACGAGAACGCTTTGCGCCAATCGGTGTAACCTGGCAGCCAAGGAGAGCGGACTGGGATGCGCATGTGGGAACAGTGACGACTGCACTGTCCTAGTCGGTGGGGGCGGTAGGTGCCCTCTGCGTGAGCCTGTGTACCGTGTGGCGGGCACGTTCAAAATGAGCCGGCAGAACAACAATTCTACCTCAGAGTTTGTGTTCAGGTTGGATGTGCCTCCTGGAAACCATTTGGGTGACTCAGCAGGCTTCCAGGGGCGAGGCGAGGAGTGCACACAAATAACGCTGTGGCACAGACGCTTCAAAGATGGTCAAGAATCTGTTGGAAGTGACAACAGATTGTACCAGATGGTGTTGGACGTTCTGGAAGGCCTGCGACAAGCAGAACACCTGAGAATGTGGAACATGTACGGGCCACAACCAGCAAAGATCAGTGACTGACAGTATGAGAACGAGGAGCTGATCTGGGGATTCCAAAAACTGCTGTGTCCGAGATCTTGACGTAGGACCTTGGCATGAAACATGTCGTGGCAAAATCCGTTCCGTGGCTCCTGCTAGCGGAGCAGGAGGCGCATCGTGCCGCAGTCACAAAGGACTTGATTCCGAGCGCTGCCCACGAACCAGATTCCTCAAGAAGGCCCTAACTTTGAAGGGGACTGAGGCCTCGTGTCTTATGTACAATGTTTCTTGTATCTTTTTCGATAAATGTCTGCTTTTCATAGTACGCAGCTGGATACTTTCTGGGCAGACCCGCACGCGTGTGTGTATGTCCACTGTACAGAGATAAAATCCCTGGTTTTTAAGTAAAGTAAAATATGTAAGTAAAATTTCTGTTTTTTTTCCTCTTGCCTCCTCTGTTCCATTTCAAAAAGGATAACATTTGGCCTCTGGATGGCACTAGCTGAACAGCTTCCAGGACAAATTCAACCCCTGATTTGTGAACCGGCATTGAGGTTTGGAAAATGTACCGCCGTCTGGCTGATGACAAGGAGTTTTGTCCTCAGGGCTTGAGAGGCAGAGCAGCACTGCCCTGGCGGACAGTGCTGGCTTCTGAGTGGTGGGGGCAATGTCCAGGCCTTCCCTGCAGTGGTGCCCGGCTCCTCCCGTCGGGGCAGCCAGGGACCAGAGCGCCTTTCCCTCCCCCTCGCTCCCCCCAGTTCTTGATGCGCTGAACATTCTTCCTGTAGCAGCTACGATTATGTCACATCCATAGTCACCACCGCCACAGGATTTCCTACCAAAACCTGACCTCAGTAAAAGCTGCGGGAACGTTGAGAGGGAGACGTAACCTTGACTGTTAGCTTTTCCAGACCCCTCTTTATGAGTGGGCACCCTGAGGCCGTCTGCCGCGGGCTCTTTGCTCAAGGTTCTAGCAGAGCAGAGCCTGCCTAGAAGCTACGTTCCCCGGCCCCCCGCTCGGCGTTACTTTTACTACACCAAACAGCTTCCTAGATTAAAAAAAAAATTTTTTTTTAATTATTAAGAAACTTTCGGTTTTCAAGAAAAAGAGAAGAGCCCTGGCAGTTAGATCAGTAGGTTAGAGCATTGTCCAGATACACCAAGGCTGAGGGTTCAATCCCTGGTCAGGGTACGTACAGGAATTGACCAACAAATGCATAAATAAATGGAACAACAAATCAATGTCTCTCTCTCTCTCTCTCCTTCTCTCTCTGTCTCTCTCCCTCTTCTTCTTTCTCCCAAAACAATATGTAAAAACTTTTTGAAAGGAGAAGATTGAAAGTATTCAAAATTGTGGAACATTAAAAAAAATTTTTTTTTAATTAATTTGAGAAAGTGAGAGAGAGAGATCAATTTGTTATTCTACTTATTGATGTATTCCTTGGTTGATTCTTGTATGTGCCCTGACCGGGGACTGAGCCTGCAACCCTGCGGTCACGGGACGACACTCTAACTAACTGAGCTACCCGGCCAGGGCTAAAAAAATCTTTTTAAAAAAATCAATAAGTTGCTTAAATTGTTTTGTGGCTTGGCTTTTGGGTTTCTTCATTGTGGCATGTCAGTTTTGAGTATACGTTGGTTTGGGCTCAGTCTGAACCTGACGGTTGCATCTATGTTCGAAGAACGAAACCCCTAGAAGTAGTCATTTATTCCACCATATCGGGGGGTGGCGGGGGCTGTCGCTCAGACTGCTTTCTCCAGTGAACAGGATGAGGATTTTTTTCCCCCCATTTAAAATGCAGGCACGCCGCCTGAACAAACCCAGCACTGCCATTTCCCAGCCGTGGAGTTTACCAGGACAAATACGCATCAGTTATTCAAGAACAGGTCTGGAAGATGCCACAGTAACCAAGTGAAAAGTGAAAAACTCAGACATCCAAGCTGGTATTTTATCTGCAAATGCTCAACAAATATCTGCCTCATTTAAAACCAAGCCAACCGGTTATTAGCGAGGCTGATTGAATCAAGTAGGTGTTTATGTGGTCACAAAGAGATGTAAATATTTTCCGTCAGAAAGAGCTTCTACTCCACTGTAGAAAGTGATGTGCTGTTAGCCAGTTTTCCTTCCAATGTGACTCTCTGGGAAGAATAAAATTAAATAGAAAAAGAACCAGGCTTCTCCCTGCTCAATTCTTATTTCCCCAGAACGCTGCGACTCAACACAGAATCCTGTGACAACAGCCTTGCAGGCTCCCTCACAGAACCTGTCAGGGTGCACCCTCCCTGCCATCGGAACTCGGCTGTTACCCTGTCAATACAATTACAGGGAGAGACTGCTCGGTTTGCTCCACTGACAGCCTCGAATCTTCTGTCGCCCCGAGAGGCAGGCGTGCACAGGGGTGGAATTTATGGAATCGAGCCCCCTTAGAAAGTGCAAATGATCACGGCACCCGACTTTTTAAAAATAATTTATTAATGATTTTGTTTTTCTGTAGGGCTTGTTCCACAAACAAGAAGAAGCACATGCATTTGTAAAATAGAGTCATGCAATCACACCGCGGAGGGAGGCTTGCAGACAGCTACTCCGATTGCTTTTCTGAGGAGATTAAGGCCCCGGAGAGGGGCAGAGACTCATCCCAGGTGCCACTCAGAACCGGCCGCAGAAGTGGGATGAGACTCACGTCTCCTGACTTCCAGCCCCGTGCTTTTTTGGCCACAATTAATTCATGGCAACCCAGATGGGGTACCTCCGCACAGCAGGCAGGCAAACAGGTCGACCAGCGAATCTGATTCCTGGATCATCTCACCCAGCGTTCCTTCCAAAGTGGGCGCTACTCACTTCTCCGGATTTGTTGGCAGCTGAGAAATATGGATTGAGTGTTTGCTAAGTGCCCAGCAACATCCTAAGCTTTCTCAGGGGCATAGAAACAAGTTCAGAGCTCAGCTTCTGCCACAGGAGTTAACGATTTAGCTGGGGAGGTGGAGTGTATAGACACACGAATTGCATGCATATGTATATTGCATGTACATGTTGCTTAACACAAAATTACCTTGAAGAAATCTTTCAGAAGTGTCTAATTTTCTGTGTGTGCGCACACACACAAATAATTAATGCAACATTCACGGGGCACCCCCTGCAAGTTTCGAATGAGCTGCACGACCCAGAAGGGTTGAGATTTGGGGGAGGACGCCCTGAGTAGCACTCCAGGGCCTTACGAAGACACAGGCCTGGAGCTGGACCTTGAAAAGTGAAGAGGGAGATGCAGCTGAGCGGTGGACCGAAGAAAACTCAGCCCTCCGGGCCGAGTGGCTGCACCGTTTTAGATCCTGAGTGTTCGTAGACTTTCGCCCCCATGCTGGTTTAGCTGGATGAGACTCAGCGCCGCTGCTGGGGTCGTTTCTATTGCCCACACAAGGAAGCACTTACTTCAAGGCAGTGGGTTCAGGTTGCATGTGCTCAGATCAGGAGCCACACCACTACCACTAACAGCTCGATGTCTCTCGTGGACATCGATGCCGAGGGTCAAACGCAAGGACAGCGGATAGCAAAACGTGCAGTTGTACAAACTGCCCAGTGTGGGTCAGGATTTCTATGAGGTTTAAGTAAAATGTGAAAATGTTACATTCGGCTTCCTCCCTGGAAGAGAAGATGCCGCTGATTGCTCACCTCCTTTTACACTGAATTAGAAGTCGGAGAAAAGGGAAAGTCAGGAAGGGGATGAACAGGAAGCTGCCCATCCTGCTGGTCCCACCCTGGCCGCCGGCCGGCGGTCAGGCTTCATTTTTTTAGAGGAAGCCAGGGATTTATCTGTCCTTGCAACTTTCCCTCTTGGCCCCTTGTTTTCTTTATCAATCAAAGCCTCCCCCTTTCCCTTTCCAGCGCCCAGTCTCACCGGCTCGGGGCGGTTCAGGAGGCCAGCCTGCTCTCTCCCTGGCTTGTCACGGCCTTTTCTTTGTGTCTCTGGGAAGGCGGGCTTTGTTAATGACGATGAGGCCTGGGGATCAGGATTCCTCCTGTTGAACTCAGCCAACCTCTGATCCTGGGGCTCTCAGACCACTGTGGGGGCTGGGGAGACCATTCCCTCAGGAAGAATTCTGCGCTGGGGTGAACAAGTCAGCAGTCGCTTCCAGCACTTTCCAGAACCTTCCAGACTCAAGTATTGTTCACATCAGGCCACTCTCCCTTTATTCAAATGACAAAACTTTCTTGATTTACATCTGGCGCTGCGGACAAAATGCACGGCCCCTGTTTTCTCTTGCAGTGGTTTTCAGCTGCTCAACAGTCTCCGGAAGCATCTCAGCTCTCATAAAATGCCTGCTTCAAACTGCTCTTTAAGAAAATTTATTTTTAACTGCTTTTAAAAGTGCGATAAAAAGGGAACGCGATTCACTGTAACCTATATAAAACGCTAACATGACCGTTTTATATAGGTCATGAGACCACTCACTCGTTGTCTGTTATTCGGGCTGACTCACTCTGGGGCGTTTCTTCTGTGTTTCCATGAAACTGTGGTGAATGTGTCACCAGCAGGGAGAGAGAGGACTGTGACCCAGCACAGGTCTCTGTGGACCTTCAGGCCAGGCGAGTCCATTGGTGTGGGATGGTGTGCGGGCGGGTGCCCTGCTGCGGCCCTGGCCACCGGCTCCGTGAAACCTCAGTCCCAGCCGCTGGCCCGCAGCTCCTGCTGCCGGACCCTCTGTCTGGTTGGGCAAAAATGAGAAAAGGCACAAGAGGTCACAGCTGCACTGCGCTCTGGTTGGTTTTAGGGTCTGCTGCAAATGCGGGGCGCCTCTTGCCGGACCTCTGTATGGCAGAGGAAAAAGTGAGCTTTCGATTGCCCTTGGTAACAATTTGTCTTTCAGCGAAATCACTCCCGCACTCTCCTCTCTAGCTCCTGAATCATGTAAATGAGGGCCGTTCGAACGTGTCCAGGCCGAAGCTGCTGATTTCAGATAACCACAAAAAATATAGCAATGGGCCCTGGCTGGTGTGACTCAGTGGGCTGAGTACTGGTCTGTGAACCAGGAGGTTGCAAGTTCGGTTCCCGGTCAGGGCACATACCTGGGTAGCTGGCCAGATCCCTGGTTGGGGGCATGCGAGACGCAACCAATCAATGTACCTCTCACTCACTGGTGTTTCTCTTCCTCTCTTGCTCTCTCCCCTCCCTTCTCTCTGTAAATAAATAAGTAAAATCTTAAAAAAAATAATACATAGCGATGAGTTGGTTGCCTAGGCACATACGAAACTGCAGGCACCTCCCCGGAGGGAAAGGCCAGTGCAGCGGTGGAGCCGGCAGGTCCAGGGTGAATGCTGTCCCAGCCTTGTTGTGCCACCTGTGAGGCACTTGCTCCCAAGCCTCCGTTTCCGCTCTGTAAAATGGGGTGACAGCAGCCGGCCTCTGGCCGTGGGAGGGTTGTGAGGAGCCAACAGGACAGCGCAGGCGCACAGGCCAGGAGGGCGCAGGGGGGCTCGTAACACGTGGGCAGTGCCGCAGTTCTCCACCGCCAGGATCCCCTTACTCCTTTCTCATCACTTGACTTTCTGTAAATGTTACAAATCTGAACTTATCAAATACAGTCGTAATGAGACACTCACCCAAGTGCTTACTCTCCTCCCCGCTGTGTTCTCACTGAAGGACAGTCGCCCACCCCAGCTCATGCCTCCTGCAGCGGTGTGGCCTGGAGCAGAGGGGTGCCCTGGCTCTGGGGGGAGGCAGCCCGCTTGCTGGCTCTCCTGAGGGTTCTTGGGCAAGTGGCTTGATTTCTGAGCTTGTTTCCTCCCCTGTGAAGTGTGCACGCTAATACCTACCCTACCTACTTCTCAAGGATGTAAGGGGCTGCTTTAAACAAGACACTAGTGCTTGGAAGAGACTATGATAGAATTATTATAGGTAAAATTAGGATAGATTATGCTAGAATTAGACCAGGGGTTTTCAGTTGAGGGGGCAGTTTTGCTCCCTAGGGGATGTGTGGACATGTCTGGAGATATTTATCACAACTGGGGAGGGGGTACCCCTGGCATCTAGTGAGTAGAAGCCAGGGAGGCTGGTCAATGTCCCACAATGCCCAGCCCACCCCACCTCCCCCACCCAAACAAGGAATCCTCTGACCCCAAAGGTCAACAGTGCCGAGTCGAGAGACCCGGAACCAGAAACCACAAACAAGAACAGAACTCATTATCAGTTCACCCGCAGTCTAGGGGCACCTGAAAACCTAATACAAAGATTATAGAAACGAGATGGTTTTGTCTTAATTGTTTCTCTATTCATTGTTTGCTTCTGTGATTCTCCCCCAATACATTTCACTGCTATTTTAAATACCCCCCTTTTTGAATCCATTTCCTTCCCCTAAGTTGTGGCTTCCATAAGCTTTCTGGCTTTCGTCTGGGGCTTGTCCATCTCCAGCCTCACCCACATCAGAGTTTAAAAAGAAAAACAGCGTTCCCAGCAATTCCATAGAGTGTGGCTCAATAATTCATCAGACAAACTCATTAGCATAGGGCTGGCGCGTGGGTAATCCGGCCGCCACACAAGCTTTGTCCCCCTGGCCCACCACCTTCCGAGGGTTGGGTTTGGCTTCGTTTTGTTGTCCTCAGCGTGAACTCATCAATGGTTGGAAGGGGGATGGATTTGGCGCACCAGAAATTAAACTCGTGGTGGGCCAGGGCCCCACCGCAGCCCTGACCCTGCGGCACTAAGTGCAGCATACCAGCGAAGCAAGCAAGTGCACTTCATAAAGAAAACAGCTGTGCCCTCCTACCCGATAGCGTAAAGGCACAATAATTTCACGGCACTTGGGTCAAGAAACTGACCGACATGGGTCAGCGAGCAGAAAGGGCAGCACGGGCAACGCGCGGCGGGGAGCGTGGCCCGCCAAAAGCGTCGCAGAAGACCCAGGCTGAGCCCCAAAGGGGCATCTTTGACCTTTTGTAGGACACGAACAATGCATATTTGGGAGGCTGAAGAACCCAGAAGCCAACGAGACAAATTTCTTTGTGCAGCTCGAAATCTTTTGTTTGTCCAAGAGAGTGAAAGGGGAGGCTCAGAAGGGCTTTCTTTGATCGAGGTAGGGCGTCAGTGGAAGGCGACCCGCTCACTGCCATTTGTAACCAATAGCACAGCGTCCCAGTGTCGTCGACGCATCAGAGAAAGAGCCCCAGGTACTGCAGCCTCTTGCAAAGACGCGGTTCCCCAACCCGACCAAGAGAGGAGGGCTCACAGGCCATAACATTGCACTGGAGAGACTTAGAAAATTTGCTGGCAGCTCTGCTGGTCAATTTTACCGAATGAGAGTGTCTTGGCCATGTAGCCACATTAAAATGCCATCTTAATGTTCCCATTATGTAGAATTGCATCCACATTTCCCTCTGTCTCCCAAGAGACCATTAAGGATGGAGAAGTTGGCCGTTTGTTTGTTTACATATTTATTTATTTATTTTTGGTATGCACTGGGGACTGTTCAAGTGAGCCCATGAGTCAGTGAACAAATGCTAATTGAATACTTACAATGTGCAAGGTACTGCTGGGAACACAAGAAATTTAAGAATTTGTTTCCAAGGAGTTTAGGGGCTGGTCCAGGGAGAACCAGACTTTGCATGTTAAAACCAATAATAAAAGTGATTGCAGGTGGGAGGTGAGGGGATGAGAGGCAAGTGCCATGTGTAGGAGAGAAGGTGGAGCCAGGCTGGGGCAGCTGGGCTGCGCTGGGCCGCGCTGGGCTGTAGGATGAGCTGGTCCCAGCAGGCGGACAGGCGAGCGAGGGGCGCCCAGGGAGGGGCCGGCCTGGGCAAAGACACAGCGTCTGATGTGGATGAGAGGTTTTCAGCGAAAACGGGCAACACTAGGGTTCTGTGAGCACCGTGAGGGAGGGAGCGGGGGACGCGTTCGCTCGCTCACTGCTGGAATCAACAGGCTCTTTGCAGCAACTACTGGGTACCAGCCACCACAGACGTGGGGGATCAGCCTGGGTGTAGGCCTCCAAGGCAAAGGGGGGACCTGGAACTTTGGAGGTTGCAGGGACGCCTCAGGGTAGGCAAGTGTGGAGAAGAGGCTGGTCAGGGGAGCGAGGCCACCCCAGGCGGGGCACCCAGCACCCCAGAGAGACGCGTGCAGGGGCTGGAGCAAAGGGACTACACAAGGCAGAGAACAAAGGGCTGAGAGCACGGGCGTCAGCGGCAAGGGCACAGGGCCAGTGCCTCTCCCCCTGCACGGGCGGGGACAGCAGGCTGACAGGGACACATGCCTGATGGCGGCAGGATGCTGCAGTGTGACCTCCCCTGCTGGATGGGACTTGTTAGACGCATCCCGGTTTCCTACCGGGGAGCATGTTCAAGCACCCATTGGCGGGACACGTGTGATGGTTTAGGGTAGTGGCTGTGATTTCTTTGCTTTTTGCAAGTAAAACAAGCGCCCGATATATCACAGTCCTGATTTTCACCAAGTCCTTTGTGGGAACCTGCTGGCATGCTTCCCAGGGGTCCCCCAGGGCCATGCGCTGGGCTTCGTGCTGCCTCCTGAAACTTTGTGAGCCGTTGCCAGAGACTGTTCTCTCTGCAGGCACCCAGTGGGCATAAACTCGGAGGGGGAGGCAAGTCTTTCAAAAACTCCCCTCCAAAAGCAAAGCGCGTGTCTGGCATTTTGGGAGGCCCTGTCTTTTCCTCGCTCTCCTGCGGAGGGTCTTTTCAGGACCACCTGCACGGTGCTCCCGGGCCTGCCTCCTGGGAGTGGGAGGAGAAGGGTGGGGCTGGAATCCGGGTTCCAGGGAGCTCCTGGCTGAGCACCCATTTGGCCAGTTGACACCCTGTCCCTGTGCCAGCGGACAGCGGCTGCCCCTCACGGTGCTCCTGTGTGCCAGGCACTGCGCGGGCCCTTCATCGTCATCAGGCCCCTTGGCTCTTTGCCGAGTCCTAGGAGACAGGAGACTGTCCTTCCCATTTTACAGATGGGGAAACGGAGGCTTACTGGAAGTTACCCAAGTGGCCCACGGTCAGCTGGCTACTGCATGAGGAGCCAGACTTCTAGCCAGGTCTCCAGGGCCCGAGGTCATAGCCATTGTAAAAAGAACTTGGTGACAACAACGACCGCCATTTGTTGAGTACCTACCAAGAGCCAAGCTTCTCCAGACATGCCCCAAACTCTGCACGGTCAGTGTTTTGAGCTCATAACATGCTCAGAAAGTCACACAGAGGGGCAACAGCAAAGTGCGGGCCTGTGTGCACCAACCGCTTGCCGCTGTCCTGACTTGTTATGCCACACCATCCATCACCCTGGAGACTCCTTGGTCCTGATGGGAGAGCTCCGTCCCTCTGAAGGTGCCACTTCGCTGGAGGTGCACCCTCTGTTCCCCTGGGGCCTGCAGTCTGGCCGGATGCAGAGGCCGCACCACACACACAGCCCTAAATGTCGGCCACGCACAGCTGACCCGACAGGGCCAGGGCTGTGGGCCAGACACCCAAGAGTGCTACAAGAGTGAGGGGTGGCCCGTGGTCTGGAGGGGTCAGGAAAGGCCCTGCGGGGGTTGTTGGGAAGCAGAGCTGGACTCTGCTAGGCAGAGCAGAGAGAGAGAAAGTCCTTTTAGGTGTAGAACCGGCCAGATGAGGTGAGAAACCAGATGCCATGAGCTTGGGTGTGTTGGGAGGACAAGTTTGGAGGGAACCTCATAGGAAGAAGGCATCGCATCGGGGTGGCTTACGGAGTCTACGCGTAAGTTTTAAGAAGAGGCAAGACCTAAAGAGAGAGGGAGCGCGGCGCTTGGTTTCCCACGGCTGCCGGGAGCTGAGGTTATTCTAAAGGTGCGCATCTGCGGGCCAGGAGCCAGGGTGGCTGGGGGAGAAACCGCCATCAGGGTTGTCCAGAATGGTCTCACCCTTTCAAAGGGAAGGGGTCCCCTCCCCTCCCACCCCCCCTCCCCACCCCCCTAATCAGTGAGAGCAAATTGTTATCAGATTAGCGCCAGCAAAGAAAAGAAAAGCGCGCCCCGCACCCTCACAGTTAGTTAGCATTTAGATAGCCCGGGACAGGGGCCCACACAACAGGCATCAAAGCCCGGCTCAGGGCGGCTGCGGGGATTAATTTCTTTAACCAACAGGCCCGATCTGGCCTCACTCATTACCCTGCCTTGTCAGCGTGGGTGTGGGATGTGATTGAAGGTTACGCCATTTAGGCTCTGCCCTGTTCTCTGCCGAAAGCAGAGCCGCTGAACTGCACACCCTCGCGCGGCCCCGTCAGCGCTCTGCGGCCTGAGGTTCTAATTCTGCTTCATTTAAACTTCATCAACTTTTCCAATCAAGTGGAAGGATCCGAAATAGGCTCTGTGAGCAGAAAGACCCGCTTCCCTTTGTCAGATAATTTATTCTGTTTTCGCCCTTCCTCCCCCTCCCTTTCTCTCTCCAGCCTGGCTCCCGAGCTGCCCACGCTCCCCCGGCCCCCTCCTTATCCCAGTGCTGAAAATGAGATTACAGTATTTAAATGACTATGATAATCAGTCTGGGGGCCGGGAGCAGAGATTGAGGTTAATTTTTCTTAGCAGAACAAAGGGGCGGGATGCCCTGGGGGACGTGAAGGTGCAGTCTGGGTTTCTTGCTTGTGTTTTTCTCCCCCTGAAATGGCAGTTTTAGGAGTCTTTTCTTGTTACTATCTAGGCACCGGGTGCGGTTTTTAACGGCGGCAGCCCCTAGGAGGGCAGAAATGTAATTCTGAACTGAAACAGCCAACGGCCTTCAATCAACAATTTTAATAGGAAAAAAAAAAAAGTCGCTTATATGATAGGAGTACAGATCTAATGAAGGGGTGATCATTCACCTTATTTATTTTTAAGCACGCAAGGAGTCATCTCCCACTGCGTTAGAACGAGTAATTACAGCCACACGGCGGCCCATACACTTCTGAACGAAGGGCCTTGTCACAGAGGCGGCCTCCTCCCTGGCAGCTGTGCCGCCATAAAAGTTGAGATTTTGTCATGTTCTGGCTAATTGGAAACAGGGTCATTATACCATCGAACATCGACATGAAAGTGACTTGTTCGACTGGTACCTGTAGCATGCGGAAGCTGGAGCCCACCGGCCCCCCGGCCCCCCGGCCCGCTTCGAAAGCAGAGGGAATCAAAATGTGTCTGTTTCTTTGTCTCCCCTCGCTGTCTTGTCAGAGCGGTTTTACATGCCGCCACCCAATGTTATCTTTTATTTGTGTCAGGAGAAAGGATTTGACAAGTTCAGTGTTCATTTGGCAAGGCGAATTTTTCATACCGATTTTGAGCAGAGAATGAAACTATCCTTCAACAGAACAAGCAACATCATTTTTGGACAGACTTATTATGAGAGAGAGGGGGGTCGCAGAACTTTATTTCCTCGCACGATCCTGCAAAGTCTAATACATCTTTTCTCTTTTTTTAAGTGGGATTTGGTTTCCACCTGCAGCCCTGGTTGTGGGGAATGAGAAACAGTTGGAAGGCCTTCCAGCAGGGGTGCCTGATATTATATTCCCCTTCCCCCCACCCCCGTTCCCCCCACCCCCAGTTATTAATAGGCTGGAATAAATTGTTCCCCTTCTATATTATAATGACTCTGTTTCAGACCCTTTAAACTGTGGGAGAGCCTCTGACAGTTATCTGCATTTGCAACGCAAAATATTTAATAACCGTCGTCTGAAGGAGCAGCAAAACCCCACAAGCCACCTTATTTGTGAAGAGTGAAATCCCCCTGCGCCCCTCATCCACTTCCCATCACTGTTTACCTAAAAAAAAAGGCTCTCTCGCCCTCTGTGCTACCAAATTCATTTGGGGCACTGGTTTATGGTGACATTTTTCTTTCTTAAAGCAAATATTGACTCACCATGGGGAAATTAAAACTCCATTAGGCATCGTTACATTGTACAGCAGGCCGCATTACAACAGTCAAGCTACTATTAATTGGCTTCTTCCTCAGGAATAGCGTGGGGAGGGCAGAGGGAAAGGCGAAGGAGAAGACGGATTTAAACTCTAATCTCTTAAGATGACACCGTCTACCTCAGCCAAGGTGATCATTACAGGGTTAGTCATCTGAACATAAAGAAGAGGCTGCCTAACAACGTAAGGTGTTTATCAATGCACGAAGCCCACCGCGAGTCACTTCCCAGCGACAGTGCGCCAGAGGACGCACGGACCCGCCTCGCCCCGAGCTGGGCAACTCGGGCCTGGCTTTCTGGAGCACAGGCCTGGTTCCTTCATGGATGCGAGGCATGTCCTTCCCTGAGATGAGAGAAGGCACCCCGTCGGCCTGCTCACTGCGCCCCTCTCATCGCGAATGCTCTGTCTCCCTGCCTACTGCGGCTCCCTGCCCCCCACCTCTACCCTTGGTGGCCCCCTGAGTCCCACCCGCTGCACCAGGACTGCTCTGGCCATTCTCAGGTCTAGTGCTTTAGCTGCTTTCGCTGGCGAGGACTGCAGAAACAAATGACCACACCCTGGCCGGCCGGAGCCAGAGACAGAGGTGTCGGCGGGGCGGCTCCTTCTGAGGCTGTGAGGGAGGGTCCTTGCAGGTCTCTCTCTTTGGCTTGTAGACAGCTGTCTCTATACTCACGTGGCCTTCTCCCTATATATGCCTCTATGTCCAAAGGTCCCCTTTTTCTGAGGACATCAGTCATATTGGATTAGGGGCCCGCTCTGCTCCATTATGACCTCACCTTTGCAATGACCCGACGGCCAAATCAGGTCCCATTCTGAGGTCCCTGGGATTAGACTTAGACGTGTGACTGCTTGGGGCGTGGGTCCTGGTCTCCGGCCCACCGTGCCAGCGGCTGTGGTAGGGATGACAAGGCCTTTGCTAGAGCGGCACCCAGCGTGTCGAGCATGAGGCCGCTGTCTTGACGGGGCTGCGGACAGGCAAGCGCTCAGAGCCCCGCGGTGTCCTCGCCAGTGGCTGGGGGCCACTCATGGATCAACAGCCACGCACCGTCCTGTGCTCTCGGTGGGACTCTCGTCTTGTTCTTGAAATTAAACCCCTCAGCTTACCTAACTAGCTTCACTACCCATCCACACAGTGCTTCTGAGGGCAGGCCTTCCATCACACTTCTCTTTCTCTCCCACAGAGCTATGTATTCACCCATTCGTCGCTCCCTCCCTCCGCCCGTCATTCGTCCACCCCTCTTTCCTTCCATCTGTCCATCCATCCGTTGTTTTAGTGAACAAAAACTTTAGTATTGTCTGAACTTCCATTGCGTGTGCCAGGCACTGGCTGGGCATTAAAGAGACGCTGCTGAGCAAAACTTCATGGGATCTCCGTTCGTATGGCACCTTAGAGTCTAAGCGGGCAGATAGACCTTAATCTAAGAATCGCAAATAAATGTGAGGCTGCCAATGGAGTAAGAGTGAAGGGGAAGTTCAAGGTGCATCTGATTGGGAGATTTCACGTGACAGGGGAGTCAGGGACGATCTCTTGGAGAAAGTGAAAACTGAGCTGAGATTGGAGTTCACAAGGAAAGGAATGAGGCTTGTGGAGGAGAAGTTCAAGGGCGTTTCCAGGCCCTAGAAGAGCGTCTGTGCAGAGAGCCGGGGGAGGGAGAGAGTGTGGTGATTCGAGGCACTGAAGGGGTCTAGAGAGGCTGGGCTGGTTGCGGGAGAGGGTGGTAGGGGGCAGGGCACCAGTTAAGGAGCTCGACCTTGAGGCCTACAGTCATGGGACCCAATGAGGGCCTTTGAGCAGGGGTCGGGATGGAGCCAGAGGAACACGGTCACATTGGTGTTGCAAAGGCGCTCCTGGTCCCAGAGTGGAGAGTGGATGGAGGGTCCCGGGACGGCCACGGGAGGCTCTTTAAGGGGCTCGCGAAGTAGTGCGAGTGAGAGGCCAGCCTGAGCAAGGATGGAGGAGGCGAGACAAGCGGGCAACCTGGAGGGCTATTTAGAAGGCAGATCCGTCAGGACTTGGTGACATGGGGATGTCTGTGAATACGGGGGAGTGGGAGAAGGAGGTTAAAGAGTTTGGGTGAAGGTCATGGGTTAGCTTTTGGTTCGTTCTTGTGGGTAAACGTCTGGCTTTCGGTAAGTGTCCGGGGGTTCGGCAAGCACCTGCGTCCCCGCCTGCAGGCGCCCGGACCTCCACCACCCTCCACCTGGTCACTGCACACCTGAAGGTCCCTACACATTCTCTAAGACCGACATCGAGGAGTCTCTCCCCTCGGAAGGGCTCCTCTCCCTCTCAGCACTCTGTGTGCCTCCACCGCGTCACACTCCATCGGAACCGCCCCTCCCTCGGTCTCAGCCTGCAGCGAGCTGTGCATGTCTCGAAGGCGAGGGCCCCGTCTCTTTATTTCTCCAGTTCAAGTTCTTGGCCAGCGCTTGGCACGGATGGGCCAGCACTCTGGAATGTTTCTTCGATAAATGGGTACGTTGGTGCTTTGAAGTTCCTTCCGTGACCGGCTGTGGGAGTGCCGCGGACAAGACTTCACGAGCACGGTTGGCGCCGTTTCTTCCTTAGGTGCCACAGCATAAGCCCAGCATATTTTTAAAAATTAATTTTGAGAGAGAGAGAAACATCAATTTGTTGTCCACTTATTTATGCCTTCACTGGTTGATTCTTCTATGCATCCTGACCAGGGATTGAAGCTTCAACCTTAGCATATTGGGAGGTCGCGATAACCAAATGAGCTACCCGGCCAGCGCCCGGCATCTTTAATGATCTTCTGTCACCTCCAGGACAAAATCTAGACTCGTGGGTTTAGCAAAATGTTCATAATCTCCTTGCCTAGCTCATGAGTTACTCTCTACCTTTCTGCTCTGATATTTAACCACGTTTTTCCCCACCTGCACCGCATCCCCTCATGCCACTCAGTGTGACTGTCGCCTGCCAATGGGCAGACGGTTCCCCCAGCTTCTCCGCACCCCCTCCTCCTGTTCTCACATGGCCGTTCCTCACCCACGGCCTCAATCTCAGCAGAGTGCCCTCCCTTGGAAGCTGTTCCTGACCCTGTCCCCACTCTGAGAGGGTTTCCATACCCCACCCCGTGGCCTCCGTATGTCCCATGTGTGTTTCTGTCACCGTAGTTAGCGTGTGGGCAGGAACGAGGTCTCTTTCGCCTTTTATCCCCAGCGCCTACAGATCTTGGCAAAAGTAGATACTCAATAAACGTTGCCAAACAAGTGCATAAATGGATGGTTTCGTGAGTGTCCGGGAGATGGTTTCCAAGTAAGTAGTCACCTTGGCCTTTCTGGGAAGGTCCAGATTTACGTTACAGTTCAAGCTGGAGACCCTTTCGTTTCAAGGTTTAGAGACAGGGTGTTCTCCACGAGGAAGACATAGCTGTGTGCCCAGGGAGGTAAAACTCACCAACCTGCCATTTGGCCACATGGAGAAGCAAACTATCTCTGTGGAGAATCTATGTCATTGAAGAAAAATTCGTACGTGCCGAAGAGCCCCACAAAGGAAGCTGCTGGGGTCTTGGGCGGTTTTCTGGTCAGCCTTCTGATCTGAGCCTTTAACAAGTAAATCCAAACAGGGACTTGGGAGGGACGATCCCATCGAGCCCGCTGGAGAAAGGGAGCACATGGCTGGTCCCAAACGAGAAAGAGCTTTTCTGAGAGAGGATATTGAACCGTTTGATCGAGGCCGATAAAGCGCTCGGATCGTACTTGAATGTTTAGAGAAAGAACATTGTTCCAAGACACTTAACATGGACTGGGGCAGGTCCCCTTTCTTCCGCCGCTGTCTGAGGTGGTGCCGTGGGCTGTAACGCTTTGTATTGTATTTCTAAGCCGACAGGGTAATCCTGGCAACAGCAGTGGGGGAGGCAACCGGAGCAGACTCCAAACCCTGCTAATTAAAACAATCCTTCCTCTGCCCGCAAAGGCTAATGAGACAGAAAGAGAGCCGGCTAATGAAAATGTCACCACGAGATTGCCTACTTATTTTATTTATTTACTGAATGCTGCAACTTCCATTTTGGGGTTCTGAGGGAGAGAGAGAGATTTTTCAAAAAATTTCCAGAAGACCCTTTCTGAATTCCTCACCACACGGCACGGCATGAGTGTGTCTTTAGTCACCTGAAATTTCACCTCCACTTGTCAATAGCGAGTGTTCTAGGAAGGGGGGCTAGATTGTGTTCACCTTGAACCAAATAAAAGTGAAAGGAATCTGAAAACACTCTTCAGAGTGTTTCCCCCCCAAATCCAAGAGCTCAGCTTGCTGGTGAAAGGCTCGGCCCGGGGGGTGGGTGGCGGGCACCGCGGGGCGTTTGGTGAGACCGGGTCGCTGCACTCCCTCAGCCTTGACGTTGATCCTATCAGCATTTCGTTCCGGGCAAGAATTCAATCAACATGGCGTTTAATGGAGCCCAGCGTGACCTGACCCCTCAATACCGGGAGGGCGCCTCAGGGCCCCCCGCCTTCCTTTCAAACCCCTTAAATGCTTGGTGATTTCGGCTAATGGCTTCATAGGCACCACTGTCCATCAGATGAGCGAAAGAAAGGCAGGGTTCAACCTGGCGCGGGGCTCGCCAAGCGGGTTTTTCTTGCCGGCGAGCCTGCGTACACCAGGCAGGCTGCGGGGCTCGGCCTCCCACCCGTCAGTGGCCGATGCTCATTCCCCGGCGCGACCCGGGCAACGAGGAGAGGAGAGTCCGGTTGCAGAGTTGGTAGGTGCATTCGTTCCCTGTGGCTGCCGTAACGAATGACCACAAACCGGGGCGCTTGAAACGGCGGACCTGTGTTAGCTCCGGAGGCCGGAAGACCAAAATCAAGGGGCTGCCTCGGGAATCCCTGAGAATCCCTCCGCGCATCTGCCCACTTCTGGCGGCCTCACAGGTGTTCCTTGGCTTGGGACACAATCACTCCGGTCTCTGCCTCCATGGTCATGTGGTCTCCTTCCCCAGGTCTGTGTTCCATTCTTCCTTACAGGGACGCACTTCCTTATCTTTGGGTTCAGGGCCCGCAGGGATCACCCAGGATGATGTCGTCTCAAACTCCTTTAGCTTAATTACATCAGCAAAGGCCATTTTCCAAATGAGATCACAGTCATCGGTTCAGGGAGCATACACTTTTCAGGGGGCCACCACCCAGCCTGCTATGAAGCTGAGTCAACTGCAGTTGTGTCGGTTGGTTGGTTCCAGTCAATGCCACGAGCATTTCCCACTCTTGCTCCAAGAAAGGACTCGTGCCCCCTGCCTCTTTTTTCGTGGCTGGGAAATAGATGCAGAGTTGCTTTTATGCACAGACTATTCCGAAGAGAATACAGCTTTTAACAGACATTGGTCATGACCGTTTCACTGGTCCACGTTTAGAGCTGGAGGTTTAACGCCACGACAATTAAAAGTGATAAAGACGGAGAGTTCTGGCAACGGGGACGCTGCTCGTGTATCGGAATGGCCCGTGATTGGAAGAGGGGCAGGGCTCAAAACCCTGCCTCTAGCTTGGTGGCGGTTTTGCAAAAATTATTTTTGTCCACGAACAGGGCCCGGGAGGGAACTCTGAAAAATGACCACCGGTAATTACAGGTAGGGGTGGGTATTCTAGGTGATCTCCCCCGCCCCTATTTTAAAATTCCTATTATGAGATTAATCAACAACTGCATCACCACCGTCACCACCAACACCATCACCGTCACCGTCAACGAGGAGTGCCACTGTCAGCAGCAGCAGAAGCAGTGACAATGACAACAGCTCACAGTCTCTGAGTCCTTTTCACGGCACGGCCTAGTCTGAAACGTGCACGTTCAAGTCAAATGCTCACGACACCACCACCACAAGCGCTGGTACTCTTGTACCCCCGTTTTACAGATGAAGAAACCGAGGCCCTGAGAGGTACAGGAACTTGCCTGACGTCACCCCGCCGGCAAGTGGTGGAACCGAGATCCGAACCTCAGTGGGACTAATTGACTGGCAATACGGATTAGCATCTAGATTATACCTGAGGGCTTGCGAAGTATCTTAGCATTTATCATCTCATTTGCCACCGCCCTGTGAGGCTGTCATCATTACTGTCACTTGAGAGTCGAGGAGCCTAAGGCTCAGCGAGGAGAAGGGGCCAACGTCCCACAGACAGGGCGTGGTGGAGCAGTTCCTGAACCTCGGGCTTGAACCCTGCAGGCTGCGTGGTCTTCCCGGCTTCACATACATAGCTTCCAGGACCTACACCCGCTTCTCCGGCACACAGCTCCCCTCCGTGGCACTTTCTGATCCACCTGTGTGTGTTCCCAGAATAGCCGTTGAGTGGCAGTCCCACCTCCTTGATTTGAAGCTTGCAAAGGCCACTGTTTTCATCACTGCCACCGTTCTCTCCTCTCCCTTACTGCCCCCCACGACCCCTCTGCATCCTAAACATCCAACAGCAGGGTTGGTGAGACCTCTCGCCTTTGTTCTCGGGGAGGGTTGAGACTCTCACCCCTTACACCTGCCATTTGCATATGTGTCTTCGGGAGCAGAGGGGAGGGACAGGGCCGGATATTCTCAGGCAATTCTACTCATTATTTACACAGACGAAGAGATATTTCAGTAAAACTGCACTCGACTCTGAGTGACAAGGTATCTTTCTGCAGTGCAAGGTTCAGGGAAATTGTAGGGAAGTTGACAGCTTTTTAATGTGCGCTTGCGATTCCACTGAAGTGTGGTATGTTTTTGTTTTGGAAGTACAAGGTGGCCTGTTCATTAGCTGTGATTCAAACTGAGTTTACACGCTCAGAAACACAAAGGCGGAAGGAACAGCATGTTTCTTCTGGGGGGGCCACAGGTTCCCATGCCCCCCCACTCCACCGCCCCGCCACACACAAGAAAACGTTGAACACCAAGTGTTCTGAGCTGGACTGGATGTGTTTTTCTTGAAATGACAGCCTCCCTTGGAATCACGGGAAAACGTGGCCGGTCGCCTTCATCATCATCCCCAGGGGAGCCAGCGGGTGCTCAGGGTCCTGGGTGCGGGGGGGCTGAATGAGCGGTGACATCGGAGACAGGCAGCCCACGTGCCTGACCCCCAAACCCGCTTCAGTGGTGTATCCTGGGTCTGGTGCACCCAGACTCTTGCTTCTTCGAGTGTGGCCGGTGGGCCACAGCACCTGGGGCCCTGGGCGCTTGCTGGAGAGGCAGAATCACCGTGCCTACCCCAGAACTCCTACTTCGGAATCTTTAACAAGGTCCCAGGTATCTCTGTGCTCATTCCGGGCTGTGTGTGTGGGGGGGTGTCCAGAGTCCCCCGCACGCCGCGCCCAGGCTAGGTGACGCTTGGCAGCTGCACTCTTTCATTTATTCAGCACACATTTGTTTGGCATTTGCTATGTGCCAGGAGCCAACTTAGGTACTAGGCATACAGGGAATAAGAGGGAAAGAGCCACCGCTGTCCCCTGGGAGCTCCTGTGCCAGCAGGAAGCCAGCCGTGGAGCAAAGAACCAGGTGGGATAGTGCCCAGAACCTTCCTCACCTGGACAGAGCTGTATTTGCATCTCAGTGGGACTGTAGCTGGCAAAACTCACCCAAAAGAGAAAATGCACATCTCGTTATCATTAGTGCAGCGTCAGTTTGCCCAGTCTCATAAACCAACAGGCGAAATCCGCGGAACATACAATGAGCCATTTCCAGTGTAACAGCTCCGTGGCATTCGGCATGTTCCCGGTACCGACCGTCCCACCGCCTCTCTGGTTCTGAGACATTCGTCGGCCCGGGAGAGCCCCTTGCGCCCACCGCACAATCACTCTCCATTGCCCTCGCCCTGTCTCATGCCCTGCCTTCTGTCTCTCTGCATTTGACCGTTCTGGACATTTCGCAGAAAGGGAATGAGAGAATGTGTGGTCTTCTGTGTCTGGCTTCCTTTGCTCAGTGTCATGTTTTATTCGCTGATGGTCCTTCATGTTCACGTAAAGAAATCCATCCATTCAAAGCTGGCCTGTGTCTGTCTTAAGGGGACCAGGCCATCCGGGGGAGCTCCGCCAGGCAGCGACGCTCGCTTTGGATTATTACATTATCAGAATGTCCGCCGCCGTCACTCGTATTGGTCTGTAAGCTCCAAATCAGGGCGTCACCTTGAAAAGAGGACCCCAGGTTGTATGCAAGGAGCTACTGGACACACTCGAATGGCAGATACGAGCACTTGAAAATCACTTGTTCGGGTCTGCAAAGCATGAATTTTGCTCCCGCATGAAATCACCGTACTGCATGAAATCGGTGGCGGTTCTGGGCATCTTCCCATTTTATTCAATCAACCATTGAGTTCATGCAGCAGCCATTTATTGTCAATTCTGTGCTGGGTTCTGTGTAGCAGCCGCTGGTCAGCTGCTTGGGCAGTCCCTAGTGAGAGCTGAGCGGCCACCAGGGCGAAGGGCCCCACCTGGCCCGTCACTGGGCTCTAAAGACACCCCCTCCCCTTCCCATCTGGAAATGGCAGCGCTGGGCCGAAGCAGCGGCAGCAGAAGAAACATCTGCGGGGATGAGGCGCTTGGATGGGGCTTTCCGGCCAAGTAAACCTAGAGCCACCTGCAGCGGCATTGCCAGGGAGACAAATGCCACATCTGGGAAGAGAGCTGCCTAATCCACAGCTTGTCATTTGGGCAGGAAGTAGTCCCTGTCCTCGGAGAATCTGTCTAATTATGGGCTGGATATGTGCCAGGGAGGAGGAACGGGAGAGAAGCGAGGAGGAGGCACGCGGCCTCTGCGCAGCCCCGCCAGCCCATCCTCCCGGGTGGGGGTCCGCGGTGGCAAGGAGGTGGCCTCCCGAAGGCTGTGGCGCCTGCGGCCAGTGTGGAGCATGTGCACGTCATGTCGCTGCTGGTAAAACTCGGGCTCGCGCAAGTTATTGCCTTTTTGTCCTTCTTTTACAATTTTTTAAAAATTGTGGTGAAATACATGCAGAATTGGCCTCTTCACCCTTTTCGAGTGTACAGTCCAGCGCCACTGAGGACAGTCACATTGGTGGACTACCATCGCCGCCATCCATCTCCGGCCCTTTTTCATCTTCCCAAATCGAAACTCCGTGCCCACAAAACATTAGCTTTTCACTAACGTCCCCTCCCCCTGCCTCTACCCCCCACCCCCACCCCCGTTCCAGCACCTGTTTCTGAGGATTTGGTTATTCTAAGTACCAAGGCCTCGTATCGGTGGGAGCCTGCAGGATTTGTCCCTTTGCGTCTGGCCTATATCACTCAGCACAGTGTCCTCAGGTTGTCCTAAGTGTCAGAACTTCATTCCTTTTTATGGCTGAACCGTATTCCACTGTGTGCATGGACCGAACTTGGTTTTGCCATCCATCGATGGGCGGAGAGGCACTTGGCCACTGTGAAGGACACTGGAATGTACCGGCTACTGACTTTTAAATGACAAAACAAAGAAGAGCGGTTATATAGCCTTGTTCCTTTCATCCTTGTGTTCTCTGAGCATTCTCCTGGGGGAGGAGTCTTTGGGCTGGACTTGGGGGCTGAGGGCCTGGGGGCACCACTCCACCGTCGAATCGCAGCCTACAGTGAAAGGCAGATACTGTTGGCCCTTACGCGGTAGCGGTCGTGCTGATAAGGAAGGACCGTTCTGATTTAATTGTCCTACAAATGATCGTGGTGGGGACTTCCCTCAAAGTCTAGGTTTACTCCCAGGCACCGTAAGCACGTGTGAATGAACTTGACCGGCCAGATGCGCACTATGGAGAACAGGCGGGGAAGAGCTTCCTTAAAACCTAGGAAGCTAGAGAGTCAGCTCAAGCAGCCCCGGGGAGTAGCCCCAGAGAGGACTGGGTCTGACCGTGTGCCCAAGGTGCTGCCTTCTGCCTTGGGTTCCGGAGTCTGCCGGGCATGGGGGGTCCCACTTTCCACCTTTGCCACAGAGCTGCCAGCTCCGGGGAAGCTAGGACAGACACCTGACGGCGCATCTCACACTTCACCCAACTACCCGGGCAGCCCTCCAAAAAGATGGCGCCCGGGTCCCCACCTCGGGAGAGCCTGACTCGGGGCGGGGCTGGGGGGGTGCCAGGAATTTGCATTTTGGTGATTCTCATGCTGGCAGCCCCTGGGCCACACCACCTGGCACCACTTGATACAGTTGTGCGGATGATGAAGGAGGTAGATCTGAGTAATACCGGCTCCCCTTCTCCCAGTGTCCTAGCTGCTGTGGGGTGACATGCCAGAGACAGCGCGAGGGCGAAAAGGTATGTCCTAAGCAGTCAATTCCTTAGCAAGCAGTTCGGGAGGAGAAGGGGTGGGTGGGGTTGGGGGCAGGTGCTTACCCAGGTTTCTGAGTTAACAGAAACCCCTCCCCACCCTCCGGTGCACTCCCCAAGCTCATCCCTTTCTTCAGTGCCCTTTGCGTTGAAGGGTTGAATTCTAAGTAGGAGACTCGGCCAGAAAAACCTGGTGAGAGCCGGGCCCGTCACCGTGCGCATTCCCATGTTGGCTCAGCCTCATAGACTCGGGTCGGACGCTCTCCAGGCACAGCGGCCACGTGAGCAGGGCTGTGGCGGCCTTCTCTCTCGGTTAGAGGTGGGATCGCTCAACAAAGATGACGCTGCAGTTTACCGAGGGCTCTGCTGCAGGTCAGAAAGCGTGGTGAGCAGTGTATCCACATGCCTCATTCAAGGTCACCCCCCAGGCAGCCTTCTGGGGGAGGAACGAGTTCTCCCCTTTTACAGAGGAGACAATGGAGGCTGGAGGAGGTAAGGCGACCCAGAGGCGGGTTAAGGTCGGTTGAGGCCCCGGGCGCAGAAGAAAATACGAGGCCCCTTGAAAAAGAGAGAGAGAGAGACAGGGAAAATAAAAACACATGCCTCACCGTTAAATCCGCCTGGCGACCTGCCCTGCGGCTGCGGCCCGTGCGGAGGGCGGCCAGGGTTCAAGCCGGAGTCTGACTCTCCAGAACCCATGCTCGGCCTCTGCTTCCGCATTCCTTGGCTTTCCCCTTAAATTCAGCTAACGAGTGAAACCTGGTGCAGAGCGCGGCGGGGGGCGGCACCTGCCGCTGGGGGGTGTGCAGAGAGGGACCTAGGTCAAATTAATTGATCGTTTTCTATTTCAGGGGACCCCTCCCAAGGGAAAAAAAAAAGCCGTATTATTCTAATTCCAATTCATTTTCCATTATTCCAAGTCTAGCAAATAAGGGAGAGCAAACCCCCGGGAAGCCGCACGGGGGCCCTGTCTCGGCTCCCCGTGAGGACGTGGTCCTCGCCCTTGCTACCCGGAGCGTGGCCTGTCCCCGCCATCCCCCGACAAGGCAGGGTGCAGACGCGGCTCTGGCCCGTGCAGATCAGCGCACCCTCCCTCCGTGGCTCCAGCCTCACTGTCCTCTCAGTGCACATGGAGCCATTGGTTACAGGGGCTTCAAACACCCAGCACGGCCTGGGCTTTGAAAGAGTGCATTTCCAGAACGCTAAAAGGTAGAACACACCGGAAAATCAGGCTGATTAAAGAATCGACTTGCTACTTCCCCTCTGTCCCCGGTCCTGGTGCACTTCTTAATAAAGCCACTCCACGCTCAAGGGCTAGCTGCGGAAGGACAAGCCCTGCTTCGGGGCGCAGTTTCCTCGGCTGAGGATGATCTGTTTTACAGCCGGGCGGGACTCTCGCAGCGGCGGCGGCGAGGGGCTGTCAGGGGAGGCAGCCATTGTTAATGTGGTGACACTGTTATGTGCTTTGTTTGGGAGTGTGGCTTAATTAGACGACAACTTGGAGGTGCTAGCTGTTTGCAAGGTAGTACTGGTCTCCTGGGCGGAGGGCTAATTTAGCTTTTTGGTTTAATTCAGACACAGAGAGAGGGAGGAAAGCTCAGATTTTAGCGGATCAAGAACATACAGGCGCACACACACGTGGACATTATACGAACATCACGAAACTTGGGTGTATGACCCTGGGGAGAAGGAGCAGAGGAGGCATGGATTGGCCCCCTCGTTCCATTCGATTCAATAAAACGTCATTCCTGATAGCGCCTCTCTCTCGCACGCTGTGTGGGACACTGCTTAAGGCACAGCCTTGACTCAGTCAGACAGACAGAGGGGCAGACCTGGCTTGGAAGCCCAGCCCCACCACTTTGAGCGGGCTGACGTTGGCAAGTATTCATTCAGCCTCTCGGAGCCTCCACTTTTTGTGGAACTGGGTTGGTGCCCCCACCTCCAGCGTCACTGTGAGGCTCACACGAGGCCGTGCAAGTCAGGACCTGCAGAGCTCTTGAGACAGGGTCCCACGAGTGATGTCTCCTGCTTACGAGGTGCGGGGGGCAGAGGTGAGTGGAGGAACCCGGGACCTGCCTCCTGGCTCATCCAAAGTGGACCCGCCGGACCTCCTGCCAAGCTCGGGGGGAAAGTCCAACAACTGGGACGGGACAAGGGCAGGGCAACCAGAGGGGGACGTGAGAGAAGGCTCCAGAGAAGGGCCAGTCTGCAGGCGGTTTCACCTGTTTTCCCTCTTCGTTGGTTATGAAGGTATCGTTGGCACAGAGTAGGATCCACGCATTTCGAGCACACCGTTTGAGGAGTCCTGGCCACCAATCATGTAGCCATCGCGGTCACGGCGCACAACGGTCTCCTCACCCGGAAAGCTCCTGCGCCCTTGGACTTGACCCCCCTTCCTGTGCATGCCCCAGGCCACCACAGCTGCTTCCTGTCCCCACAGTTTTGTGTTTCCTAGGATTTCACAGAAATGAAACCATACAGCTCATAGTCTTTCGTGTCTGACTTCTGTCATTAGCATGACGCGTCTGAGCGTCACCCTCGTTGTAGATGTATTAGCACTTTATTCCCTTTTTTGCCCGGTAGTTTTCCACTGTGTGGACGGGCCACGGTCTGTGTGTCCAGCCACCAGCTGACGGGTATTTGGTTTGCTGCCGATCTGGGGCTACCGTGAAAGACACTGCTGTGAATACAGGTGCGTTTTTGTGTGAGCAAATATTTTCATCTCTCTTGGGTAAATACTGAGGAGTGAGATTTCCAGGTTACGTGAGCAATGTACATTTGACTTTATCGGGTCCCCCTGTATCATTGCCCCCGGTGGCCACAGCATCCTGCATTTTCTCTCCAACCGAGAACGAGGGTTCCAGTTGCTCCAATCCTCGCCAGCGCTTGCCACTGTCAGGATTTTTAACTCTGATGGCGATAAGAGTTTGGTAGACAAAGAGGGAGGGAGAACATTCTACATAAAAGAAGCAGCATGTGGCAAAGCCAGAAGACAAAAGGGTGCTGTGCGTGGGTGCTGCCAACTGGTCAGCTGGCTGGGGCTGGGCAGGAGGACGCCGGGGAAGCAGGAGATGACCTCAAAGGCGGGCACAGGCTCTTAATAAGAAAAACAGCGCGTATGCCTGACAGGTGTAGCTCAGTGGATTGGGTGTCATCCCTTAAACCAAAGGGCTGCTGGTTCGATTCCTGGTCAGGGCACGTTTTTGGGTTGCAGGCCTGGTCCCTGGTTGGTGTGCACGCGAGAGGCAACTGGTCGATGTTTCTCTCACACATCAATGTTTCTCTCCCTCTCTTTGTCCCTCCCTCCCCCTCTCTAAGAACAAATATATAAAATAAAAACAGCGAGTAAACCGGCACACATTTAATCCTGTGCACAAGGCACCAAGCTTCAAGGATACGGGTCTCATATTATCCACCCTACAGATGAGGAAACAGGGGCATAGTTCATTAACAGGATTACCGTCCATAGCCAGGTGCTGCAAGCACCCGTCCAGACTCTGGCCACATCGCTATGCAGGCTGTGCACTTAACCGTCACCCCACACTGCCCACCTGGAAATCCTGCTCCGATCCCATCGACAGCGCGATGCTTTTAAGGCCTTAAGTGGTGAAGTGAAATGAACAGAGCTGGGTAACGCGAGACCACTCAGCTGCAGAGTAATAACAGACCCGAGGGGTACACCTGGAGGCCGGGAGTCGCGGGGAGGGGCTGCTGCAGGTGCACGCGCAGGGGAGCGGCAGAGGAAGCCAGCCGCAGCTGGGGAGGAGCGGGAGCATGGCCCGGGAACTGCTCAGGGGGCGCCGGGGCGCGTCTGCAGGGCAAGGGAAAGACGCTGAGCATAAGTGAACCAGTGGTGCAGGGTCTGACCCAAACAGAAAGTGCCAGAATGGGAGCAGGACTGCAGAAAGACCGTGAACTGCCTGCTCCTCCCACCTGGCATCTCTCTACCTGCTCAAGCCTCCTCTGCACCTCCCCGCATGGCGTCGCAGGGATCTTTCAAAAAATAAGTCGCTTCTCACCACTGTCCCATTCCAAGCGCGTCGGGGCTCCTCCGCTGCCTTCCGGGCGGCCACCCCGGGCGTCTGTTCCCCTCCAGGCTGGTGTGAGCTCTCAGGGAGGGGCCTCGGCAGGGGAGCTCTCGCGGGGTTATACCAACGAGCGCAGGGACGCTGCCTTGTCGCGAGCCTACGGGACACTGGAGCTTGTTCGTAGCACAGCCCTGCAGCCGCCAAGTGGCCCCGATGTTGTGAGCTGGAAACACCTACCCTGGGCCCCTCCTCCACACAGAGCCCCTGGGCCCAGTTCTGGCCACCTGGGGTGCAGGGAGCATGAGGAACTGGGCGGGGAGGCTGGGGCAGAGCCCGGAAACCATGGGAGGACCTGTCGAAAGAGAAGACAGGGCCAAGGTTGAATCAAGGATGACAAATTTCAAGTCCTTGAGGAGTGTGTCCCATGGATACGAAGATGGTTTTTCCATTTTGTTCCAGAAGGAGGAACTGTGTAACCGCCACCATCATTGGATCGCCACCCGGTCTCAGGTCCTTGCCAGGCAGCTAAGACTTGGATCAGGGCCCTGGTGGGAGCTCCAGGAGGCACTCCGTTGGCTGTGAAGCAGAGATGCCCAAGCCAGTGACTGCCCCCGGCAGCAGAGGTGCCCCCTTGGCAAGAACTAAGTGCCAGCCTGGAGAACCAGCACCTTCCCAGGGAACACTCACCGAACCTGAGTGGCCGGCAGACCAGACGCCCTTGTGGTCCTTTCTGACTCTGCGAAACGTCTGCAAGCACTTACGGGCGCCATGTCAGATTCAGGGCTTTTCTCTTCCCAAGTCTCCCAGCAGCAAGGCTGGGTGACCCCGGGCCGCTAGCAAAGCCCTCAGCTCTGAGTCTCTCCTGCGTGCCCCTGGGACACTCAGTTCCCTCCTCTGTAAGTGGAAGGGAGTGACTCAGTGACCTAAAACCCTTCCAAATCCAACATCCAAGCTGTTTAAAAAAGTCAGTGTGCTCCGGCTGGTTTAGCTCAGTGGATTGAGTGTCAGCCTGCGAACAAAGGGTCACCGGTTCGATTCCACAATCAGGGCACATGCCTGGGTTGTGGACCAGGTCCCCGGTAGGGGGCACGCAAGAGGCAACCGCACACTGATGTTTCCCTCTCTGTCTAAAAATAAAATAAATAAAATCTTTGAATAAAAAAAACAAAACAACGTAACTCATATCTCTTGAAGAAGGAAATGTATCTAAATGTTGGTTAAACCTGAGGCTGAAAGGTTAGCATGTTCAGGAATAACAGAAACATCTTCATAAGAAGGACTTCAGTCTGGAGGTAGCTGCCAGGAGCTGCCAGACGTTGGACCCCAGGCCCGTATCTTGCTGCCCAATTCGTAGCAGCCCCGGGATGCCGGGGTGAGAGTCGGGAAGCCCGGATCACAGTGGGTGTCGGCCCTGCTGTGGTCTCTTGGGCTCCTACTTCTGAGCCTGTAAGAACAATTTGCTTTCCTAATTTACAACACTGCCTGTTGGAACGTTCTCCCTTCCTGA